>ML685883.1:4177630-4496629 GCA_007922175.1 Pelusios castaneus
TCTGACAGTATTATCAAAGATGCTGATAAAGGAGGTGTTGTAGTCATCATGAATATGTTGGATTATGAATGGGCAACTCTCCAACACCACGTTCTACAAACCACTACTCTCTGAATACCAACAATGCGCCTCTGCCATATACATTGGTGAAACTGGACTGGCTCTACACAAGAGAATAAATTGACACAAATCAGGTATCAAGCATGGCAACATTCAAAAAAAAAAAAACAGTAGGAAAGCACTTCAATCTCCCTGGACACTCAGTAACAGACTTGAAATTTACAATACCAAAAAACCCCCAAACCTTCAAAAACAGACTTCAGCATGAAATTGCAAAGCTGAGATTCATATGCAAACTTGATACTATCAGATTGGGTCTGAACAGAGACTGGGAGTAGCTAGGTCACTATAAAACGTAATTTTCTCTCTTTAAACATTCATACTTTCTCATCAACTGTTGTGAATGGGCCATATTCACACTATTTGAATTGACCTAATTAACACTGGTTGACCACATATTAATGTGAGCATGCTTCTTTGCATGTGTATATACTTATATCTATATAATGAACCGCTATTTCCACTTCATGCATCTGACAAAGTGAGTTCTAACCCATGAAAGCTTATGTCCAGATAAATGTTAGTCTTTAAGGTGCCACAGGTCTCCTTGTTTGTTTTGCTGAAACAGACTAATTTATGAAATGCTAGTGTCACATTTTTCTGGAACATGAGTAGGACTATATCCAGCCTAGATGTCATATATGATATCTTAGCAGGTTGAAACTTCCCTGGCTCAGTCAATTAAGAAAGAATTTTCAAAGGGTAGCATGATCTAAAGCAATGATTCTCAGTATTTTGTGGGTTGCAACACACTTGGTGATGTATCACAACCCTACAGGACACACCAGCCCACCCGTCCCAGACCAGACCAAAGCCAGCCTTCTCCCTGGTTCTTTGTGACACACTTACCACTGTGTGATTACACAGCAACGTGTCCCATCACAGTGGTTGAGAACCACTGATCCAAAGACTCCTACCTGGCTGAGAACTCCCCCAGCAGAAAGAGGTGCCCATGAGGCTGGAATTTCACCTCCACTTCTCTGCCAACATAAATGGTCTTAGGAGGGATGGTAATCCCCATTGATGGGGGTGGGAGGGGAAGTTTTGTTAGTTTAAAAAATATATATATATATTTTTCATCAATATTTTTATTTCTCCGGCTAGGCGAGAACTCATTTTTTATTTATTTTTTGATGATATGGAGTCCTGTGCTAGATTTCTAGTGAATCTTTTTGATCAAATGATTCACCTGAAATGGGTCAGTGAAGACGACATGGATTTTCCTAAAACTGAGATGGCCAAGAACCAAATGAACTATTTCAAAACTTCCTAACATTGCCTATCACCTCACTGTTACAGTGAAAAACATGTTGAATTACTGTTTAATTCAATAAAATAAACAAGGAGTCCGGTGGCATTTTTAAAGACTAACAAATTTATCTATCATATGAACTTTCATGGGTGTAATCCCACTGCATCAGATGCATGAAATGGAAGAGGAAGCATGTCTGCTGAATAAATAAATAAATACAGAAACTGGTAAGTCTGCTGAAAAAGAGTGAATTGACCTTGTAATTTATCCTTCTTTCTATTCATTTATTCACCTGACATGCTACAGCTTCCATTCCATGCATCTGATGCAGTGGGATTACACCCATGAAAGCTAATGTGTAAAATAAATTTGTTAGTCCTTAAAAGTGCTATAGGACTCCTTGTTTATTTTGCTGAACTACATAACATGGTCACCTCTCTGGAACTTGTTCAATGCAATCTTGTAACTAAATTATTATTTTTACTATCCACGCCCCCTTGTTTTATGTAAAAGTTTTAATAGATTTAATACTCTTATACAAGACTCAACAGACATTACTGCTGAATCTTAAATACTTTATTTTTTTTAAAGCATGCAGCAGCAATGACATTATCATTTCCGCAAAAGATCATGCTAACTTACCGTAGTGATTAAACCACAATGATTTATTATAGTTTTTATACTATTTTTTCCCTTAGCTGTCACAGCTAAATTGGCTAAATTCACATTATTACAAAACTGAATCACGATGCAGGCATTTTAAACCACTCTCATTCAGCACTATAATATTTCACTAATATAGACAGAACATTGCCAATAAAATTTAAATACTGGAAATTGTGATTTTTGCCAAATAGCAGCATAAACAATGAATGCTCTATGCTGCCAATGCAACTTTCCATTGAGTAGCCTGGAACATTTTAGATTTTAAATCACTATCGAAAGCTCCCTTAAACTTTAATATCCCATTCTATTCTTCCACCTTTAAATACATATTTAGCACTACCCTTACAAATTACAGAAGACTGAACTGATTTGCTTCTTACAATTTTTATGTGTGACTATTAATCTATGAGTGGGATTAAGAAATAGAAACATATATAACAAAAAGATCAAGAGTAAAAACAAAAAGCAGAGTAGGTTATGTCACTGATTAGGCAGGTAAATAATTTTGGACAAAATGAGATCCTTTGCTTTCATTCAGGCAGAACCGAGGGAGATTTGGGGTGGCTCTATGGAAAACTACAAAGAGGCAGGTGGGACAAGGAACCAAATCCTTACCCCCAATGATGGAAGGATTCAAGGATGATGGAGCTTTTATGAGAGACTGCAAAGAGGAAGTCAAATGGAATGGGATGGAAGGAAGGAAGGAAGGAAAGAACGGCAGTAAGAATTAGTGTGGCAAGAGGAATGACAGAAATAAAAAGCCAGTTAGCAGGGGGGAAAGAATGTTTAGAGTAAAAAATCTATAGATAGCAGCCTGATGACAGCCCTGCTGCAGGTCTTCATGTGTCTGCTCTTGCCAATTGAGTCTGCTTCACTGTTTCACTCCTCCAGGCTCAGGGTGACTGCAGGGAAGTTTTCACTCATGGGGACAGACTTCAGTGTGCAGATTTTCTAAAGACTCTTGATATATCTTATCTTGATATAATTATTTCACAGATATAGAAGCCAGAAGGGTCCACTGTTATCACCTTGTTTGACCTCCCGTGTAACACAAGCCACAGAACTTCTTCAAACTAATTTCTAGAGCAGATCTCTTAGAAAAAATATACAGTCTGAATTTGAAATTGTCAACACAATACACCATGACCCTTGGTAAACTGTTCCAATGGTTAAATACTCTCACCATTGCACGATTGTCTGTTACCTTTCCGCTTGTACAAGCGAACAATGGATACACCTTTGTACTCCTGGGGCATGGTTCCTTAAGTCCATGTTGATTGGAAAAATACAATCAGTTGGCTTGCATTGCAACCAACAATGCAAAAAGAATATTTATTTATTTATTTTTAGATAGGTAAAGAAAAAAATTTCAAATTCAAAAAATGTGGCATATATTTTGAGAAAGAGACAAATAAAATAAAGGCTTTAGCTGAGGAGCTTGGGAACTAAATGTAAAGCAACAAATTTTGCTCTCTGAAGTCTCCTGAAAAGACTAGTGCTTCAATTAGTATTGGGAGTGGGAGGATGTGCCAGAAGATCATTAAGGACTCCAGAAAGAGAGAGAGAGACATCTTTGTCATGTATTTTCAATTCCTGAGATAGATGTAATACTACTGTAATACTACACGTAACAATACTAGTCCAAACCCCTGGGGAAACTTGATTGAAGTAATCATGGGAAGGAAGGGCATTCATCCTTTTCTGATTTGGCTTGTGAAATGCCTTTCCTTCCTTAAAGAAGCTCTACACACATGGTAATTTGTATTTGTTTACAAAAGACAACTGGAAACAATTGCTTTATTGTGTTGCTGATAAAGATTTCCTATATTTAGCAGCAGTTCCCCCCTCTCCCCCCCTTAGGACTAGATTTTAATTACTTGTGAGGTAAAGTTCTACTTGATATAAATACAACTCGAATCTATCTCATATTTAATAAGCAATGTGTCATGTCAGCATATTGCATAGCATGTTGTGTTATGATAGTACTGGTAAGCTAAATGGACGTATAGTATACACACTAATGCAAAAGAGGTATGCAATGTAAAATATTTGTAAATAAACCCCATATTGAACTCTGTGGACTATGATACCTGTTTTCAAATATTTTCAGATGACCTTTTGAATATGTGTCACTTGTCTGCTTTTGTGCTATTATCATTAGCATTTCAGAAAGAGGAGAAAAGCTTGAGTCAAGGAAAGCTTTACGTGATTTATTTCTGTGATTCATTCTTTAGCCAGTGGGCTTCACTTATTGAACTATAGTCACATCAGCTAAAAAGCTTTTCGCTTTTCAAAATATGTGATCTCATATAAATTATTTATAAAACATAACCATAATACTCATAGCTTGAACTGATTTTTCAAAGTTCAGCTCTATGACAAACTATATTTTAAAGATTACTGGCAACATATTTTAGGGTCCAATCCATCCAACATACAAGTAATTTTCTGAGATATACAAGCTTATGAATACTTCAACACTAGCTTCATAGCAGGCCAACTTATTCAACCAAAAAAAAAAAAAATCAGAATGTCATCTCAAAACAATTCACTCTTTAAGAGAGACCAATCAGAGTAACTGAGTTGGAGGGCATGAGCTCTTGGTAGCTCAAATCTCATGACCATAGGTACTAGATAATAACACATAGCCCCATAGAATTATCATCACTATCCACAGTTGCTGGATTTCAGGTTATTTTCAGAGGGGAGAATCTCCCAGGCTAAACAAAACTGTCAGTCAGAAACATGCTTTCTTGGTTAACTGATGATCGGTCAGCCAAGAATTAACTCATTTCTTTGTTGCCATCTTTAAATTTAGAGGAAAGAATTCTTTACGACTTACCCACTCAATCTTTGTTAATTATATTCTTTGCAGGATTTCATTCATAAAGGGTACATTTCTTTTCTAAAAGATGTGCATCTATTAGATTCTGAAATCTCTGAATCTCCCCAAAACTCACATTAAATACAACATTATATTTGGAGGTTCTTGTAATTCAAGATCATGCCCTGTCTATGTTCCTCTAAACTGATTCACAGCTTCTTTATCATATTATTAAAAACAGTGTTTTTATCATTTGTGGAATGTTGCATTATACCCTGTGCTCTTTTACTCATTGATAAACCAAATATATATTTCTTTCCTCCTTAAAATTCAGTATAGGTACCAAACTGAATATGCAAAGGCAGGAAATTGGCACTATAAAGCCAGAAAGTGTTTGTATTTGGCCCAATAGTGACCAAAAAGAATAGTGTAAAAAATTATAATAGAAAAGATTAGGAAGCAGTATCGTACCATTAGCTGACTAGAACGTCAAAGGAACAACGATACAAGGAGAATGGGACTAGATTTTGAATCACATGAAGAGAGATTACTAAGAGGAACAACTGCTGACCATCTCTGATGAACAATGTCACTTTTTAAAAAAGAAATCTATGTATTTAAAACATATAAACAGAAAAATGTGTAGTGCTAGTTACCGTAAGTCAAAGAAATGGCATGTACCAATTAGTAGGAAGACAGAGGATAGGACTATTGAGGCCTTACCCTAATACTCATATTCACATCTTATTCTATGACAAGCCTCACTTACTTCAGTGGGGATATATATGCAATAAAGTCAGTATGATTATCAAGAAGAGTTATTGTGTTATCTATAATGGAGAAACTAAAAACAAAACTAGTCACAGCAACTGTATTTGGAGGAAAAACAAATGGATTATATAGTCTCATCATATTTCCATTCCATTCCACAACTATCCAACTTTCCATTCCACAACTATCTAAACTACCTAAATACAAGTTACTAAACTTAGACATTTTTCAATCAGATGGTCCAGCTGACTTGCATAGCAGAGTTTTAAAAGAGCTGACTCAGGAACTCTATGGACCAGTAGTGTTGATTTTCAGCAAGTCTTTGAGCACTTGGGAAGTTCTAGAGGTCTAAAAAAGCCCTAATATTCTGTCACCTTTTTAAAAAAGGGTGAAAAGATGACCTGGGTAATTATAGGCCTGTCAGTCAAACACTGACCCTTGGCAAGATAATGGAGCTATGGAAATGGGACTTGATTAATGAAGAATTAAAGGAGGGTAAAAATGATGAATGCACATCAACATAGGTTTATGGAAAATAGATCCTGTCATACTAACTTGATACCTTGTTTTTATTTTTAATGAGATTACAAGTTTGACTGATAAAGGTAATGATGTTGATGTAATGCACTTAGAATTTTATAAGGCATTTGACATGGCACTATGTGGCATTTGATTAAAAAAATAGAATGATTTAAAACTAAAATGGCACGTTATATGGTAAATGGTGAGTTTCAAAAGTCATTGTCAAAGGGGAATTATAACCAAGTAGGTGCGTTTCTGGTGGGGTCTCCCAGGGACTGGTTCTTGCCCCTACACCATTTAACATTTTTAATCAATGACCTGGAAGAAAACATAAAATTATCACTGAATGTTTGAAGTTGACACAATAACGGGGAGAGTGACAAATAATGAAGAGGACAGGTCACTTATATATAGCAACTTGGATCACTTTGAAAACTGGGCACAAGTGAACAATATTTTGGGTTTTAATATAGATAAATGCATATATGTATATATATATATATATATATATATATATATATATATATATCTGAACAAAATATGTAGGTCATATCTACACTATAAGGAACTCTATCCTGGGAAGCAATTACTCTGGACAAGATTTAAAATGGGGTAGGTGTATGGATAAACAGCTGAATGTGAGCTCCCAGTCTGGTGCTTTGTCCAAAGAGCTATACAACCCTACAATGCATAAAAATGAAAATCTTGTGTAGGAGTTGCAAGGTTATTTTGCCTGTACATTTGGCACTGGCGCAGACACGGCTAGAGGGGAAAAAATGTCCAGTTCTGATGTTCACAATTCAAAAAGGATGTAGCTAAACAGGAGAGGGTTCAGAGAAGAATCATGAGAATGATTAAGTAATTAGAAAATATGCCTTGTACAGTGATAATTCAAGAAGCACAATCTATTTAGTATAACAAAGAGAATGTTAAGAGATGACATATTATAGTCCATAAGTATGTACATTATGAATAAATATTTACTTTTTCATTATATCAGAACATGATTTAATGGCTGGAATCTGAAACTAGACAAATTCCAACTGGGAATAAGGCACATGTTTTGAACATGGACAGTAATTAACCATTGGAACAATTTCCCAAACACAATGGTAGATTCTCCATCAATGACAATTCTTAAATCCATTTTTGGATATTTTTCTAAAAGATATGCTCTGGAAATCAGGGGCAGTCTTAGGGATTCAGGGCCTGAGGCAAGAGTCAAGGATGCCCCCCCCCCATCCTTGACTTTTACCCTCCCCCCCCAACCCTGCCAACCCTCTGCTGGGAGCAGGGCTGGGCCCCTCCCAGCCTTGCTGCCCCCAGGTCCCTGTTCCTGCCACTCTGGGCTTCGCCAATACTGCCCTGGCTGGTGCGGCTGCCAGTGTAGTGGCAAACACCATGTGTGGGCAGATTTTGTTACCGCTTTTGGGCACTTCAGCGGGATATTTAGAGGAAAGGTGGTACGGTGCTCTCCCCCTGTGGGACACAGAGCAGCTGCCCATGCTGCCCACCTGTTAAGACAATCTATGCTGGAAATGTATTTTGCAGGAATTCTATGGCCTGTGTTATACAGGAGTTCAAAGAAGGTGATAGCAGTTATCCCTTCTGGCCTTGGAATCAAAGAAGTCTGAATTGTGATCTTTTAAAAAAAAAGAAAAAAAGAAAACCCCCAAATTAAAAAACCCCCACTACATTTCCAAAATCTAATCCTGTTTTTATATTTATTTTCACTAAGCATGGTAGTCTATAGTTGTACCAGTTTATTTTTAGAAGAGACCATAATTGCAGAATAATTTGTCAGGTTCTTCAGATATCAAATATTATGCTTAAATGTTGTTGTATAGCAACTAGGAAACCAGTCAATGGGCCACAGTACAGTGTTTGTTAATTTTTATTTTAAAAGATGGGCTTATAGAAGAGTTATTATCTATTCTGGCTTGTACATCATTTGTATACTGTATCAGTACCAGGAAATAGGATCTTTCTTCCATAATAAATCTGAGACCATGGTGCAGGAGTGCATATTTGAATCTGGAGTAGGAGCTAGAAGTCCTAGTTTAGATGTGTTGGAGAGGCAAGATTTTGTTTCTCCCTCATTGCTAACTTCTTCAGCCCAGAATGCCTGTTGAAAACCCTGCCTGGGTTAAAGATTTACACGTGGTCTGAGAGTAAGAAGACATACTTCTCACCTCCTATGCTGCTTCCAGCCATATACACATAGAAGATTTAATGCAGACTGAAGCTGCTTTACCTTTTCTGCAGTTCCTCTTCATATTATAAATTTCTCTCCCTGTCTTTAAGAAATATTATGGATAGATGAAGCCTGACAATAGCGTTCTATTGGAGCAACTGCAGGGCCTTTAGACAAGCCAAAAGCCCAAATGAGATACAGGGTTCAACAACTCTTGAAACCGCAGCAAATGTTAAATTTATATCTCACATATGTTTTGCACTGTTACTAGTATCTCATACAATAAAACAGAACAGCTCATAAATATCTTCAAACCAAAAAAAAAAGTACAAGTATCAGTCCATTGCATTGTAAAATGATCAGAAAAAACAAGATAGCTGAAGTCCATAGAAAAAGTATAATTCCCTCACAACTTTGGACAGGTATGACTTGTCTGTGAGCACACCACTAGAATTCCCCAACCTATTTCAAATTTTCTCTGACAGAATGGTAGCTTGACGTCTTCCGTTGGCCGGTCAGCTATTGTACAGCATGAAATTACCACAGGTAAAGCTATAAATCAGAAGTCAATAAATAAAAAGATCAAATTACAACACTGAACCCCATCAAAAGGGGTGGTGGTGGTGCTCTTAAATTGGAAAAGAGTACATACTTCTCCTGTTTTGCAATCTTGTTAAAATATACCAAAAAGGATTTCACTTTTTGCTTTGCCATAAAAACATGGCATGAAATAAAAATTCATGGAAGCATTACACTCAAAGGAAAACCTAATGACTTAATAACTTTTAAACATTACAAATCCAGATAGATCTGCTCCCTCTCTTAATCCAGCTGTTTCAGTATTCTACATCTAGACCTTCAGATTCTCTGCACTGTCTTGATCAGCTTTGCAGTGTACTGAGTAATTCAACATCACTTTTCCTTCGGGTTTTATATTCGAGATTGAAAGGTTGTTTTTTGTCTTTTCAATTGCCCTCAAAGAAAGATTTTGCAAGATGGCTTTAATTTAATTCCTAACTTTTGTAGTATCTAGTATTTCAGGACCTTTCAACTATACTATCACCTTTTCATCTTCCTTCAATTTGTGTCACTGATGGAATCAGTCTATAATCTAGCCATGATATATCATATCGATTATGTCACACTCAAAGAAACTCTGAGTTAGTTGCCTGTTTTTTCTACCTTAACTACATGTTTTGCATGTAAATTCTCCCTCAATAAATATAAAGTGGTTGTCTTATTTTATCATATTTACTATTAATAAATATCATGATGTGCCAACATGCAGGGCACCATACAAGACACAAAATAAAGATAATTTCTTCCTCAGACAAGTTACCATCTGAGGCCTCGAATCCCCTGCTGAGCTTCATGGAGGTAAAGTATCATGCCTGAGCAGAGCACAATGCAAGACTGAGGCCTAAAAGACAGGCAGGGAAAATAGGACACATTTTAAAGCACCCAGGAGGAAAAAACTAAAATAACTTTTTCTTTTTTTAAAAAAAAAATTGTAGTTATTAACTATTGACTTATTCCTTACTTTAAGAAGCTGCACACAAATGGTGCTAACAAATCTATATTCTTCCCATGTTATCATATTTGATTTAGAGTACGAACGCGGCTCTGCCATCCGTGTCTACCCTGGGCTGCTCTCTTCATATCCTCTTTGTTTTTAAGCTCAATAGATTTTCCCTCTCTAACTACTCTTTCAGTCAGTCCCTTTTGCATGTTCCAGCTGCCAAATGGCATGCTCGCTTTGGCAGACGCTGACTTCATTCTTAACATGTCCCCGATATTTCTTCTTAATATTCTGTATAACTTTGGAGATAAAATGTTGTTGAACTCTGATAGATTTCAGCATTTATTATAAAATCATTCCATTTAATACCTAGTATTTTTCTAAGGTATTTGCTTCCAAAGGCATTTACATGACTTTTTACCTTTGGTGAATTTCCAGCTTACATAACCATATGTAATTAAAGATTTATAGTTTGGCTTTTATGCTGTAGATTCGTGAAGACCAGATCTTGTTTAAGCTCGTGAAAATAGTGGCTGTGTTGACAATTCATGAAATTATTTCCTTCTGGACATCCCCACTGGCTTGTTGGCAATTGCCAAGGTATGTGAATTGATTAATCTCTTCCATTGCTAAGGAATACAACTCTGTTCTCAATCATAAATACTTTTTTAAAAACATGTAACAGACAAAAGGAAAATATAAAGGATGCACCTGAGATCACAACCATGGTATCCCACTGCCAATTATTGCCAAGAAGGCAAACAGCATATTGGGCTGCCCTTATTGGGGCATGGTGCCTAATGGCATATTGGGTGCTCTTATTGCCAAGAAGCCTAACAGCATATTAGGCTGCATTATTAGAAGCATTGCCAACAGATCAAGAGAAATGATTATTTTCCTCTATTTAGCACTGGTGAGGCCACATTTGGAGTATTGTGTCCAGTGTGTGGCCTTTCCCTACAAAAAGGATGGCAGAATTTCCATCTATTGAGACTTTTAGGATGTGGCTTGACAACATCCTGTCTGGGATGATTTAATTGGGGTTGGTCCTGCTTTGATGACCTCCTGATATCCCTTCCAACCCTAATCTTCTATGATTCACTGACTACATCATCATCTGTTGATAACATCCATACCATGAAAAAGAAAATCACTGCAGCCCTGTGGAGACTCACTCCAAACTCTTACTAGTAATTCAAACAGTGCATCACAAGCTATTACCTAAATCAATCAGATGGCTCAATGTAAAGCAATTGCAGGATGATGTTATTACGAAGCTCTGCTCATGTAGCATCATAGCAACTCTGTCTGACCTGCTGGCTTGATTACTAGTGCTAACGTAAATAATGTGTGTTATTTTACAATACTCTTGACACCTTGGGTACCACTAAATGACACATCAAGATTGGTTTGATGAGAACTATTCCAGAAATTCAACAACTACCTCACTAAAACACATGAGATGGCTTCTTATATTGTGGCATTCTATGTCTCTGTAGGCACATTTATAACATACAGAGATCTATGTCATGACAGCCAATCTGAGCTTAGAGACACACAGAATCTATGGTGGAATGCCAAGGCAGATAAAATTCAAGGCTATGCCAACTGTCCAGAGACAAAAGATCTCTATGCTGCTTTGAAAGACATAAATGGTCCCATACATATATCTTTACAGTATCTTTGAAGAGTGTGGCTGGCCTAACACTGAGCACCGAGAAATCCTTCAGAGATGATCACAGGATTTCACTGGATTTTTTTGAACACACCATCTAATATCACAACCAAGGAACAAATAAGAGTAGCGGATCAGCCAATATTCAATGACGTCATGAATACTTTGACAAAAATCAGAGCTGGAATCAGTGCCACAAAGAACTGCAAGACTCCCAGATCTGATGGCATTTTTTGCAGAAATAGTCAAGTATGGGGGCAAGATCATGCTAAGGCAACTGCATTGACTATTTCACTACACACAGAAAAGGAAAAGGCAAAAGGAGAGGTGAGAGGTCTGACTATGGTAACTATTGTGGTATCTTGTGACTCTCCATTGCTGGAAAAGTTCTGACCAGATTATTTGCTATGCAGCATCAGTAAATGCATACTACTGGAGACACAATGTGGTTTTAGTCAAACATAAAAAATAGCAAATGTGACATTTATTGCCTAGGAGTCAGAACAAATGCAGACAAAAGCAATTGGGCCTCTATGCTGTCTTTATTGACCTGGCTAAAGAATTTGACCCTAACAGTATGACTTGGGCTTTGGTGATTATTTTGTAAATATGGTTTTCCAGGGGGAAAAAAAAATCACTGACATTGTGAGGCTATTTAATGATGGAATGAATAGATGAGGATCTGTCTGATCCATTTAGTATCACTAATGGATTAAGCAGCATTGTGTAATTGGTCCAGTTTTGTTTAATCTGTTCTATACAGCAATGCTCGATGATGCTACAAGAGCCCCGAGTGCTGGTATCAGGATACGTTTCCGATCCTCTGGAAGTTATTTACTCTAAGCAGGATGCAATCTTCCCTGAAGTTCTTTGAAGAAATTGTTTGTGAGCTTCTATATCCCAATGTCTGTACTCTAGAAGAGATGCAACTGAATACAGACAGATTTGCAGAGTTTGCAGAAAAGTAAGGGCTGGCAATCTGAAAAATACAGAGGTCATGTTTCAAACTACCCAAGGAAATCCTACACAAAACCAAAAAGTCGCCATCAGCAACATAGCTGAATGCTATTAGAGACTTCTGCTATCTTCATTGTATATTGTCAAATTATGTTACTGTGGACAAGAAGCTGCCAAGCATATCAATAAAGACAATTCATCATTTGGCAGACTATCAGGCAGTCTGGCAGCAACATTGTATGAAACATCAAAGCAAGCTAGCCATCTATATAACTGTTGTGTTGTCCAACTTGTTTGGGCGCAAGTCCTGAACCTGCTACAAGCATCCTGTTCATCTTCTGGATAAATTCATTTTATGACATTTTTAAGCCATACTCTGCATCAAATGGCAGGATAAAGACCCAATAATGCATTTCTGAAGCACAGTCACTTCACAGGTATTGAAACCATCTCTATTGCATAGTGGTTATGCTGAGCTGGTCATGTGTTTGTGATGGATGACACCAGAATTCCAAGGAGTGATTAACTGAAAATGGGCAATCACATAAGCATTTTTTGTCTGGCTGTCTCATGTGCCACAAGATTCTGTGTTTGTTTTGCTGAACTAGACTAACATGGCTACCCCTTTGGAACTTGATGTTGCCAGCATGATATATCAGTTATTGAAGATTTGCAGGTGTGAAGTAGTTGTGAATGTGGTTACCCTATTGTATGGATCTTGAAGCACAGAGGCACAGATTGAAATCTCTTCTTCAGCATCAAGTTATCTATGTACCGCACATGGAAAGGACTATCCCTTGTGCACCAGCCTTTGTAGTCACAACCTTATGCACAAGACATAAAACAGTCAGCATCACTTTCATTCATGAAGGACACACACAAAAAAAAAAGAATACTTTTGGTGCATTTCCAGCTTCCATGTCTATACATGAAAGTGGAAATCACATTTGAACTGAAGTTTTATAGTCTGGCCTATAAATTGTGTATTTTTGATAACCAGGTCTTGTTTAAGCAGCTGAATACATTTGCCATCTTATCTATTCGTGACATTCTTTCTTGGCAATTTGTTACATGCCCGTGACTCCTCTCCTGCTGACTCCAGAAGGGAACCACTGCCTAACCACCCAGGTGGAGTATATTTCTGCAGGGCTAAAAAACCAATGCAGGATCCATACTGCAGCCAAGGGGATGGGAGATCGGTGCTCTCCTCCCCCTAGCTGTAACATGGAGCATGGCAAAGTGCTTCACCTAGGTCTCCAAGTGCTGGGGTCCCTGCTAGAGCCAGAGGGAGGGGAACACTGACCTTCCATCCCCCTGGCAGCAGAAAGGAGCCACTGCCTAGAAACCCAGATGGAGCACATAGGGCTACAGGATGCATGCCGTTTCACCCCAGGGAGATAGGAGATCAGCGAGGAGGCAACGCCACTCAACTCTTTCGGTTTGGCCACGGTGTGGGAGGAGGAGGGATTACTGGTGGCCCTTTAGAGTTGTAAAAAGGGTATCTGTGGCCCTTCAACCAAAAAGATTGGGAACCACTGGACTAGCACATTTGAGGACCTAGATTAGATTAAATTGATTTTAAAATCATTTTTCTTTTTGGGCTTTTTAAAGAAAAAAAACTAAACAACTAAACAAAAACCTGACAGGGTTTTGTTTTTCCTAATGGGTAAATTGGTAGATTGTCAAGGAAGTGAAGTCTCATCTTCAGTGGAAGCATGGATCCTGGAAAAAAGTATCAGTATTATTTGACTGATGTGGAACTCAAACAATCGGAGAGAAACTCAGGGTATAGTAAAAGAGAAATCTTTTTTGTGAAACACTGTAGAAAGAAGGTCTGCCATGGAGGTGCTGAGCTTGCTGACCCTGGCCTTACCAACTGAAATGATATTTACTAAGAACTCCACCTTCATGGACAGATGAGCCATGGTTTTCTATGGGTTTGAAAGGCACACTATTGAGCTTTGACAGGACACAGTTAAGGTCCCTTGAAGGGTAGGTTTAAGTGTTGAGGGGAAGGCCTTGATCTGACCGTTCATTAATTGTTCTGTACCTGGATGACTGAAGACTGAGCATTCTACCAACAGACGGAGGAAGGCATTAATTGCTGCCAGCTGTATTCATAGTGAACTAATAGAGAGAACTGAAGTCTTTAGGGAAAGGAGATAGTCTTGAACAACTGGAATGCTTACATCTGAAGACTGTTGGTTTAGTTGTGCACAGGCAGAAAAGTATCTCCATTTGGCTTGATAGCAGGGTCTACGAGAGTCTTTCATACTCTGGCTAAGGATCTCCTGAATGGGGATCAAACATGAGAGTTCTATTTCCAACACTTTTTTAAAAACCATGCTACGAGATGGAGTCAGATAAGACTGGGGTGCTTCTCCCTGTCTTAGATTAGGAGATCTGGGAAATAGCAAATTCTGATTGTTGGGTGGGCAGACAGCTAGAAATTCCATGAACCAGAACTGCTTGGACCACTGAGGAGTTAAGAAAATAATGCTGGTTCTGTCACAACATATGTCCTTATGAAGCAGGAGGCTGGGAGGAAAGACATATCTGAATAATTCAGCAAAGGTTTTAGCAGAGTACCGCCCTGGGAGTTGCAACTCATTGCTCTCTTGAAGTAATACAGGGGAAGATTTCTACTGATTTGGAACACAGAGGTCCCAGAGTGGAATACCTCACTGTGTAAATAATTCATTCAGGCTGTTACAATTCTCCCATTCATGGTCTATGAAGAACCTCTGTTTAATTTGTCTGTCCAGGAGTTGCGAAAAGCAGGAAGGTACGTGGCTTATATCCCGATGCACCAGTTCCAAAGTCTAATGGCTTCCTGACAGAGGGGACAAGATCTCGCTCATCCCTGTTTGTTTACATAGACCACAGTGGTAATTTTGTCTAGCATTATGTGAATACGGAGTGTGCATATAAGCAGAAGGAAGGGCTTTCACATATAGTAGATCGCCCTCAATTTCATTATGTCTAGTCACTTCTGGGGTCCAGGTTCCTAGGCAGTGTGATTATCTAGTTGAGCACCCTACCCCAGAAGAGATGGATCCATCACTATGGTGGACCTGGGAGTGGAAGGTCTGAAGGGAACTGCCACCATAACTTTTTTCTAGTTCAACCATCAACTTAGAGAGGTGACAACTTTGGTGGGAAGAATCACCTTGGCAGTGATGTGGTCCTCACTTGATCGACCAGTCAAGTGGAGCCAAGACAACCGGTTTTGTAAGGAAGAGTCTGACAAATGGAGTCACATAGGTGCACAAGGCCATGTTGCCTAACAGTGAGAGGCACTTATACACTGAGGTCTATAAGTGATGTGTGAAATCAGTGTGCTCAGTCCGTGAATTCTTTGAGGTAAGGAATGTCACAGGAATTGAATCCAACCTCACCCTTAAATAGTTTACTGACCCTGTAAGCAACAAAACAGACTTGTCTTCATTTATGCAAATACATAGGGCTTTTAGAGATTGTAAGAATACTTGTTGCCAGCCTACTCTTTGTATGAGATCAGCATACAAGGAGTACATGAGACCACCGTATATCCCAGCTGTCTCATCTGGACTGCTATCACACAGAAAAACTTTGTAAATACTCAGGATGCCATAGCTAGCCCAAAGATGAGCACCTGAAAATGCAAGTGTTCCTGGACTACCAGAAAACTCCTGTGTGATGAGTGAGTGTCCACATGGAAGTAAGTTTCAATGTCAATAACTGGAAACCGCATCCTTTCCTGAAGCGAGGGGACTATAGGAATCAATGTAATCACCTAGATCTTCACTTTTCACATAAAGACATTGAAATGCCAAAGGTCCATCGTGTATCTCCACTGTCTCTTTTCTGGAATTAGGAAGTATATATAGGAAGTAGAATCTTCTGCTGTATTAATTAGGAGTTTTGTGAGGTGGGAAGGAAAGAAATTCTACATAGTATCTGTGATGGATAATCTCTGGTACCCAACTGTCCATAGTGATCTTGTTCCAGTTCTGGCAACGATGTAAGACGGCCTCCAAAGGATACAGGGGACAATATGGTTGGCATCAGTGGTGCTACATGGATCTCAAACAAATGTCAAGAGTGGCTTTTGGCTGATGGTTGAGTGTGCATAGAGGCTGTGCAGTAGCAGGGGCCAAGAAGCAAAGTCTCAGTTTTCTGACAGTTCTTCAATGGTTCAACTGTGCACCGGTGATAAGGCACATTCAGAGAAGTGGTTTACTCTATAGAATTGTCTCTGATGTTTCCTCCTGAGGGCCAGAGTATAAATCCTGAGGGAGCACAGAGATCATTTTGAGTGCACAGATTCATCTAGCACTTGTAGATCACACACAAGACTTGTAGATCACACACAAGAGCACAAGACTAGCACTTGTAGATCAAACTAGGACGTGTCTATCCTTATGTTTCAGTACCAAGGTGACCACTGGAACCAGTGGATCTTTCTATGTATCTTGCTCTCATACCTAGTTTTCACTGGATGCAGGTCCTTACAATCTGTTTGCAAAGTCTCACCCATCCTGGACTTGTTCAAGGAGGAAATGCATTTCTTATGGATAGAGCTCAGTGGTGATCTGTCCTTGCACTCATAAAACTGGCCTCTACTCCCATGGAAGAAGAGTCCTTGGGATTAGATGCTGACAACTTCACTCCAAGGTACATGCTTGGATGAGACCTGCTAGCCAGTTGAGGTTGATGTACAAGCAGGTCTCTCCGGCCCAGTCTGGAGAGGTGCCTCATAATCTTTTCCATCGGGTGTGTCAGTAAGCAAAGCTCCTCGGCTTTTAGAAATCTGGTGAGATTGAGCAATAGATACTGCACTTTACAGAGACAGGAATCTCAACCAGACAGTACAGGCAGTGTTAATTTTAGTTGCTGACAGAGATGATCGAGGACAGGAGACATAATTCTTGAATCCTGGAACTCGGGCATAGACCGGAGGTTTTTCACACTCAAAGTAAACCTGAAATCTGGACTGACTGAACCCACTGCTACATTATGACAAAAACTTGGATGAATTAGTGTGCCATCTTGCTTGGTCTGTCTCTTTATGCTCTCCTCTCCTCTCACACCCACACCCAGACCAAAGCAACATTGTTTATATTAACTAGCATTACAAAGCATAGCAAGATGCCTTTTTTTGTTTATTGTTACTTATAAGGGCTCTGCCTGTTACAGAAACAGCAAAAATTGGCTTTATATATGTCAGTTGATTCAGCAAAGCCTTATAAAATAAAACAAGTCTTTGTATCGCAGCATGCCATAAAGAGGTGGAAAGATGACCTGGAGCTGACCTGGATTTGGATCAACCTCCGGCACTAAATACAGGATTCAATTTAATTTCTTTAGCCTAGTTTGAGGCTGTACAAATTTTTTTTCCCCCCCAGGCTTAGAATCTACTTTAGATCCAAGCTAGAGTATCGGCCTTGTGTGACAATGGATTATGGATCAGGCTTCCAGGACCCTATCTTGAAAATTCCTTAAATGACAAAAACAAACTTGGTTGTCATGACAAAGTGGCTGTGTCAATCATCTCTCTTTTTAGTGAACCTAAAACTCTCTATCACTGACTGTCCTTTTTATGTTTAACTTCTAGGGTTTGTTACACCATTTAAAGTTTATTTTTGACTGACTGGTATGTCCATCCATTACATCTCTAATATTCAGCTTATACAGATATATGAATACAGTATATTGTAGCTATATTGGTAAAACAGGGCTCTTTAGAGATTAACAAGTAGATATAGCAATCAGCATGAACACAGTCCATTAGGGTTTCAAGATGATTCTTGGACGTTTGCCTTCTGCCATCAGCAGCAGTAGCCTGATTGTAGTAAAAATGGAGAAAATTTCTCCCCACACCAATCAACAGTTCTGATTGAGTATAAGAAACTTCATATGTGATTATGCCAGTGGGCAAACTTTTGGGCCACACACAATGGGAAAGAGGCAAGAAAAGAGGCGGGGCTGGGAGGGGCACTGCTGGCCCACATGATGGGAGAAGGGACAGGGCTGGGGTTTGGCTTGTTTAGCCTAACCAAAAGAAGGCTGTGGGAGATATGATTGTTCTTTATAACTACCACAGGGGGATAAATAGCTCCGCTTCCTCTCTGGTGTTTAAGTTCAACAGTTATTTAAGTTGAGTCCCCACTGGGGACACAGGGACAAATAAGTATAAATTATACATCAAAAAGTTTAGACTTTTATCAGAGGAGTGAAGTTCTAGAACAGCCTTCCCAGGGGAGCAGTGGTAGCAAAAAAATCTAGATGGGTTCAAGACTGAGCTTTGTAAGTTTATGGAGGGGATGGTCTGATGAGACTGATTACAGTGGCATGTAGCAAATTTGCTATTGATAGCAGCAAATATCTCTAACCACTGGTGATGAGACATTAGATGGGGAGGGCTCTGAGTTACTACAATGAATTCTTTCCCAGGTGTTTGGCTCACATATCCTGCCCAAATGCTCAAGGTCTGATTGCCGTATTTGGGGTCGGGAAAGAATTTTAGCTCAGGACAGATTGACAAACATTGTGGTGGTTTTTGCCTTCCTCTGCAGCATGGGGGCATGCATCCCTTGCAGGTTTCAACTAGTTTAAATGGTAGATTTGCTGTAACTTGAACTCTTTAAATCAAAATTTGAAGATGTCAGTAACTAAGTCATAGGTTAGGGGGTCTATTACAGGAGTTGGTGGTGAGGTTCTCTGGCCTGCAATGTGCAGAAGAACAGACTAGATGACCATGGTGGTCCGATCAGATCTTAAAGTCTATAAGTCTACATAGCACCTGGACCTGCTGCTGAAGCCAATGGAATCTTTAAATGGAAGCCACAGTATGTAAACTAAAAATACCAAATATTCCACATAAATCATTATGGAAAAAAATAATGTAATAGCCTCATCCCAATGTCATTATCACCAGCTATTGCTTGTTATTTTATGATATTCAAAATTCATTTGCTTTAGGTTTATATCTATGTCTATATATCCAGTGCACCTACTCTGGGATCTGGCCTAATCTGATAAATCCTAAATGCTACAGAACCTATGAATGGTAAAGATATCAGTAATTATGAGGTCCCAGTTCAATCTATCCAGCACTTCTACGAGGAAGGTAAAACTCTCAAGTCACATCGGCTATATCTACACTTACTAACGCTAGTTCGAATTAGTTAATTCAAACTAACTAATTCAAACTAATTTTAGTTAGTTCAAATTAATTTAATTTAATTCGAACTAGAAAAATTTAGTTCGAACTAAGCAAGTGCCGTTCATTAAGGGAGCCCTTAATTCGATCTAATTAAAGCCTAGTGTAGCCATGGCTTAAATTAGTTTGAATTAAGCTTCCTTAATTCGAACTAACTTCCCAGTGTAGACATAGCCATTAATACCAAGGTAGCAAAATAAGTCTAACTGTCACACGTTTGTAATGAATGGTGAAAAAATGGATAACTAGAAATGCATCAAGTACAGAAAGGAAAGAAATCCCAGATGGTAGAGAGAAGATTTCAGCACTGCAATGGGATTATTATTTCTGACTCAGACTTCAAGTTGTATTATTCTGATTATCCTTAAAGCTGAGGGTTATTATATCGCTGTTTACCAGGGAGCCTGCCTGAAGAACCTCTGACATTCAAGTCTCTGAAACCTCATGAAGAATTTTTGAATTTGTTAACCTTAAAAAAGCTTTTATCAGGCTCTGGATTAAAAATAAAACAAAAACAGCAGATATATCCTAAATAACAGATTAAAGTGAAAAAATGAAAGACCAAACCAATGAATTAAGCAATAAGAGATAAAAACAGATTGACAACTTAGTTAGTGAAGAAGTTTTTACATCTCAAAGTGTGAATAGAACAAAAACCATTATTAATGGCCAACGGGTATTTGGCACATAATATGTTTTAAACTAACTTATTTTTTTTCTGATTCCTTACTATGTTTTTCCATAAACAAAAAGCAATGGCATGCTTTTAAGTCTGAAATACTAATTTTCGATTAAGGGAAACTACCAAACAAGAGAAGAAAGCTCTCTGTGATAGAGCACAGCATGATGAAGTATTAACTTTTCTGCATAAAGGCATGCCTCTGAAGACAGTGGATTCTTGAAAATTTAAATGTGCACAACAGAAAATAATCACCACATTTACATTGGGAGTTCAACTTCACAGAGCCGAGTTAGCTAGTTCCTGCTTCATTGTGAACCACAGAATAGATAATTCAGAATGTTATTGCTACCAGTGGAGCCCAACTGCACCTCATCATTAAAATTCCACCACAAACAACTGACAAGAGGCCAAGAGCTGATAAGAGACTCAAGTAACTGGAAGTTTTCTTTTCAAAAGGTAGTTTTTAGAAACACATTACATAGCAATAAACATGTATTAGATCCTCTGTGAGCCTTATACATGCTTCAGTAGGTCTCTGATGGTAACTATGAAATCACAGAATGATGCAATATTGTATGTCACAGCCATCTGCCTTACATTGAGGAAAGTAAATGAAAGTTTAAAAGGGCAGTTTAAAATTAGTTATGTGCCAAATGTTGCTCTTGTTGATGTTGCTACTTGGGGATTTTAGCTCATCATGATACATGTAAACCTAATTAAAAATAATCATTTACACTTACATGGTATTTTTAATAGGGGGACATTCAAAGTGCTTTACATACATAACCTCCCTTCTAGGTGGATAAGATATACTAAAGTAACAAATGGTTAAATTGTAAAAAAAGATATGCAGAGATGTGTATGTAGCCTGTTCAAAAATAGCAAAGGGGGGAATAAATTCACGACTCTACTCCCAACACCTTGCTCTGACCTCAAAATGCTGACTCATCAACTTTCCTATATCTGTAATTCACCATTACACGCTCTATTATACCCTTCATTCTCATAGATGTTAGGTTAGTATTGGCAAAAGTGTATTATACTGCAAAGTTTTGTGTGTCTTAGAATTTGCATGCTTTTCATATTCTAATAAAAATAAATTCTCCTGTCTTGTCACAGAGTGTTTTCCTTGCTTCACATGTTATTCAGCTGGACAGTATTTCTTGGGCTAAAAGTCATTTAAAGGATTCAGCTTTGAAACAATGGGGTTTGTGAAGGGCTGAATGCTAGTTAAACACAAATTCAGCCTATTGTTGGGGACTCCACATATTCAGACTGTAGTTCTGCAGTAGGCAGAGCAGTCATGTCAGGACTTCCATTCTATTTAAACAAATAAATGGATATGATTAAGAAAATTTAGGACTATTTACTTGTAAACAGTGTCTTTTAGTTTTTGTAATACTTTAGTATTGTTATTTTTAATGCTCATTTAATTTTCATATTTTGGAAATAAAAAATACTAAACCAAGGAGTTGAGTGGTTCAGTTCAGCATTGAGACATCTATTAGTTCCATCTCCTAAATGGGCATGCTGTGGGTACTGAAAGTAGAAGATGTGAATGACACTGATTTTCAGACATCAAAAAATTGGCAGCAATAAAAGCATTAGAATGGGAACAGCACATTAAGAAGTAGTTCTACCATTCATTTTCAGTTACCCCAAAGTAGTTCTGTGCATTCCAGACGGCTAAATCCTGCCTCTCTGTTAGAGTCCTAATATCAACATTCAAGCATAACTTAAAAAACTCAAAGTTTACTTCAGCCCCATTCTCTAGAGTGGGAGAATAGAACCCCTGAAGTTTGCCTGTATATGTGCATGCATATATATGTACAAAATGACCAGCCTACATTTTGATAAAACTGTCTGTCAATATGTTTTATTAGTTTAGCAATATATACCTCATAAGCTGTTCACAATAAAGTCACGATGCTAAGATTCATTCTTATAGTATAACTGGGTTCTAACCTGAAAGCAAATTCAATAAGAAGTCTCAGTGTGTGGTTTGCCACTAGGGAACTCAGATGTAGCATGCTTGAGTACCTGATAAGAATTTCTCTTTCATAGTTACAAGATTGGCCATTATTTAAAACACTGTAAGTGGTACTGTCTGTGGTTAATACACCACCTGCACCTATGGAATTCCAGCCTGAACAGTATAACGATAAAAACTTTCACCAACATTGATTTTATGACCTAATATTTTGGGGGAAAGTCAAATATTTTGTACATGCAATAACGCTCTGCCAAACAGAAAAAAACATTATTGAAAAATCCCTTCTGTATTGTCCATATAATCTTCTCTTACTTTTCATACCGAACAGCAATGCCCCAAACGATAATACTGACAGACATCTGGCAGTAGACCACATACAAATAGGATGGTGCTTTTTTATTTAAAAATAAAAAGGCAGGAGAATTTTCCTTGTATTTCTCTTTCTTACCTGAGGTATGAGCTAAGCTACCAAATTTATAGAAAGTTAGTTTGAAATCAGACACTTTAAGACACCAAGACTTTTTAAATCAACACCCTCTCATATCATATAATACAAATACTGTTTCTAAGACGCACATGTAAATCAGGTTCCAAAGGGATAGCCATGTTAGTCTATTGCAGAAAAACAACAGAATCCTGCGGCAGTTTAAAAGACTAACAGATTTATTTATCGCATGAGCTTTCATAGGAGAAAATCCCACTTCTGTTTTGAGGTGCCTTTTTGTCATGGTGATGAGTAGCACACTAATTTTCTGGGATTACTTGGAATCCATTTGCCATGGAAAAATGCAGAATTTGCGTTTTTACAGAGAATCATCAAAATGCAAAAAGTAAAAAGTAAAACCCCATTTACCTAATACTCCATTAGCTGGCTCTCTGTACTAACCGAACTGGACTTGGCTGCCAGAGCTCTGGGCAGTGGGGCTCCTGCTGTCAGCCCTGAGAGGTGGGGATCGGTTTGCAGCTGAACTACAGTTCTATTAATTTTATTTTATTATAATGATTGGGGACACTGGTAGGCTTCAACCTTTCTTAAAAATTGCAAATCTATCAACAAAACATTGTGTTCAATAGCTATTGTGGCTAGGGAATCTAAAATTCAGAATTTCATTTTAATCATGAAAAAACATGGATTTTCATAGGGGTTTTTAATTGGATAATTTTTTTTGTTTGTTTTTTTAAATCATGGAAAAAACTAGGATCCCTGCTGTTGACTATAAGTAGGCAGTCTTAATATGTTTAGACTTCATATATGGCTATGTGCTATAAACATCCTCAGATCAATTCTGTGTGTGTAATTTCCTAAATGACTATATTCTCTCCCTCATACGAAGAGGGGATTGTACAGCTCCAAGTAGACACAGGAAGGAAAATGTTGCACACTAAGTGATTAATAATACAGCATTTTCAGGAGTCAATAGATTTCCATATATATAGCAGTTCCTATAAGCAGTTTTAGTCTAACATGTATTAGGAAGTCATTAATATGCAATATTTGTAGTTCAACTGAAAAAAATTCAGAGTGACTAATGGAAATGGTATTTTCTTTTAACTAGCCAAAACTGCATCAGGTCTAAACTAACTGCATCTCATCTTTAATTTAATTATTGAAATAACATCTCATTTGCTTTGAGGTATTATAATTATCTTCTAATATAAATGGAAAGGCATTTTAATATGAATGATGTTAATGAGACAAAAGGTTGAAAATGTCCACAATATTGAGTTTTAAAGTAAAACAAAAATATATTCAAACTGGTCTTCATTGTAAGTTAAATGCATTTTCATTCCCCCAACTGCCTAGTATATGCCCAAGTGATTTATAATGATTTTTGAAAAGCACAAGGTGTTAAGTAAAAAATTATGGAAAACAAAAAACTAAAGTGCTGAAGTGAATAGCTGTTTTTAAACTTTACCTGCCAGACAATTTAAAAATGTAAGTGCTTGTTTAATTGGTCATATTATAAAACCATACAAATCTATGACTGATCAAAATTTTATATGTATTGCACACAAACAGAACTATGCTGGCTTATTTATAAACGTATCTTACCAAAAAATAACTGAGAAATACACTAATTTTTTACTCTTACTGTGTATGAACAAATACTTTAATTCCTTTTATAAATAATTTATATTACATTTTTTATAATTTAAAGAGCATTCTAAAATGTTGTGAATTCATAATTAATTTTGTGTTACATATTTTCTCTAAAGATTTTTAAATAGTAATCAATTTCATGTATTTATAAACTATGTTTATCACCACCTGAAAAGTTATATAGTACAAACATTCTCATTTGAAGATGGAACAATTTAAAAAATAAAAAAATGTCAATTTACAATAAAGAACACTCCATATTGTTCATACATAGAAATGCGATAGCCCCCATGCTATCCTACTCTCCCTTTCTAAAATATAATGGGTGAAAGGAAAGACTTATTTTAGGATGTGACAGTCAGCTTTGATTCCTCAAGAGGATCTCTTCAGGAATATCTAATGCATGTGATTATGATGTGGTTTATTTATTAATTAAAGAACGAGAGACTGCAGAGAAGCCAAAGTCTTGGCATTATTTGCATTAGCAATGTCTTCCTGGCAATTAGAGCTGTTCAGTTTCCATAATTTTGACCAAAAATGGAATGAACATTCCATGAAAATTTTTCTCATTTTTAAACCAGCTCTAATGGCCATGTACATCCAATATATCAAATGATGAATGATTCAGGTTTACACAGAAAGTGCTATAATTTTTGTTTAATTAGTAATAGGTGGGGGCACATGCAGGTAGAGTTTTTAAAATGGAGCTTTATTAAAAATACAATGGGAGGAAATCATTAAATGCTTCACTTTTACTGTTTTTCTCCATGCCCCATTCAGGAGCAAACCCCATGCATACATCTCCTAGCCTTTAGTTCTTCGCAAAATCTGAACACATTTTTTTATTCCTGATCATGTTGTACAAACAACTTCCATCCTTACAAAACACCCATAAACTAGAGCTTACTAGCTCTTAGCTTTGGTGGAATTAAGTCTTTGCTAGGAACTCAAGAAGTTACTGTGGCAAAGCAACCCACCTTGGTCTTGTTGAACAGCAACTGTCTCCTCTGATGGTAGGAGTCTGAAGTAAATCTGACCCAACTTGGACTAGTATTTTGGCTTTTCCCCTGAGCACCTCTCTCAGAGCATCCAGGGCAGACCTTGGTTTGGGCCTGTGGAGTACCCTTCAACACCACAGGAAAAGAAGGGTTGTTTCAATCAGTTTAAATAACCCAGAGCTCAGGGTAGTACCTTTCTATGGCTCCTTCATGGGATTGTAGAAGTGGTGGCAATGCCCTGGAGGATCAGACCCAGATCAGTCCTTCCTGCAGGGTGGAGCCTAGCCTTACCTTCACCACTCCCAGGAGAAGCATTGTTTGCTAACCTGAGGAAGTCTCTTCTCCTACTGCCACAAACCTTCTGAAAACTTCTCTCCCCCCTTTTGCCTCCCCCACAGCAAAGGCAAGGTTTTAGTAGACCTATAGTATCCCATAATTGGCCACAGGTGCCTCTAATTGACCTGCAGTAACCTTTCCTCTGCCTGCAGGGAAAAGAGCCTTCAACAGTCTAGGGCTCACATACTTGTCGTGCCCTGGTATACCCTTTTGTAATCATCCAGCCTGACTTCACCACAATATATTCTCTAAAATATTAGAGTTTACTTATGGACAAGTAGAGCCGGGCTGCACTGTTTCTGACTGTGACTAATTCTATATTTGCCACTGTCATTGTAGCCAGACCCTAAGACAACTCACAATGAGTGATTTTCCATTCTTCCTCCTTGAGTCTGCTGCCTGATAGACGTCTCTGGTTTCTGCAAAGTACATATCCCCCCGAGTGATCACCTCATAAAATCTAGGTGCCACCATCCAATTCACCACTTTTTAAATCCTATTTATGACTTCCTAAAGGCTAGATCTGCAATGAAGTGCACAGTCTCAGAACTACCAGAAGTTTGTTGATAGGCTGCAATCGCTCCTCTGATTGTTGGCTATTTCTATTTTGCATTTTCCTACTTCTGGCTATAGCAGATTTTTCATTGTCAGTAGATATTTTCCTGTAGTTGGAAGCCACAAAACCTTACAGCCAGCCTTACACTTCCCTATACAGGAGTGACAACATGCATTCATGCCAACTCAGTAATCACATTTTGAAGTTCTTACTGACAGCTGTTATTACACCAGTGTAACATGTACACTTTGCATTACCTCCTCGATCAAGGTGGCCAGAATTACAGTTTTCTGTTTTAGAAATATGACTTGTGTACATACTCAGCTCTACCTAGCTATTGTCTGCTGGCCATCCACCTTTTAGCAAACTTTTCTACACCTTATCATTGGGTATGTCTACACTAGCAATTCAGGTTGACTTAAGGAAGCTTAAGTCAATCTAAATAAAGTCGCGTACACACGTCACATTCATTAAATCGACTTAAGGGCTTCCTTAAGTTGACTTAATAACTACCGGTCTTTAGGTCAACTTAACACCTAAGTCGATTTGTTAAGTTGACCTAAAGCTGGTGTGGCTGCCCTAAGTCGACTTAATTACAAAAGTCGACCTAGGGCTGGGAACAAGGGAGCCACAGTTCCCTTCTGGCTCCCTGTGATCTGATTGTACTTGTAGAGTATAACCATTAGTATATTGGTGGAATCACTTTAACCCAAACACAACTTAGAGTTCTTTTTGTAGTTGGCCATAGCCACACAGGGTCAGTTTCCAACAGGACTCTCCTTGTCTAATCAGTTGGCTGCTGTTAGGGTATAAATATATTACATAAGTTTATACAAGTATTTAAGCCTATGTATTTGCCTGAGATGGGATTTTGGGCTTCTGTGCTTGTCTGAAAGTCAAAGTCTGTGAGCTATACATGTTAGCAAAGAATAAATATGTAGTAGCTTCCTTTCACCTGCCCACAAATAGATGTGATTTCTTTATTGCTGTGGAAGAGATAAGGGATGTAGTTAAAATGTTTTATGGCATAGTGAAAATCTGATACATGAATGTACAAATGAGAGAAAGCTCTGACTCCTCTTTAAGTCAGACACCAGAGCAGGGCGAAGCAACAGGCTGGGAAAGCGAGGGAGATGAAGGGACGAAGTAAAATGGAACATGACCATATATTGGAAGGGGTGATACTGAGGTATGGGCCTAAATGTAAAATTAAGCTTAACAAAGAAGAAAGAGGTGGAGAGGGAGTTTTGTTGTTATATGAAACTATGGTCAGGGGAAGAAGGACTTCTATGAGTATACAGACCTAGGATCGGGGGTGAGGAAACTATCAGCATATAGAAAAATAAGCTCAACTGATGTGAAGGGCTTGACAATAGGGTTATGGTTTTAACGCTTGTCAGTGTAACCCCATTAAACCCTTCATGGAGTACCTACATATTGGACTCTGAACTGTTGTTTTCTGGAAATCTGTGTCTGGGAACTGACCATATGTTTTTGTCTTTTTGTTTTTGCAAGAATCCCTTCATTTTGCCATCATGAACACTTCCTGCCTCTGTGCCACTGTTCTCACCTTTAATGTGGATGTTGGATGCAATTATTTTTTCAGTCTGCACCCTCTCCAATATATAAATTGTTATTCTCTGAAATATGCCCGGGCTAAGTTTTTCTTCAATGGGTACACAGAGACATTTGGAGTGACAAACTGATGTTGCAAATATCCCCATTTTCCTGAACAGTGCACCCAGCTTTATGTACCAGAACTGAAGCCTTAAACGAATTCCTGACATGATAGAGTATAAATATTCTCTCTCTGGAAATTTCTGTCAGAATCATCATCAACATAAAAAGTAATCAGTGACATCTTTTCAGTGCCCAGTTTGATACCTCTTGGGTCAAATGCAGATCTGTAATTTACCTGAAGGCTGTTTTACACTACCATGCTGCTTAGCTACACAATAATGTTATTTTCTGATTATATGTTCTCCCTTGCTTTGAAGACTTCAAACCACATTTTTTTCTCTAAACAATCATCAACCCTGAAAGCACTATTTACCCTTTTAGGACCATCTTTTCATTGATAAGACTTGCCTAGACTTCCTGTACTGTGTATACAAAGTTTATGAGCTTTAACCTGATCAGATATCATGGCCTGAAGAGGTTATTTCCCTAGAGGTATCTCTGGTATTTGCTATCAGTTGCCAGAAGGTTTGGTTAGTATTCTTTGTTGGTTTGAATTGTTACTGAGATTGTACTTTACTACATTATAAAAGAGAGGTTTCTCTAATGACTGTGTCTGGATTCAGTTCACCCCCGGAAATTGTTTGTCTAGTTGAGATCTAACCAGATGGTTTTCTACCAATATTGCTCATGGCCTGGCACTGGTATTGGGTCCAATTGGTTTTTTTTCTCCAGAGTCTGTGGATCGTATATGCTCTAGGACTCAGGCCACTTCTTATACAATACTAGCAAAATCCTTCCCTGGCCTGTCCCCACTCCTACATTGTGGCTACATCAATTCTGTTTTCTACATTCATTGCAACTATCCAAGTTCAGGGCATTTCTTCCATCTGTTGGTGCCATCTGCCACAGTAAATGCAACTTACTATGGGTATGGATTCCTGACTATACAAGTCCAGGTCTGTTCTCACTGTGCATACTATGAAATGTCCATATAGGGTGGACATCCTTAGATTTTCACCTTGCTCCTGCTGTATATTCACATGCAGAAACCTGTTTAAGCTAAAATTCCCTTTCTGGCACACCATTTTTGGTGGTGGTGGTGATGCTAACTACACAGTTATTACTCAGGTCTCCAAAATTTCATAATACCATCACTGTTCACAGTGTAGTCAAATAAGGATCTACCCCCTTTCCCTTGTATCGGATCCTTAAAAAACTAGTGCCAGTCCACAGTTTTGTTGTGCTCTGGAAAACAAAAAAAGGTCCTTAAAGCTCTGAATTGCCAATGCTGAATTGCCAGTGGTTTGGTAAAACAAAATATTTCCTGTGTAAGCACTAAACTTATACTTCCAGCAAGTCTTTGCCTTGTTGCATTCTTGTCTACAAAATCCAGAGTGCCTCAGGGCTTTGGGTTATGTTCCATGATTCATGCAGATAGCTGCTGGACTCTGGAGCCCCTTAAAGCCATCTTTTAGCCTACCATGTTCCATTAGCAGTTAGTGATGCAAAACTAGAGTTGCAAGAAACAGATTTAATATGCATTCTGTAGGACCCGTACTGCATACTCAATACCTGCTGTCTCTTTAAAGATCACCCCTACTGCACATTTAGCCCCTCAGCAATAAATGTCTTCATGAAATCTGATCCACTTTTTCCAGTTCAAATACAATCTTCATTCATTATTTCTTCCTACACAAAAACGGCTTATGATAGGAATTTAGGATGAGAGTACATATCAGTAATACAGGACAAGATACATTACAGGGAAGATGCGATTATTCAAAACCAAACCAAAACAAAAAAAAAGGAAATATGGGAGTTATATTTCTTTAAATTTAACCTTGTTGGGCTATGCGAGTGCATAGTTAGGGAACCCTACCTACCAAACCTCCTACCCTATAGTTACACCATGCAAAAGCAATATGATTGTAATAAGATTTTTAGATTAAACTAAGTTTTAAATAGACAAACTGTCTCAATCATTGTTTCATTGGAGCACTTCAGGATAGAGTTAACATTGTCTCAGTGCCTTAAGAATGCATTCTCCTTCCTTTGATGTGCTTGGATTCTAGAAATCAGAACAAAATATGTAATGGAAAAATTCCTATGAACGTTGATTCAACTTCACAACCAAAATTTTGATTTCACTTCATTCAACCTTTTCATGTCTGCTTTCCATGAACATTTTGATGTTATGAAATAACCACCATACAGATTCATAAATAGTGACTCATCCAATCCCGTAGTTAAGTGAAATGGAAATTTGCTACTTACACTAGCCATCCCTGAGCATCCTATAATGCAAACATCCTGATGATAGAGCTATTTATACTTGGAAGGGCACTTAGAATTTGGATCTTAAGCCTACAGTTTAATAAATGGGTGGCCATTTTGTTGTCAGCACTGCTGTTTGTTATTAGTTACTTTAAAGAATGTAGTTTCATAAAGGAAGTTTTATATTAGAGGGTGAAAATGAATTACATCATAGAATCAATCATAGAAATTAGAAGGGACTATGAGAAGTCATTGAGTCCAGTCCCCTGCACTTGGCAGGACCAAGTACCCTCTTAAACCATCCCTGACAGATGCTTGTCTAACCTGCTCTTAAAAATTTCCTGTGATTTATATCCTATACATCAAGGGTTGGGGGGCGAGGGATTTGGATAATTTTCCCATATGAAGGAGGCTGAATGAGGCAGTCTAGAGAAACTTCTAGTAGAATTTACTTAAGGCCAAAAGTAACTTGGGAGAAGGTAGAATTCTGGCTGTAACAGTAAACTCCAGGCTAAGAATTTTAATGCATATTTGTTCTGGAAGCTGGTGAGTAACTTCTTAAATTGAATCATAATCTTTCATTTTTTTCCTTTTTCCTTTTATGTAATGTGTAACCTTCGGGTGGGCTAAATTCATTTAGTTGCCCTTCTCCAGTGCCCCACAGAAATCAATCCCAACCCCTATGGGGAAAGCAGCTGGAGACCCAGGATCCAGTCTGTACAGGACTCACGGCGAAGCTTACTCAGAGCTACACTCACACATTAAAATACTACTAAAAACAAACATAACAATGAACTTTATTAACTACTAACTAAATGAACCTTATCCTAAGAAAACAAACTACAATTAACCAAGAACAATCCCTTACATGAAAGATACCCAAGAGTCCCAAAGTCTGTGTGGAGTTCACCCAACTCTCAGCTACAGTCTCTGTTCCAGTGTGGAAACTTGAGTGGCAAGAAATCGCTGTCCTCTTCTTTCTTTGCTGAGATCCCCTGTAGCATTACATGCAGGCTTTCTATTCTCCTCTGCAACCAGCCCTCAGTCCCATATGCATGTCTGCAAGGTCTGTCGCAAATGACTCCTTTACATGGAGAAAACATCTTGTTCACTCCTGGCTCAGCTCCTCTCCAGAACACTGAGCACATGGTCTCCCTCAAGGCAGCTCCTGCCTGCTGTCTGCTCAGGCTGCTGCTCTCCAGTCATCTGACTGACATCACATACACCAGCAGGGTACACTGTGGAGCATGCTCAAATTGCTACCACTCCCTGCTTCTGGAAGTTTCCAGTTGTGGGTCGCTAATCTGCCCAACAACAGTAACCCACCCTCAGCAGGTCTCTCAGAGATAGCCTTTTCAGGCATATGGGTTACATAATGCTCAATGTGAAGTACTTTTCCCATAATCCGTCCTTGGCTTTTCTATGAAATATCCCGATCTCCCTCATTACTATCATCCCCTTCGTGTAGACAACTCACATGCTGTCCAATAGTTGAACCTCTTGTGGGATGTTTCTCCCCAGAGGAATGGGCAGAAGAAGTACAATAGACTGAGTGTGGGAAGCACTTATTCTCCTGGATTCTTTTCAGGACGGTTCCAAAACTCCCCCTTTCACAGCACTTCTTTGGCTTTGTTTTGTGTTTTGCTTTTCACGATAAGCCAAATTCTCCTCTTTGCATAGAAAGGCTGTGGATGTATTGTGTTGTATCTGGCAGCATGAATGTAAAAAAAAAATCTAAGAAGGTTTTTGTGTCTTAACAAGAAACCACCATTAAATCATACCTTGCATATAAGCCACTACTGGTGATGTCAGCACAAATTTGGGAGGGTTGTTAATTTATAGATGATGCAAAGTCAACAGAGGAACTATCATGTGCTGAAGTATATTTATATGAATAAGTATATTTAGATGAGTGGTTAGATCTTTTTAAATTAAATGGTTTTAATTTAATTTACAAAGATCAAATTTATGGAAAAAACTTACATTATTGTCCCTTTAAATAATTTTTTATAATAAAATTACATTTAACAGGCTGTATAGTTCTGAATTTTGTGGCATTATGTTAAAGGGACACAGTTAAAGCTGCTTGGTTTATGGTTAACTTGCAAGTTAGATTTGGCTCAGAGGTATTACAGTGCCTTTCTACCCTGCTTTCTTGTTCAGTTACTAGGTTTTACCAAAATCTTGCTCTTTCACAAGCATAGAGCAGGTAAGCAGACCAGTCAGAGTAACATGCATATTTCAGCCTGCCATAAATAGGGCTTCTCCAAGAAGACATTTTACCCAAACTGTAGCCCTTCTTTGGAAAACTGGCTAATTTCTTTTTAAAGAGACAGATGGGTTCACAAACACGCGCACACTCCAGTAAAATAATAGTTTTAATTTTAGGTCTCTCATTGAAGACTAGATTATTAGCAATGTGGTATCATGCTTAAACCACTAATTCAAAGTGAGCCTAGATGATTGAGTAATAACTGGATGTGGCTGCTCTCTAAATCCTCTTTGGTAGTTGACATGAAATGAATTTGGGGTTCGCAATTTAATTTATGGTAGGCAGAGGTTCATACCTCAGAAACCACTTCTACCAAGTGGCCTTCTTTTAGGGTATGTCTACATTTCCGGGGCTGCACAGATTAATGCAGTGGGATTGTCTGAGTGGGCAGTGGACACCCAATTAATCCCAGAAGCCCTCTCCACCTGACACAATAAATCCACCCCCCCCATGGAGATCCCACAGTAAGGGAACATAAGTAAGTCAATGGTAAATATGCAAGCTACAGTACGTCCAGTCCCTGCAGTTTGCAGCTATTGGTCCCATCACAGGACAATCAATCAGAATGGTCAAAAATTGGTTAATCCCATGGAAAATTCCAGTATTTCAAACTCAGTTTTTATCCCAAATCAGGATGAAAAGTTGAAATTTTTCATGGAACCAAAAGTTCTGACAAATTTAAGTTTGGGAACTGCAAAATGTTTCATTTTGCTCTTTTTGATTGAAATTAAACTTTTCTATATTTCTGAATCAAAATATTTAATTTCAGCTAGGTTTCATTCAATATAGAACTGCACCCGCCTGAGCTGCTTTATGTCTTCATTCTTCTCTATAAGCCTGGCTCCTGAGCCAACAGCTTCTCCCATGATGCATCATAGATTCCTCAGAATGCACAACAGTGATTCAACCAGATGGGATAGACTGCAGTGTACTGTAAATGAGGTAATCAGGGCACTGAGCACAGCCCATGAAGGAGAATGGGGGCATGAAGAACCTAAACTATCAGCTTCTAATACTGTGGCATTTCTGATAGACACAGGATACATGCTCAACTAATCAAAAGAAAATATTTCACTTCAGTCTGACAAACCAAAATATTTTATTTTGAGATGACCTGACTTAAAAACAAAAGTCTTTCATTTTGACTCTCTTAATGGAAAATTGAAACTTTTCAGGAAAACCAAAAATTTTCTATCAAATAAATAAATAAGAATAATAACAACAGAGTCATGACAAATATCCGGTGACTAGAGCCAAGAAACAAAGACTATTCTTTTTCCAGCATTCTTGTGTGTCACATCTGTAGTGGAAGGTGTTAGAAAAAAAATAAATTGTTTAAAAAAACTGAGTAAAAAGAGTCACCTGGAACCCAGCAGGAACTTGGATATAAAGTTCACATACCTTAAGGTCTACCTCCCTGCTGGATGATCATATACTTAAAAAAAAAACCACAAACCCAAAAAACCCAAAAAAACCCAAACCCAAAAAACACAAAAAACACAAAGAAACAAAACAAAACAAACCCTCGGCCAACACACAACAGAACTAGTCTCTGATTAAAAATGAAATGCTGGCAATTATTTTTAGTTACGAGTAATTTCCTGCACTTCTTTATGATCAGTATAATCAATTCAGACAGATAGACCATTACTACTGGAAACCATCTTACAGAAATGATTGTACAAAGCTTCACACAGACTTCAAAAAGGTGCTTCTAATGTTTTCAAGTGTACTCACATATTGCTCACAGTTGCTGACAGAAGAGGAGGTATATGAACTCAGATACTGTCTGTTTCAGAAATAAGCTCAATAAAAGTACCGGATGACTCAAATTTACAACAGCCTGAGACAGTAATTCTAAAAGGATGGTCAATAGAAGCAGCTCAGGCCAGATGTTCAGCCAGAGGCAGATTAAGCCCCTCATCTGTTAAAAGATTTGGGTCATTTACTCTGACCTCCATCCTAGGTGTCTATTTTATTAACTGGCGGAATCAGTTAGTGGCTGGTTTCTGTTCCTTATGTTTTAATTGCATAGGTGGTTTTTAAGGCAGGGAGGAGATGGAATAGTAAAGAAAGGCATAGCTTTGCCATGTCACCTTTCATAAATATGTGACTTCAGCCAGGAAATAAAGATCAGTTCCTTCTCAATACTTCTGTATTTCAAACCTTTATTATGCCTCTGACATTCAAGCAGGAAAGTAACTTTTTTCATACTTACCAACTCTACAGAACTTTTCTGGCAGAGAACACAAAGCTGAACTTGCCTGACTAACAATTCCATGATGGAATCTTGGTTCTAGAATGATTGCCCACTGCATATGTGGTTCTACCAGAGGCAAAGGACATGAATGTAAAAAAAGATTAACAGCATAATGAGTATAGGTAGTTTTGCTGCTCAAAGCTACAATGTTCTTTCTTTCCCCTAACTCCCCCTCTAATTTTGCTCTTTTGCTGTGACACTGAGCCAACGTTTCCGCTGAACAGGTCAGCCCTCAGAGCAACACATTCTGACATTCAGAAGCTACTCCAGACTGCTAAACCCCCAAAAGACCATTTACCTTTTAGTCTAAACAGGGCCTTAAATGAGATTTTGCTTACCACAATGTAATCGTAACAGGGCTAAAACAAGTGAAATTCAGAAGTTCAATTGCTTTCTTGCTTGAAACTAAAACCAAACCAAAAGCATAGTCCAGCCATACTCATCTCATAACAAAAGAAGCAAGGTTCTATCGTTTTCTCTAAGCTTTCTCCTTCTCTTGATTTAATCCTTGTACATAGTTCTACCACGTCTTTTCTACTTTGACTCCAGAGAGCAACTCCAAAAGCATCTTACTCCCTGGGTAATTTTGCCCAAATATATTATGTTCATTCAAGAGGTGGACCCAGCTGCTCCTAAGTCAAATGTTATAAGAATAAACAAAATAACTTCTCCTTTCATTTCTTGCTCTGTTTTATAACCTACACAAACTAAATAAACATGTGTTCAAAGCGATATAGAAGAAAATGACATGCATTCATATGTTAAGCATGAAAGTTAAATATGTTAGGAACAAAAGTTTAATTATATTTGAAAACAAAGTCAATTTATGTTTACTCTAGTATAGCCATACGTTGATGACAATGGGCCACATTCTGTCCTAGAACTCCCAAGGACTTCAGTGCAAGCTCTGTATGTGGACTGAGGATAGATTTACCATACTGTAGTTATTACGTTTTTACATACCAATAAGGCTGGTTTGTTGTATGGTTTTCTAGGTAATCATGCAATGCTGATGTTGATATAAATTAGTGAGCTATGTTTCATACAAGTCAGAATTCGCAAACAATTCTTTTTGTAAATAGAAGTTTGAAAATGGAAATGTTGCGAAAACATTGGCATTCTCAACATTTTTGGTTTATTAAAGTAAAAACAAATAACGTTTGCTTTTTTAAAAAAATGTGGTATTGCAGTCCACCTCCTCTTCCACCGATCTCTCCACCTTTTCCCATATTTTTATTTTTCTTAGTGGCAAAAAGAAAAACAGGGACAAGGGAGAGAAAGCAGGGAGAATGTGAAAAATGAAAAACAAATATTTAATAAAAGTGTTTCCCAAAAAATCTGAGCAAATAAAAATAAAAAATCCTTTCAAATATTTAGAATGAAAAATTTAATCACTCCTCCTGCCTCCCCCTTGGAAACAAAATCTATTTTTTTCCCCCTGGCACAGTGGACAAACATTATATATCTTCATTCTCACAAACTGTCAAAATGGCATCATTTGTGAACTATAAATTTACTTTATTTCTTTAAAAGAAATGTTGTAAAGTCACTGCTTAGCTATTTTATTTTGAAATATATAATGAACATTAAATATCAAGGAATGTATTCTGTATAATCTCTGTGCCACAAGTAAATAAGATTTTAGCACAATTTAAATGAAAACAACCACAACATGGCTGTCTGTTTGAACAAAACAATGGTGGCATTCATCCTTCTAAAATGTATGCAGACTGTGAAAATCTTACAAAATGTGTGACTGGATATAGGGGAAGAGCAAAGACAACATGCAACACAAATGGAGAAAATAATTGTGGAAGGGAATTATTCCAAACAGTCTACTGGTACATATTTTCCTGTCTAATATTTTGGAAATCTTTGAAATACTCTATGCATATTTTAAGTCACAGCAGGCCTGCAGGCAGCTTTAACTTGCATGATTTGCTCTTATGCAGCAGATTACTCTAGGTCTCGTTGACCTTGGCAGCTTTATGGGGGTCATATTTGCATACAGATGACATATTCTTGAGCAATTTCTTCAATTAGACACAAAGTGACTTCTTCTGTATTATGCATGCATGTGCTTCCTATTTTTTTCCCCTTAAAAAGCATGGTTTGAAGTGCATTACCAAAACACTATTCTGCATTGAGATTTGGGTCTCCCTTTCTGTAGATTAGCTCAGCACACTGTATGACATTTTTAGGTTTCAGCACAATGTGTATTTTTAGACACTTTGCTCCTGTGTCACATCATCCAACATTAACTCGATTTCTTATGAGACCTTGATTAATTGCTTTGGCATGTAAAAAGCTATTGCATGCTCCTTTTCCTATGGGATGTCAGCAGCAGACAACATGGATGTAGTATGCTTCAGGCAGCAAAAGTGGCAGCCGCACCTAAAGAAGACACCTATTTCCCAATTAATTCAAACAATTTCAGTTCATTACCCACTGATTACTTCTGTTGCATTTCAGCTGAATAACATTTAAAATGAACGTTATTATCATCCACACTGTTTCTCTAGATAAACAAAAAATAAATAATTCCATACATAAATGCCATTGTGTGGACAATCAAACATGAAAAGAAAGACTTCCAGTGCGCTAAGTACTAATCAAGTGTTTAAAACAAAATTTAGCACAAAACCACAGAGTCCTACAAAGCAATTTAAGGAACAGGGACAACTTCTTTCAAAAAGTGGTGAAACTCTTGCATCTCAGTGCATCTCCAAAATGGGAAGGGAGAATACCAAAGCCATTGAAGGCATATCTACACTTCAATTAGACACCCATAGCTGGCCCGTGCCTGCTGACTCAAGCTAATGGGTCCTTTAACTGCTGTATAAATATTTGGGCTCAACCCACAGCCCAAGTTGTGAGAACCTTCCATTTTGCAGGATCCCAGAGGCTGGAGTCCAGCCTGAGCCTGAACGTCTACACTGCAATTAAAAAGTCCCATAAGATCAAGTTAGCTGCCAGGGGCTAGCCACAGGTTTTTAACTGCGGTGTAGACATGTAGTGAGAGAACTAGTAAGATAATAGAAGCACTAGTGCCAGCACTGTGAGGAACAACTGCCACTGTGTCAATCATTTATCATCACCCCACAACTAGGTCAATGCATAGGTGAAATCCAGCACCTGGATCAAGAGCAGCCAATTACACTGAAGCAAAGCAAGACCAAGGTAAAACTGGGAGGAATAGATAAGCAATACAACGAATTTGGCTTCCCTATAAAAGTCTTCATTAGTGAGGGAATTTGCTCTTAAACTGTGAAATCAGTATGAACTCTAGAACACCTCATTGGCATTGAACATCCAAAATAGACATATTAGTGAAAACATAGGCCAGAGTAGTATACCCCTACTGATCAGACTCACACCTGATTTAGATGATCCATACGTTATACCTCTAGGCTTGATTATTGCAATTTATATTCAAGAATAAAGGCAGATTATTTGACAAAGCATCCACTAGTGGTAAACACCTGCCTCTCTTCTTATCAGAATGGGTTGCCATAGACATATCATTTCAGTGTTGTCCTCTTTGTAGATCAGAAGAACACAGAATCCAGTTCAAGGTCTATAATCTGTTATTCTCAGTCCTTCATGGGACTTGTATTATTTACTTGAAAGATTATCTCCATCTCTCCACCCTTGACTTTCAGAGATAACTACATTCAACTGTAACACTGAATTTTTTTTCACAAAACAAGGGAAAGCTGATGAGTGCAGCAGCAACTATAAAAAGAATTGACTTTATACTTCAGAGCTAACCAACACAAATGATAAGAATGACCATGGACCACAACACTGTCACAAGTAAATCTAGTACTCATTTCTTTCACTTGGCTTTTCCTCAACAAGTTCTTCACCCACAAAACCACAGAAAAACAAAACAATACAACCCCTTTCCACCCCACCAGAAAATCTATAAATGGATTAAATTGCTTCTCTTATAGGCTGAGAAGGAAGAACAAGAGGACAGGCTGCTTTTATTTATATTTATTAATTATTATTATTATATACTTAGGCTGCATTCTGTTGTAATAATTTTGGGCCTTCAAATCGACTCTAAATGTGAGCTCAACTGTGAAAAGTGAGTGAAAGTTTATAAAATGTCACAATAACCTATAACCACAAATGTTAACGGGAAAAGATGCATTAAAAATACCAAATTATCCCAAACCAAAAGGCCTATTATTGTAATTCAAGAACTGTGGTCAGATCATCCCTGGTAAGCAAGAATAGTGTGACACAGGAAATCAGTTAATCAAAATTGTTGGAAAAATAATGAGGGGATGAGCAGCTCAACCCATCATTCTCTTTTCAGGTCCTTAAAAAACAAAGACTTACAGGGGAAATTGGCTACTGCACACACAGGTTGACAGAAAGGTGAGGATGTGAACACAGGCTGATAATGATGAGAGAAAGGGAAAAAGCAAGCTTCACCATCATGGCTGCCACCAGTTCCATATCCTGGGATTCCAGACCATCTTCACCCTAATCCTAAGAAATGTCCTGAGCAGTCCAGGCCAGAGATAGGCACCCTGATAACACCATCGCCTCCAGCTAAATCCAGACTACCACTAAGAAGGACATCACCTCCTTTTCTCCCTTCAAAAATTCATCCTTTTCATTCCTTACTTTTATTTCTTCTCTTTTCACTCACTCTTCTTTTTCTTTCTGTCTAATAAGAGTCAGGAAATCTTGGTCAGCTAAGCCAGTTTTGCAACAGTGCTGTAAGCCTCTGACCAAAAAGGCGGCTAAATGCAATGCTTACACAGCTTGGTGCTGATACCAGTACGCGGGGTCTCAAAATGGTTTATAAGACCCTGTGTTCTGCCTGTGTTTTACCAGCAGCCAGGCTGCAAGTGAGAATCATCATAAGTGCAGAAGTTTCATTTTCTATCTTTGTTGTTCTTTTCTTTCCCCTTTTGTATGGGTGTTTTCTTGTTTTGTTTTCTAGAAAACAGAACTGGACTTTAACAACAGTAGCTCCATGTCAACTAACATCTGCTTTTCCCAAAAGAACAGTTACTACCATATTTAATATCATACAAAAGACTGTCAAACATGGAGTTTCTCCTTATCAATACCTCTCTACAGTTAAAGGAAAAGGAAACAAGAGAGGTTACTAAAATAAAAGCCTTACTTAACACTTTACATGTCAAATGCTTTAACTCCCCCGACACCTCTTTTCCTGTATCTTAATAAAAGGGATTTTTAATGGTATGATTTTCATGGTACTAAGCAGGCTAACATCTCTATACACCAAACCTCAAACCTTGTTAAAGATAATTAACGTTCAACAGTTACAGGGTCACATTAACACCTTTGACTCTTTAGGCCCATTTCTTCCATTTAAATAAATACAATAACTCTGATACTACAGAGATGGGGCCACCTAAGTACCAGATAGTATTAAGCATCTACAAATGAATTCTGGAAGAAATTCTTTGTATGTAAGGGGTCATTACAGTCAAGAAATTCTAGAGAAGAGAAATTAATAGCAACAGACTTGACAAAAACTAATAAAACAGAGCATGAAGGACCAACTTAATTCATGATAATAGCTAAAACATCTCTTGCAGTTGGATTAACCAAACGAGCCCTTGTGTAGGTCAGGAGGCAATACACAGAGAAAACAAACTGATGATCTGTAAGACTAAAGCAATACCAAAATTTCATTATATGATCTGATCCTATGTACACAGGCAATACCATAAACACACATTCTTTTAAAAACATGCACTCTATCTTACATACGTCTGTCTTGTAATAATGAGTTTTTAAAAGTTTTGGGCAATTTCTAACTACTTATAAACAAGTATAATACCAAAGAAGTGCTGTTGGATCTTTTCATCTAGAGCTGGATATGGCTCATATGATCTTACTTTGTTGTGCATTTCCTTTACTTTAAAAGTGCAGAGTATATTGTTACTGCATTATGATATTATCATTGAGAAAGCACATTTGTTCCTGTACAGAAGATCTGGTCATAGACATTTTGATGAAGCCATACTCTGTTAGAATACATGACTATCAAAGTCAAAAAGTTGTGCAAATTAAGTGCAATTTCACTCGGGTTTCATTTTGGAAGCAAATGAGAAAAAGTTCTGACAATGTCAAAACGGAATGTTTAGACAATTTTGGAGTGGAATGCTTAGACATTTTCATTTTGAAATGAGTTAATTTCAATTTTTAAAATTATTTTTATTACAATAAAATACCAAAAAAAGTGAAAAAAAATCAAGATAAAATGTTTTGATTTTGTCAGAACAAAGCATTTCACTTGATCTGCAATTTAAAAAAAAAATTCTTTGGAGAATTATGACGTTTTGGTTTTGATTCAAACCAGAAAGAAACAAAAATTCAAAATCTCAAAATTGTTTCCAAAATAGAACTTGTATCCCCTGCAAAGGTGTCCTGTACAGTCTGGGGGAAAAAAAGGTCAGCTAAGGGAGATGTGCATGGAAGTACACATATGCATTTTATAACAGGATTTATAATTGAATTATGTGTGGGTAAGTATTTCTATACACCACTTGAACAATACATTTCTAAATGAACATTATTTTTATTTAAACTGCAAACTGAAATGAAATTTGTAGGCAAGATATGTGCTTGGAGTAACACTATCATGTGAGTCAACTGCATAATTACTTAGAAAGCCATAATATTTTTAGTTAATAATTTGTTTTGGATATACAGGAGTCCCAAGGAATATCTGAAAGTCGGAACTGGCAACAGCTACATCTGCAGTATCTAAGTATTTCACTTAAGAGGCAGTGATTCAGTCATTCAACATTTACCTACCAATCAACCCAATGCTAAGTCATTATTATAAGCCTCTGGACTCTCCATGCGGATGTGACCCTTGCAAATTGAGAAGAAATTTTTAGATGTTAAGAAGAGTATGAGTGAAAACACTAGCAGCATTTGTCAAACCTCAGACAGACACCAAACAGAGAAATAAAAACAGAGCTATATAAACATTCTAGAACACCAAAAATCACAACAAAAACAAATTCTGAGCTGTGGTATAAACTTAATCTTTTAACAGATATAGTGCCCCAAATACCTGATATTTCATTAATAACCAGGTTTAATGGCTACAGGATTCTAGGCCTGATTCCCCTTTAATTTATACATATTTGCTCCCATTTCCTTCTTTGGCATTGCTCCTTATTTACTCTGGAGTAAGTGAGAAGAGAATCAGACCCCCCTTGTTTTTACTTGAACATGATGGACTATGTTCAGAAATTTCCAGAGGGGTAGCCATGTTAGTCTGTGTACAGCAAAAACAACGAGAGTCCTGTGGCACCTTATAGACTAACAGATTTTCTTCGGCATAAGCTTTCATGGACTTTCGAAAGCTTATGCCGAAGCAAATCTATTGGTCTATAAGGTGCCACAGGACTCTCGTTGTTTATGTTCAGAAAATCTGACTCGGGAAGGTGTAAATTACAACTCCTTTTTCCAGAGGAGTGTTGACTAGTGAATGGTTTCACTGACACCTTAATTCCAGGGTTTCCTTTGCCAGGGAGAGAGAACAATTTTAACTCCCATCAGAGTACTGTAGGTGGTGTGTCAGCTGCAGCCACTGATGAAAGGCGTTTGAAGGAAATATGGACTCAACTACTGTCTGTTTCAAGACCAAACAAAAAATGCTAGATGACTCAAATTTACAACAGGCTGAGAAAGTAATTCCAGAAGGGTGGCCATAGTTTCTGTGAGAGTGTGAAGGGAGGTACATTGCTCCAACTTGATCCTCTACTGGGCTTTTCAGCACCATGGACCACTGCCCAGATTTATGCCAACATAAAATGGAATAACCCTCGAGTTAATCTGTACAGTATCTCAAAGGGTTTTTTTGTTTTTGTTTTTTGTTTTTAGTTGTTTGCAACTATTTCATTGTTCTTAATGGGCATCTACAGCTTGTGCATGAAAAAATCCAATGAATTTAGATACAAGTCTTGCAATCTTTACCACTGAAAACACCCATTTACCTCAACTGAAATTGTACTGTGTAAAGATTAAAGGATGTCTATACTAATACTTACTGTGCAGCAAGCTGACACGAAAATTTACAGCATTTCAGGCTGCCATGCACTAACTGTCTGTCTGGACCCAACTGCTGCGCACTAACAAGCTCCCTAGTGAACATTGACAAACTGCAGTTTGAATAAAGTGGGATAGAAAAGACACACGAAAGTTTCCATAAATGAGTCAAGCCAAGTGACTTCCCTAATCTAACTTGTGTTGTTCAGCTGCAAAAAAATGGGAGAAATTGAAGCACCTTTATAATTGAACAAGCAAGTGCTGCTATGATAGAAGGGATAAATATTGGAAAAACAATGCAGTGCAAAGGATAACAGAGAAAGAACTAAATTAAGTGACCATGGAAGTTAATTACTGGAGACGTAAAAACACATTGAGAGAGGAAATAAAGAAAAGGCAGACAAAAAGATCTGCAACAAACTAAACTTGATTTAATGTACACCTCCTTCCATTCACTTAACTGAACTGACTTCAGTGGAGACGGAGCGGTGTAAGTAGCATTAAAAGCTGGTCTTCATTTACATATTTTTGCATAGATTACACTTCATGGTCTTGGGCATATGTACACATGGCAGAGATCTCCTTGAATTGCACAAATATAGATAAGAAAATAGTAGAAATCTGGCCCTTCATTTCACTAATCTTTACCCAGTGGAGGAACCAAGTCCTCCTCTGTGTGTTGAGTAGTGCAAAACACACAGTTGATGGGCCTTCTACTGAGCATAATAAAATCAAGTTCTAGAAATCAGACATCAGCTTTGCATTTGCAATAGCTCATGCAAAATTTGCTGTGCTCCTTTTAAAAATCAGCTATAAAATTGACACACATCTAACATTTTTTTTTTAAATGAGTATAATTCCAATGCTTACTTGTTCTAAACAGCTTAATTCAAAACTGTTTCTTTGTGGTTTCATTTTAAATTGATTTTACTAAAAAAATGTAATATCCACGTTTAGAAGAACTTTATTTATATATAAAAAACCCCAGCCTTCAGACAATTTAAGTACAACAAAGCAACTCCTATTTAAATGAGTATTCTGTGTGTTTTAATAGTCTAGCAGGCTTTTGTACACAGATCCTGTAAAGCAATAAAACATAATAGAGGATGTCCTGTGTATTTTTAAGTAGACAACATTAGAAATACCCTTCTATTTAAAGCTTAAATGAGACAGAAGATATTACATGATGATCAGATTTCACGTGTGCATCTACACTTAGAAATTAAGTCGATTTAAGGAGATTTAAGTCGACTTAATTTACTCAGCATCTACACTGGGCTTTCCTTAATTCAACTTAAGCTGCTCCTCCTCGGGTACCGGGGAGAAGGGAGCCACAGCCTGAACTCCCTTCTCCAGGACCAAGCTGTCCCGGCCAGAAGGGAGCCCCGCGTTCCCTTCTCCCCGGACCCAAGCGATCCCAGCCAGAAGGGAGCCCTGTTCTCTTCTCCCCGGACCCACAGGGTCCGGGCAAGAAGGGAGCATGCTCCAGCCGACAGGGGTTCTGCATTTACATTATACCACAAGTTAACTGTTTTTAGAGAAATTTCATAGAACCATATTCAGCAGCTACTCAATCATCAGCTCTGCAGGCATCTGGGACAGAAACCCTGTTTATGAAGGTACAAGGAGAGTTCTACCTCTGTAGCATTGTCCCACCCTTCTCCCACCCGTGCAAAAGCCACTCCTTTGAGGCAGTATGGGGATTGGACTCTAGCATTTTAGTCATCGAGGGCTGCAAGAAAGAAGAAAGGAACCATTCTTCCCTGTAGTATTTTGTAACTGCCACCAAGGATATCTAAATAGATGTCCTATCAGGAATTAATGGCATTTAAGGAATTAATGGCAATAATTCCTATGGATGCCACAGCTGATATCACATAGGACTCAGTCACTGGTAATAGGGCTGCTGCTGAAGCCATGCTCTCAGGAAGGTCTATGGGATCAGAGCAGCAGTATAGAGGGATTTCTGCAAAAGTTGCCAAGTAATTTAACTTCCCATCCTGGAAGGAAAGATTTTAAATTAAGTAATTTCCAACTTTGTTAGTTCTTCAGCAGTGGATCATCTACCTGCAAAGAATCTCTTAATGGAAGCAAAGAAATGAAGATAAAATATATTCTGCACATCATTCCTATCTCACACTCCATCTGTTTATAGAAATTAAATTTAGAGCTGTGAACACTTCAGAAAGCCTGACCAAGAAGTAAGCCTTTTTAAGATCACTACACTACATTTTTTAATCCTTGGGATTTAAAGTATTTTCAATGTATTTTGCTAAAATAAAACACACATACAGGTGAAGATTTAACAAAGGAAAAAAACTTGAAACTCATAAAATCTCAGGCAGACAGTCACTCTCAGCTCTATTAAGAAAACTTAATTTGTTTTTCTTGGTCATTATTAATACATGATCAAGAAAAATAAAGAAAATTATATTCAGATAAATGGTGATTTGTATTCTACCCTTTATTGCTGATCTTTCTGCAAATTAGGCAAAATCAGCAGATATTAATTATTACTTATCTTCTTCTGTTAGTTCCTATTTCCCATAATCTACATCCCTGAAAGGATGTAGCTGGTTTAGTTCAGATTTTGAAAGGATATCTCTTTGTGACTGATAGGATGACAGGAGAGGTTTGACCTGACTACCACTTTAGTAATGAAGTTTCTTTCCTCAAAAGGAAATTAACGTTGAGAGATGTATTGCTTCTTTACTTTGAGACAGGAATGTTTCCAAATCTAGTCACCAAGGACACACACACACACACAAAAAATGTAGCTCTATGTAGCTCCTTTCATATTACAATATGGGTATGAGTTCTCTGCCTTGCCACAGAACTGTGTCAGCTTCAGAAAACCAAGGCAATGGGACAAATATTTTAAAAGTGACAATGAGATCTCAGCCAAAGTGGAAAATAGAAAGCTATTTTTACTTCGATAGCTATTTGAATTCCACCTCTTCTTCTATATGTACTCTGGGATGCCTTATATCCATTGTAGCGTTATTGTATATCTAAAACTGCCTTCTTAACACATCAAAATACATTATATATTGCCCTTAGGAAAATTTATTAGCATTTGTAATGGAGCTCTGACTCACAGATTTACTATTAGTCAGAGATAGTAACTCATGATACCTTCTACAGCAGGTTATAACCTTCATTCAGAGCATATCTCAAGGGAAGACTTAAAACTGTTTCACACATTATGCCCCTACTGTGACTCAGGGACCAACTTGCAGAGGACACAGGAGGTTCACAGTGTTTTAGAGGGATCCCCTGGGTCAGACATATGCATAATAATTCACTAAAGGGTGGCATGTGAGCTATCTATCGAGAGCCAGTAATCCACTGGTCATCATGTTCACTGTGAAATGTATATATGGAAAACGTTTAAGGAGTTATGTGGCTATACTAAAAAATATGTTCTTAAGGCAGGTAATTAGGTTCGTTTCAGGCAGTGGGTAACTGATACTTATCTCCGCAGTATCACAATAGTATTGTTTATTTGCATACTCAGCCAGATTCTGATTTAAAAAACTACAAGAAAGCAATACTGCGGGGAGAGGAGAGGAACTAACCAGCAGTGAGGGCATCCTGTTTATGAATAACAACAATGGACATCCTGGTTCCTTCCTGAGGGGGCAGCTGAGAATGTAATTTGTCCCTCGAACAGGAGATCACAGCTAAGCTTGCCTATAAACACTGAAAGAACTTTGGGTGAGCACTGCTCTGTAAATCAAGTAAAAAGCTAGTTAAAAAGTATAGGGTCTAGAATACATATTATGATTTTATTTTATATGTAATCATTCATTTCCAATATTTTTATCTACTACTTCCCAAGTCTCAGTACTTGGTTAAATAAACTGTTACTAGTTGTCACTATAAACATATCTAAGTGTTGTATCAAGCAAAGCAGTGAACCAAAGTGAGACTGGTAACATGAGCTACTGCTTCCTTGGACGCACTAAATTTGTAAATGTTGTGCAGAGGACCAGGGCCTGGACACTCCAGGGAGATGCTAGGAAGGTTCGAGGATTGGAATGTACCTATTGTTAACTTGTAGAAAAAGCAGAGGCTGTGTCGGCTTAGAGGGCAGTGTCTTTGTTGCCTGTGGCCAGGGGAGTGGAGGAACGGACCCACAGCAGGCACTGACAAGGCTTCCTCACTCTAAGGGCACGTGGAAGAAAAGGGCCTCATAACCCTGGGTACCTCTGAGGATTCAAACATTCTAGATGTTTCCATCCAATGCATTTGTCTGCCTGTCATCAGTGAGCTACGTTTAAAATGCATTAATGGAATTGTTAGGATTAATAACTATATTACCAAAAACCACAGCTCCTAAGTCATCAACTGCCACATCTTCCTACAGAATTTCTTTCATGTTTCTCACTATGATTAACAACCTGGCTCAGAATTCACCCTTTTAATATTCTATATCAATTACTTTGCTCAGACACCATGGTAGAAATATACCAATCAACTAAAATTACGTCATTTAGATTAGCAACATTTCAAGAAATGGCAAGAACTTTTCTGGCTCAAGGAATCATCTTTTGACACAAAATTCAGAAGGACAGACTACATTAGAATGCACTCTTCTTACACTGAAGCAATATTAGCCCCTATGCAAAAATCTACCACTCTGGAAAAAATCGTCCAAAAATCATAATTTAAGCACGTCGTTGTTATACATTTTATTAATCTAAATTATTGAGTAACTACTCAAATATCTACTAAAGGAAGGCTTATTTTTCAGGCCACTTTCCCAAGATCTTTAATCTGATAAGCAAAGCCTCATTACTCCAACAGGAGTTTAAGTAAAGATTGAATAAAAGAATTCAAGATTTTGGAGTTAACATATGGTGCTTTTGCAACAGATGTATGAATGAGGATGTAGTAGTTCAGGAGTTAGCAATAATTTATTCTGGTGGTCTACTCATTACTAAGTTGTTGAAAATATTTATATTCACAAATAAAAGTTTCATAAGCCATAAACGTTAAAAACTAATGCCAAGATAACAAACGCAACATGGTTTTCACTGCTTTTACACATATGCACCCAAGCATAGGACTCATGGGAAGGCTACAGTGGCAAAAATCAGGCACAAATGTTCATCATAGAGAGAAGGCTAGCTGAACCCAAAGTATGGGCTTCATTATCCAAGGACTGTCTATGACCAATGCAGCTAGGTAATTAAATGACTCTGAGCATCTATAATGACAGAAAATTCTTGTTTGACTTGGAAATGGAGGCTAAAATGAGCTTGTATGCTAATTTTCCACCAATAGACATGTTTGTTCCCAACTTATCTACAAACAGATTTTAACCATGGAATCAGCACTCTCATGGGCCTACAAGGAAGAATGTGTCATCTATTAATATCAGTCTGTTTCTCATAGTTTTTTTAACAAAATGTATATACTGCTATGGCTCCACTGCAATAGGATTTGAGCACCTCCCATTCATTTATGGAAGCATCTTTAGAACTTGCCTTTTAGGTAAAGTATCATTAACCCATTTTACAGATGGAAAATCAAGGCAAAGAAAAAATAATCAATTTGTGAAAGGTCACAGAGAAACTGTGGCAGAGCCGACAATTCTATGACAGAGTAGAAAAAAAAAGTCAGATCTCCCGAGTCTCATTCCACTGCCTTTACCATATAAGCATTTTTGCACCTATCAGCCATTTTAGAAGTCCATGAGTAAATCAAATTTCCATTACTAGGAGAAGGAAAATTATTCTTTACAAGTTATATATCACTAAAGTTCCTACTACTGCAGTACAAAACACTAGAAAATAACATATAGTGAATAATTCTGCATGGGTGGTAGGGTAACTAACTACCCTTTACTAGTCATTGCCATTTCTAATGGATATGGTCCTAGGAATTATATCACACTGTGTTCACAATTTTCAAAAGTAAAAATATGATGTAAAATAAAATTGTAAAATGATACTTGGGCAATTTTGTTCTCTAGAATTGTAGCACACTTGTTTTATTAATCCAAAAGTGAAGATAGAATGTAAAATATTGGTCTCGTAATTGAAGTACATCTGATTGATTTGGGAAGTCTATTAATCAATTATGAATGAAAATCTGTATTAATAAAACAATAGTAATTATAGAAAGGTTGTTTTTCTATTATATTTTTGATAACCCTTTCATTTCTAACATATATAGCACATTTTAGGAAATGTAGGGTTTCCAGTGTTCACTCAGCCTGCTAAATATTTAAAGAGATCTGCTGCTATTATTCTTTTAACTCTTCCGAAGATAACTTGGATTTATAATATACTTCCCACATTCATGAAGTGTTTGGGATTCTTTGACTGAACAAGGAATTAAACGCAGCTTCTCATTTTAAAATCAGCTTAAGATCCCTTAAATCAATGGAGCTATACCTATTTATACCAGCTCGTCTGACCCTGCCCATACTATTAAAGTATGACCTAAAAATAGCTGATAAGCACTCAGTAATAATCCATAAGAATCCTTGGCAGTTAGATTGCCTTTTTAACATCCTCAGTTCGGTCAAAGGTATTCACTACTCAAAAAATTACACAAGAACCTTAATTTTTATCTGGACAATCATAAACAAATAGCAAACAAAATGCAAGTTTGACAGTATGGCACCCATCTAGTTGTACACTTTTATATTAATATTGGATATGAGTCAAGTCCTGATGAGGGATTTAAACAGATTACCTACTAGCCCACAGGAAAGAATTCTATGTGTGAGCATGACTCAGCTGGTAGTTGTCCTATTATAGATTGACAAGGGATTGGATTGTGATACGCAATATAAGTGCTCAGTTCTCATTAAAAATTATCATGCTGTGGAGGACTTTTACCTCTTATTCTACAAGTGCCCACTGTGAAATACTAAAGAGATAATGAATATGTAATCTGAATAAAAGCTTTATGAAAAAAAACGTACTTTGGCCACCTGAAGCTCTAAGGAATCCCAAGAGTAGTTATAATTTCCCTCCCCTGTTCTTCTAACTATAATTTTAAATTAGTTAATTTGTCTGCACTTGAGCTATGGTGCATTCTCTTTCAAATGTTTGCTGGAATTCCATATTGGGTTGGTTTACACACACACACACACACACACACACACACACACACACACACACGAGAGAGAGAGAGAGAGAGAGAGAGATGAATTTGTATTCACATCATACTTTGTACCTGGTAGTTGTGACAGGCTGCTCCCCAAATCCAGTCTGGTGTGCTGCTATGACCACTTGAACCCCGCTCCTGAACACCAATTCACCACGCTCCGCTGGGTGACCACTCACTCCTGAGTCAGTCCACACCAGCCACCAGCGTGTAATTGGTCCCAGGCAGTGGGTGTAAATCCACTAGCCACACAGGCGTTGGTCCCCAAGCAAGCACACCCAGCCCCAGACACTACACTGGGAGCCGCTGCCCTACAGGGATTGGGACCCACTCCCAATCACCTTAATATCAAGTCCGTCCACTTAGCAAAGAAGTGGATTGTGCCCAGCCTCCCACATCCACACCCTCTAAAGACCACACAGCTTTAGGTGAAACAAATACTAGTTTATTGATCGGAGTCTGATTTCAAGTGAGAACATGGCCAATCAAGGCAGAACCATACAATAAATGAGTCAGGAGTGACCACTATCAAATAAAAGATATAAACCGCATACTACTCTAACATCTCTACTTAAACTGACCTCAGAGTCCAAGAGTATGCGCATGGTTTTCGGCTTTTTGATGTTTTACAGCCATTCTCTGCCTGTTCTCAGGCAGGGCCCCGATCTTGCTTGAAGTTGGTTGCAAGATGGTCTCCTCTCAGGCTGAAAGCCGGCAGCTTCTTCCCTCTCACAGTCTCTGTGTCTTTGTTTTAACAAACTGCTGACAGCCCCTCCCCTCACTGTCCTGTTGTGAGACTCTCTTCACTTCTACCTGAGCCAGGGAGGGTATTAGCATCCCCTTTGACATGTAAATCTCCAGCCACTGTGCTAGAGAGAGTCCTGAGAGTCTGAACCCTGTATCATGCTTCACATCTGTACATACATGTTGCTGTAGGAAACATGGCCCCATGGCAACCACGTGGAACACGTTCTGAGCATTCACAAAGGAACCTGGTATAGCATAATTGGCATCAAATCACACAATTATACTGCAAAACTGACCAGAAAGATTATACAGGTCATGCCCGAGGGCTGCACGGATGTGCATCCCGTCACAGTAGTGATTTCTTAACATTTGTCAAACACCTCTGGCCACCTTACTGCATCCTGTCAACTAATTCATCCCTATAGCAAGAACTTCTAACACTCAAAAACCTCTGAACAGCTTCTAAAAAGACATCATTTTAGGGATTGGGCAGGGAGTGACAAAATGTTTCTTTATTTGCCCCAACCTATGGAATTTCCCCCAAATCTTTCACTAGCCTTATAGGTCATGTCTATACTAGAGAGCCTACAGGGGCACAGCTGTACCAACGTAGCTGCATCACTGTAAGATGTCTTGTGTGGTCCCTTTATGCTGATAGGAGAGAGCTTTCTGATTGGTGTAATAAAACCATTTCCACAAACCATGATGCTGTCTCCCTGGCACTTCTGTGGTATAGCTTACATTATTCCAAAGCTCAATAAAATTGTCTCCCCGCTAGGCACCAGCAGGTTTATTTTTAGTCGCCAGAGGGCACGCATCTGCAGCATTTCCACAATGGAGCTAGGTGCCAGGCTACACACCTTGGTCGCTACGTCACCTGGCTTTTGTCGAGCGCGCTGTTATTCAGAAGTATTTTTTTCATGCCCTGAACAACTTACGTTATAACAACAAAAGTGTTCGTGTAGTTATGGCCTAGGACGCAGGAGTGGACAATAGTCACATCTTGTCCAGTGACAGGATAGATGTCTCATGACCCTTTAAGACTTGAAATAGGAGTTTTCTATCACTGAGAAAATGAGAAGTCCCAGTATCCCAATGAGAAACACAACACTTACTTCCATTCCTGAAAATTGTGAGATATCAGACCTTAAAACTCTGAAATATTCTAAGGACAGAAAATTTTAGGTGATACATAAAGATTTTCATGGCTCTCTCTGAGCCTTCTACAGTTGCCATTTTGTTAATTGAGGCTTCTGGCACATTACAGAAGATAGATACATGGAGTTCTTAAAACTAACTAGGACAACTTATTTATAAAATCATTTCTTTGCAATATAAATATCATAAACTAAATACATAATGACATGGGTGAGGTATAAATGTTTTTGTCATCATGAATTTCGGTTTAGCTACACTCAGTCACTCTTGAATTTATCACGCATGAGTGATTCAGCTATCCCAAATTCATGTTAATACAATAGTTATGCTACTCCACATCTGTATATATATTTATACTCGCACCATTCACATTTATTTATAGACAGACTTAGACCAGAATTTGTGCGCTGCTTTCATATTTCAGAAGTAAATGACAGAATCACAAACTAACTGAACCTGAGTAGGCACTTATGTATGTACTGGGAAGGTTCCTGAAATAACAAAGTTGAAAACAAAGACCAGAAAAAAAAGTATTTATATCTTAATTACCACAGACACCCCCAAAATTTAACATAATAGGATAGTCCACTGCTTCTAAGAATGACTATTAGGCAAGTGTTATTGATTGTGAAGGTTTTTATAACCTCAGCAGCATGAGGCATCTGTATCATAGTTAGGGATTTTTATGCAATCTATTGTCATTGGTTGAACCATGCCCAATGCTTTGAGTCCCCTAAAGACTATGGTGTAATCTTAGAATCCGAGGATGCAAACATTGAAAATATTTGATAAACACAATTCACAGGATGCTGCTTAACCTCAGTATATAATGTTCAAAAGCATAAAGTTTAAAAGTATAAATGTAACTGGAAGTTTTTGGGTTTTTTTAAATCAGGAAGATTAAGGACTAATCCTTCATATCCATCCATAACATAAGCTTTTATCATATCTTAACAATATAACATTATGTAATGTTAGGTGTTGCAACTGATCAAACAGTATATTAAAGTAATAAAAGGAACATATGTAGGCCACAGTGAACAAAAATATGGAACACAAAACTAGAAAAGTAAACAGATACAATATGAACAAATAAATTTAATCAAAAACTTAGACAAACATGAGAATCAGTCACAAGGAAAAGTAGAATATCCCTTGAGATTTTTAAATGCTGCATAATAAAATAATTATTTTAGTGATCAGAGAAGGTTATTCTGTTTTATCTACTAAATGAACCCAATTATCTTTCAAAAAAACAACAAAAACCAGTGTTGGCAAGATTAATGATAATAAAATTATGCACCCCTTAATAAAAAAAAATATTTTGTTAATACAAACCATTTTGAAGATGAGGGAAGGTTTCAGATGAGAGATCAGTATACAATCCAAATGAAATGTTTGCACATTACATCTAGTAGCACATTACATCTAGTATTTAAACTGAAATATAACTGAAGCACCACTCAATAGTGCACTTATCAGAGAATTCCTCAGTAAAAAATTCAATTAAATTTGGCATATTATACCTTGGTCTATTTTTGCACATACTTCTGTTATTAAAACATTGGGTATAAAAATATGAGTATATATGGAAAAGATATAAAGAAATGATTAAAGTCAAATATTCTCAATGCACATATCCTGCAATCCACACAGCAGCAGAAACCTTTCCTTATGTCAAGAGGGAAACTTCTCCCATTTAGAAACCACCACAAAATGCCCATTTAAGACAGTGATTTTCAAACCATGGGTCGAGATCCAGTATCAGGTCACAGACCCTCAGGTACTTTGTCATGGTGCCCCCTGCTGCTGCCACCGAAAGACTGGATTGCATTGCTCAAATGTGTAATTGTTGGGTTGTGAGCATAAGTGATTTTTTTCAACTGGGTCCCAAGGAAAAAAGTTTGAAAACCACTGCTTTAAGAGGATGAAGTGCCCCCTCCCGCCACCTGATAACTTTGTGATGGAGCTGTCAGCCAAGAATAGGAAAACTACCCATTAGTATAAACAAACAAGGAGTCCTATGACACTTTTAGGACTAACACATTTATTTATCACATAAGCTTTCATGGGTGTAATCCCACTTCATCAGATGCATGAAATGGAAGCTGTAGCATGTCAGATGAATAAATAAATACAAACAATGGTAAATCACAAAGTCAGTTCAGTCTTCTTCAGCAAATCAAATCAATTGTTTTGATTCAAGCAGTGAGGAACAACAGATGAAAAGGTGAGAATATTAAAAGACGGTTTCCTTGAAGATGGCGATCAAAAGGGTAGAAGCAAATGGGTGCCTAAAACTTATATTAGACAACCTGGATCAAGAGCATGTTCCTTTGTACCTCTCTCCAGCTAACTGCACTTCATCCATATTATAACCTCTCACAATGTTTGACATTTTATATAAAGCTTCAACTCTTAGAAGCAATTGTTTGAGAAAGAATCACAGCTTTCATTTTAAAATAAGTTTCTAGACTTCATGGCTGTAGAGAGAAATATAAAAATGTGTCCCAAGTGCATCTTAAGATCTCAAAAATCAAAAGAAAAATAAGAAGAACTCAAGTTTATTTATCTCATTTTTAAAGCCAAATTCACAATTTTTAGGTCTTGACTCATGATAGCTTAATGTGTGGGGCTGGTAGAAGAGATCACAAATGTGTGACAGCAGAATTTGATGAGAGAAGTGGAGTAAAGAAAGACCCTCAAATCACTGTCAGGATTGGGTGCAACCTAGAGTTTATTGATTAAGTGCATTCCCTAACAACTAGGATTGTTCTTGGTGGGAAGTACTGAAAACACAAATGAAAACATTAGGAACAAATGATTTTTCAAACCAAATCAAACCAGTGGCCCATCTATTTTAGTATCCTGTCTGACAATAAACAATATTAGATACTTCAAAAGAAAATGTAAGAAACTCCAGAGAGGTTTTCAGGAATGTTTCTTCCTAGACATCTCCAGCTGGCATTGTGGCTTACACTCTGAAGCACAAGAATTTACACTGTATAATTTAACTGTGGAACCTCTCATTTTTTTCATATAAATATCTAATTCTTACATTGAGTTGTCCAGGTCTTTTTTCCTGACTGGTTACAGTTCATTCAGAACCTAATGAAGTGTATGAATAGTTCAAATTATTCCTTCCAATGTTCATTTCCATGCATTTATCAGCAGTGAATTATATTTGCCATCATGTTTATTCAGCTAATTTTAAGTCCCTCTGAAGTTCCTCAGATTCTTCTCTTGTTTTGACTAGCCAAAGTATTGGGTCACCAACCCGGTTTAAGGCTGTAAGTGGGAGTTTTAAAAGATTTTATATAAATGACTTAATGTGTTAATTTGCATGTTTGATGAAGGCACATTGTATCATTTATCCTGATTACCAAAATGTAAGCCTCATAGCACAATCTGAAGCTTTCTGCAAGCCAGAAGACACAGAGAAATGCCCCATGTAATTAATATTAATCTTTATCAAATCTATCATTTTACAGTGAGCAATGAATCCAAGCCCCTCTATTTCACCCCCCAAATTATTTCCCATTTCTCCCCTTGTTAAATCCAAAATTCAACCAATTGAATTCATGATCAGCCATACGTCTGTTCAAACTTTGGTTTTCCCCTCTTCAATCTTCTCAGTTCCATAAGTGTCCCCTTAATCTAATCTTTGGGCTCTTCTTCTCTCATGTACCCCTGGAACAGGAGTACTTATGTCTCTTGAGCTCTGCTAGAAAGGTAAAGGTCTTCTTCCTAGGTGCAAGGAGCGAGAATCTCTCTTTACAGCCTATTGTGGAAAGCCTCACTCTTGATCCCCTTGCCACCAGGTGCCTAGAAAGTCAGTTTCATCTGTACTGCCCAGCAATGACTCAATAGCTGATAAGTGTAAATCTTCAGGGGAATGAGATAGGGGGAACATTTCTGCAGTACTACTGAGCTTGTTTTGGGTACCCTTGTCCCAGACTCCCAAGATAGCTGACCTGAGAAACAGTTCCTCAGAAGCACAGGAAAGAGCAACCAAATCTGGGAGACTTCTAGAGGAAGGAAACGACTTAGGAAGGAAACGACTTAGCAGGCAAAATTTGCAGGTAACCATGCCATCTCATGCTCCACTCCCTTCCTTGATCGTTGATAAATACATTAAATCACTAGTTCACAGACAAATCATAGAAGCAAGAGAGGGTACATTATAGCACCTGGACCACAGGGTCTGCAGATGTGCTATTGTGCTGATGCAGTTAACCTCATAAATATTGAAATAATGAAGTTTAAAAGGCCCTATTAGATAGGAGTTTAGGAGCTCATCTTTGTTTGCTTCCCCAACCATCCAGGGACATGGAATAGAGAATGTATCTTAAGAGCTATCCTTACTTAGTTATTAAGATTAAACCATTCACTGATTAATATTTCTTTTGTAATATAAAAACGTAGCAGCACAGATCTTTTTCACAATGTTGTAGTTAAAGATCTAATCAATTAGTTATCTGTATTTTGCTTACGCACATCAGAGATTTGATTGTTCTTACCTAGATCAAACTGATGCTGACTTCCATTTTTGTAGAATGTCTGTCTCCACCATTGCAAAGAAATTATGCTTTGCTTGTCTCTAAATCAGGTTGTAGTGCTCGGAGACAGTGCAGCACATACTATCTAAATTCTGAGGGATGAAAACTTGCAACCGCCATTAAAATCATGAGAGCACTCTCACTACATCTCAGGATTTGTTTTCAAATCAGGAAAACCATTTCATCAGCACATCTCCAGTGGAAAGATCTAAACATAATAACATAGCAGTGACTGATTAATAAGGCTAGTAATTCCACTTAATGGAGATACCTTTAGGTGATTTAGTGGAGCCTAGGTTTTCTGGACCTGTTCTGGTTCTGACTGTTTGATCCTTTGGAAATAGTTTTCACATCTGTGATTAAAGTCAGTAGCACGTGAATTATTTTACCACCACTTGTATCAGACTTAGTTTGCTTCTTCCAGGCCAGTAATTACGTGTGGGGCCAGTGTCTTACAGCAGCCTTCCATTTCTGGCACTTGATAGTAGGTAGCAAACTCAAGTCCTTCTCAATGCATACAGTGTTTCTGCCAAAATCCAGAAACCTTACCAGAAATTTGCAGCTCCTTGCACACCTGCAATGGTATTAAAATGCTTCTTTCTGTTAATGAGAGATTCCTGACAAAAAATATCTCAGATAAACATGACTATTTTCCAATTAAGACTGAAGTATTAACTGCTGTATTGCTCATTCTGACAGAGAACAGGCAGAGTTAGAAAACCAAGCCTTGGAAATTATAGCCTGGTATAGCCTAGTCTAAAGTAGGTAAGAGCAGGGAAGAACAGCACAAAAGGAGGTTAAAGTCTTTCACACAATATATTTTATTCCCTAAAAATGCTGCCATTAAAAAGTAAGCTTTTATCAAAAGTTTCCCCATATGGTGGTATCTGATACACCACTGCTGTCTCCTGTGCTTTCATACAACAAAAATGAAAGGCTGCCTTTTTAGTGGTAGCCAGAGCATTATACATTAGTGGGGTTTTATAACTTAGTTTATAAAGTGGCTAGGCTGTATTCGGACATAGTGAGAATACACCGATACCACATGAGTTTGTTTTGTTGCAAAACTGAACATATAAAAAATGTACCTTATTGTTAGTCATTGCAATTTGCTGTGTTCTGCCTGTACTTTAGCAAGGTAGGCCACATGACTAGAATTCTTTGTTACTTGGTTTTTGGACTTGGTTTATTTTATTTTTTGCAACTCCTATTATTTTTGCTTAGGTCATCTACAATCCTTTTATCTCTTAAAAGGATTTTTTTCTTCAAAACTTACTGACAGTGCAACTTTACTATTGACTCTTACTCGTTCAGAGGAAAATTAAATTGCACTGAAAACGTGCAACTGCAGATCTTTTATTCAGACTACTTTGTAATTTCTAAAAAATATTAGGTATAGGAGATAAAGTAGGTCACAATATACGAAAATCTTTTAAACTTTTGTTACTTACACAATATTTATAGATTTAGCAATGATGCTTCTAGATGCACAATAAAGGATGAAATTAATTAAAATTTCTGATTTCTATTTTTGACTAGTTAAATGCATCTCAAAAGGCACCACTAGCTCCAATGAAGTAACCTTGGCTCATCTCCTTTCTACAGTTCTGAAAAGAGGTCAAACAAGCGATAATGCACTACCAGGTAATGCATCACTTTCTCCTTCCAAAACCCCTCCTTTTGGTCATCAGACTCCTATCACAGTGTACTTGCCTAATGCTATATAAAATGTTTTGACTCTGAAGAATGGTTGGGGCAAAATGTATGCTTTCCACTAGTGATGTACAGACATTTCTAACAGTTTAACAAATATTTAATAGTTATAAAAACCTTAATGTGTTGACTAGTGAAACACTGGCATTCAAGACTTCCAGAAAACTTTTCAGGAAAAAAAAAAAAAAAAACAACCAGGATATATGGTATCTTTACACTCCACCCAAACTCTATCTCCTTGTTTCTCTCTTTATCTCTTCCTTACTTTTAACACATTATCACTTTTTTCATTCCCATCCTTACAACTGAAAAGGTCCCCTCTCCAACTAATGTGCACCAAGTGCCATTTCTTGCTCCTCCTTCAAATTAAACATGAAAGCCCACCGACTTCTAAAAAGCATGTGAGCAATGATGTCCACTCCTCAAATGGATGAATAATTTCTCTCTATCATGTTATGACAAATGCATTCAACCAGGGACTTTAACCTCATGAACTCTTGAGCTTCTCTTCCTACCTTTTTTTTTTTGGACAGTCTTTCAATATTCTGCCATTATTGCATTGTCTTTTCCCTGCTCTCTCTCAGATATTCTTAAAAAGATACAATGGAAGGCATTGAAAGGAGAATGTCTGAGGAGAGAGCACAATACTAAGGACATGAGTAATCCCCACCCTGTTTGGGGGATCTTTCAGGAGTATGTATGTATGCACTGAGTTTTACCGCCCAGGCCAGGTAGATATACAGCAGCTTCTAAGCTACTCATATCTTAAGGGTCTTAGAGGCTCCAGCTCCACAGTGGAATCTTTGGCTAACTTCAGGAGTGGGGAATGAGGACAGCCTTTAACAAAACTTGTAGGAAGATGGGGAAGTGACTGCAGAATAAGTAGTAGGAAGTGGTTGCAATATAAGTGCCTCATAAGCACTTCCAGAGCAAAGCTCCGTTTTCATAAACTTTTCAACAATTCAGAATAAATTTGCTGTATATATCAGGAGGCTTCACTGGCTAATTCGTTAGTTCCCAACCTTTTTAGTACCACAGCATACTTCAATGAGACAAACAATTCCACGACACAGCCACTTTTCTCATCTGAACTGATTGCTCATAAACATCACATTTACTTACATTTACTAGAGTTATGGTCTTACTAGAGAGGTTTACAACGTAGTGCATACAACAAGCTAAAGAAGGATCAAATGCATTGTTGCAAATCCACCGGAAAAAAATACACATCATCAATTTTGCGCTTTGGCCATCCGCGTTTAGAACGTTAACATTTTAGAACTAAAAGACAGATACCTCATATTTAATTTGAAGATTATTTTCACAAGTTTTTATGAGCTGTAATTGTGGTTGGATAGATTTTTTTAAAGATGAAACTATTTGTTTTACATTGATTTTCATTATATTTGTACAAAATGTCATAGCACATTTGTGTGCCACAGCACAGTGGTTGAAAACCACTGGTCTAATTCAAGGTCTAATACTTCTACAGTATATGGGGTTTTGATAAGAGAGATTCTAAGGGAGAAACACCTTTTTCTTTTTTACATGAATATAAACTTTACAAGAACTACCTTCTGCTGTATGTAGTGGGAAACTGTGGGAGGTGAGTTCAGATTTGAGCATCCAGGAGAAAAGGAGAAAGGTAAAGTTAGAATTCCACTCGTATAGTCTTCTCCTTTCTACCAGGTTGGTCTGCAAGTGAAAGAAGTGATAGTTATCTAATATTCATTCATTCTAGCTGCTGACCAGGTAGGTGTTCAGAAGAGATAGAATACACTAAAATGGTGTTTAGGGGGGTTCAAGTTTTTAAGTGCTTTACATGATTCCTCCACTTCTCAAGCATCCTTTTCTCTCCATAATTATAGGCCTGGTGGGTTATAAGCAGCTCCTAGGAAGAGATGAGTTTCAGTAAGATGTGAAGTGCTGAGCACTTCCCAGGACTCAGGGCCTAACATGGCCAATTTTGACATGCCTGACTAATTTTCTGGGTGGCAAAAAGTATTTTTGCATAAATTTCATCATGTGTAAATGTAACCCATATGCCTTTAAGAGACCTACTGAGGGTGGGTTACTGTTGCTGGGCAGATTAGCTACCCACAACCAGAAACTTCTAGAAGCAGAGAGTGCTAGCATTTTTAGCATGCTCCACAGGATGCCCTGCTGGTGTGATGTGGTGTGGTCAGTCAGATCACATGAGAGCAGCAGTCTGTGCAGACAGCAGGCTAGAGCTGCTTTGAGAGAAAGCTGAGGAGAGAAGCTGAGCCAGGAGTGAACAAGATGTTTTCTCCCTCTAATGGAGTCATCTGCAACAGACTTTGCAGACATCCATATGGGACTGAGGGCTGGTTGCAAAGAAGAAGGAAAAGCCTGCATGGAATTCTATAGAAGATTCCTGCAAAGAAAGAAGAAGAGGACAGCTCACTCAAAGAAAGACTGTAGCTGAGAGTTGGGTGAACTCCACCTGGACTTTGGGACTCTTGGGTATCTTTCATGCGGGGGTTTCTGGAGGGATTGTTCTTGGTTAATTGTATTTTGTTTTCTTAGGATAAGGTTTATTTAGTTAGTACTTAATAAAGTTCATTGTTATGTTTGTTTTTAGTAGTATTTTAATGTGGGATGGTAACTGAGCAATCTTCGCTGTGAGTCCTGTACAGACTGGATCCTGGGTCTCCAGCTGCTTTCTCCACAGGGATTGGGGTGTATTTCTGTGGGGCACTGGAGAAGGGCAATTGAATTAATTTTAGCCCACCCGAACGTTACATAGCCTTTAGCAATATTTATTTTTTTAAAAAAATTAAGGTTCAGTGGACAAGTCATTCAAATTTATGGAGCTTTGAAGATCTGGCTTTCCTTTTGAAAACTACTTTTAAAATTGACACATAACTCATTTGCCACAAAAGAGTCCAACTCCTTTTATATGTTAATCATCAATGACAATTAGGACATAGGAGATTTTTTACCAAATTGAAATGGAAAAGGTTATAGCTGTTAAAGGATAGATTTTTTTGATCATCTTCTAGCATTATAATGGAAAGGCTAGCAGTAATACTAATTGGGTTGCACCTAATCATATTTGTTATTAAAATTGTTCATATACCTTTCTAGGAAAATATAGTTTTCAGAATATAAACCAATCTGGAAAATTATAATTTGGCATTAGTTATATTATTTAAAAGGTCATCCATCACCTCTGATTTTGGCCAAAAATCAGTTATCCGTCATTTATAGATGTAACAGGCGAAAGACATTCAAAACAAGTTCTTGAAGGCTGGATTCTTTAGAGAATATTTCCCATTCCAAAATTCAGATATACACTTTTGTATCCATAATGTGAACAAAATCAGAGCCATAATCTTCCTTCCTAGCAATTCTTTAGCTAACATTTAATAAAAAATATAGTGTCCCACCCCTTTTTAATTTACCAAGTTATTTGTTCATTAATGCTAATTTCCTGTGAATGTATTCAAAAGCAGGGCTGGAATTGGGGAGATACATGGTGGTACAACCCACTGACACCATTCTGAAGCTGTCATTTTGTTCTCTAAAGGTTCATCTTGCATTTAAGCAACCAGAAAGTCAATCTCTAACTGCAAAGAGAGCCAAAGAAATGTTAACCAATGCAACTGGTGCACAAAAATCTAGTTCAGAGAGGTGTGAACTGCCCTATTTATATCAATAGGTACTAAGTCAGACATCCAGAAATGACAATTTAAATGTCAGCATTGTTAACTATTTCACTCCTCAGGTTAAAAAAAAAAGGAGAAGGATCACAGATTCGCACATTCACCATGGCATCAAAATGAGACGTTTCTCACAAACTTTCCCCCAACCAAGAAGCCAAGCTATTCTACTGTGAACAGTTCCTTACTTTGGTGACTCGTATAGGCAGAAGTTATTTTGTGAGTAGAGCATGGAAGTCTACCATTACCTTCTTCTCCCAAAGTCTGACCCTTGCTCATAAGAGTTCAGATGATAACTTGCATAAATTAGATTCAGACTTTAGGTTGTTTGGAAACTATTTGCTCTTTTCCCAATTCATTATTCAAACTGAGTGGCTGGTCACCTAAGTCCCGTGATATTGTTTTTACTTCTTGACAGAGTGATTGAAGTTTTTCCACTGAAGAACAATAAGGGTGTAATAAAACTTTAGTGCAAAGAGTCAGTAAAAATCCTATGCACCACCAGATTATTAGAAATCATCTGTTTCAAATTATGCGTAGAGGTGGTTCTATAATTTGTTTCACTGAAAATGGAAGACAACCATAAAAGCTTAAATAATACATACATTATAGTATATTCATAGCTGTTTAATGGATCTGAAATTAATACTAGATTGTTTCTTATCATAACAGAGTACTATGACAAATGGATATCCATTATATAAAAATACTATTATACAAGATAAAATTGATGAGAAGAGTGCCTCTTAAAGTTCAGTCTATTATCCAATTGCCTACAATTTCTCTTCTTTAATTGGTATGTCATTCCACATGTCACTTATTTTAGTGGTTCTCAACAAGGGATACATGTATCCTTTGGGAAACACAGAAAGTTTCCAGGGGATACATTGACTCATCTAGATATTTGCTAGGTTTTACAAAAGCCTACATAAAAATTACTAGTGAAGTCAATGCAAACTAAAATTCCATACATTTGTTTGTATTGCTCTTTATACTATACACTGAAATATGAGTCCTGCATTTAGGATGGAAAAATCCCATGCACTGCTACAGGCTGGGGACCGATTGGCTAAGTAGCAGCGCTGTAGAAAAGGACCTGGGGGTTATGGTGGACGGGAAGATGAATATGAACCAACAGTGTGCCCTTGCCAAAAAGGCCAATGGCATATTAGGTTGCATCAGTAGGAGTATTGCCAGCAGATCGAGGGATGTGATAATTCCCCTCTATTCGACACTGGTCAGGCCGCATCTGGAATACTGTGTCCAGTTTTGGGCTCCCCACTACAGAAAGGATGTGGACAAATTAGAAAGAATCCAGTGGAGGGCAACAAAAATGATTAGAGGGCTGGGACACATGACTTATGAGGAGAGACTGAAGGAACTAAGCTTATTTAGTCTACAGAAGAGAAGACTGAGGGGAGATTTGATAGCAACCTTCAACTGCTTGAAGGGGTGCTCGAAAGAGGAGGGAGCTAGGCTGTTCTCGAGGGTAACAGAGGACAGAACAAGGAGCAATGGTTTCAAATTACAGCTGGGGAGGTCAAGGTTGGATATTAGGAAAAACTTTCTCACTAGGAGGGTGGTGAAGCATTGGAATGGGCTACCTAGGGAGGTGGTAGAATCTCCATCTTTGGAGATTTTTAAGGCCCGGGTAGACAAAACCCTGGCTGGGGTGATTTAGTGGGAGTGGGTCCTGCTTTTTAGCAGGGGGTTGGACTAGATGACCTCGTGAGGTCCCTTCCAACCCTATTATTTTATGATTCTATGAGTTCATTATATATTCCAACTGATTTATTTTATAATTATATGATAAAATGAGACAGTAAACAATTTTTAATAATAGTGTGCTGTGACATTTTTGTCTTTTTCAGTCTGATTTTGTAAGCTGGTAGTTTTTAAGTGAGGTGAAACTTAGGGGGCGGGGGACAGTAGTCAAATCGGACTCTAGAAAGGGGTACGGCAGCCTGGAAAAGTTGAAAGCCATGGGCTTATTTCACTGCACTAATTGGAAGGTTCAAAAGAGGAGTGTGGAGGGAGTTTTTCAAACCAGTTGACAATACTTAAGAATGATTAAATTTGCTGAGAGATACCTTTTAGAACTGCAGCGTTTGATATCAAATGGCATTTTATCCAAGAAGATCTCTCTGAATTGGGAATATGAAGCAAGAAAATTCATAGTGTGTGAATTTAGATCTCATCTTTTTATGGTTAATACATAATAAAATACAAACAAAAGGCTTCTATTAATACAGCTGTCAGCATAGTCTTCAGTATTTACACTTTTAAATGTTTATTAATATACAATCTTCCAGAAAAAGTGGTCTATTTGGTGTTCAGTTGGTCTGTGCTATTCCCAGCATGGCTGATGAGGTGTACAGTGATAGTGGAAAACAAATTATAAATTCTACAGGGATTTGCTCATTACTCAACAACAAAATTGTGAATCTGAAATAACACTTCCAGGCACACAGTTTCTGTTTGATAGAAGATGCAGACCAAACAAATTTTAGAGTATGAAGACCTAAAATAATTTATACTCTTTTTAAAAAATTTTAAATTGAATTCCTTTTTTTGGTTCCATATCAGTGAAACCCACAGCAAATGTACCCCTCCTTTTTTTTTAAATATGGGGAAATTGGAGTCCAATGTGAATGTTATAAGCTTTATATCATCTATTCAAACACCTTGATATATCACTTATTATTGTATTGCAAATATATCTAGAAAAATTCAAATGTACAATCAATAGCAAGTTTAATGTCTGCAGATAAGAATAGAAACAATAATATATTAGTATAGTCTGTGCATCAGACTATTGAACCAACTTCACATAAATATCCCTACATTTTTCAAGTGCTGAAAAACTGTTTTCTATATTAAACAGCTATATCCTGTACACACAGTAAGGAAATTGGGTGGCTCAAAAATTTGCATCATTTCAACCTGGCTCAAAATTTTGTTAGTTGGTAGTGGGACTCAGACTGAGGCAGCTTGCACTGACACACAATAAAAACCTCTCTCTCTGGTGTCACCCTGCTCCCATCTCCTCGTCTCCCCCACAACAACATCCCCACAACACATCAGCTTCTACAGAAATGAAGCTTTCATTTAAAAAAAGAAATCAGATATCGTCTTAAACATAAGAACCAATCTGAGCACAAATTCCATAAATACTCAGTCTGAGAACAAAGGCAACCCCCCGAACCTATAGGGGACAAATGCCCAGTGAAGGAATGAACAAACACAGACATGCAATTGGAAGGTTTGAATAAGAAATTGGTCCTTGTTGTAATGAAGCACAATCTGAATTCAATGCACTTCCTTTACAAAGAACCAACTCTGCAAAATGTGGAGTGCTTCCTATGAGAAGAGTCAGCTGCCACTGAATAGAAGCTGACCATGTATAGAAGTTCACAGGAAACATCACCATACAGGACTGGGTCCAAAATGACTCCATATTCCTAGATGTTTTAATACCACATTAAAAACTGATCTACTGAAGACAGAAAAAGAAACAAATGTCATACTGGAACAGTTATGTAGAACGGTCCATATACTAACCTGTATAGTTTTCAAACTATGAATCAGTTATTCACATAGATCAGAGGAATGAAAATGAATTTAAAAAGAGTGAGGGTTCTGAAGAAAAACTACATTGTAACTTCACTTGAAAGATTTCAGGTTGGGCTATAGATTTTGTTCCATCATCACCTCTCCCAAATCAGTTGGACAGAATGATAGCCTCACTTCTACAAAATTTCAAATAAATTAAAAGCTGAATACTAAAAACAAAAGTGAAAATTGAGCAGGAATAAAACAAACAAGTTGATCCAGAGGTTCTTTTGTCAAACTACAGAAGATGCTCTTTTTGTTTCAGTAGTGCTAGGTTTTTTATTTTTTAGAGAAATGTCAACCTGAAGAATGCCTTAAAGTCAACACAGATTTCAGTTTACAAGCCTCCACTGATTTTGTCACTAGTGCCTAAGCCCAGCATACTATTTCAAATTCTCAAAGTCCTCAATAGTTTATTTACAGACTGCCAGATTTTCATGCCATACCAATAGCAACAGAACTTTTATAATTAAATACTAACTTCAGAAAGTTTCTCATTAGGAAATAAAGAGCCAAATTCTCTGCTGGTATAATTCAGTGATGCTCCACAGAATTCTGTTTAAACACATATGTACAACTACTTGTACTGGAAATGTCTTCACTTTCATTCATGCAGGGAACAGAAACAATGACACATTGCATAGCTGACCCCCAGTTATAAATAGAACTCTGTGTGGATACAAAAATAGGGATCCAGATCTGATTTGCAGCTCTCAGTGTCTGTTTTTATCCAATCTGTGATCCGCATGACATGTTTTGTGTGTATTCATAACCGTATCCTCAACCAAGCTTGGGCTCACAGTCAGCATTTTAGCCTTTGATTGACTCATTCCTCACATGGGTCCCATGCACTTTTTCCTTTTCTTGTTTGTGTGTTATGCTGTCAGTCAGATTTCCTTGGGCACCAGTGAAATCTCTGATTTACAGCATGCACATAAACCATGAACAAGAAAAGGAAGAAGTGGGCGGGGAAGGCATGGGAAATGAGCCAATCAAAGGCCAGCATGCTGACTGACTGTGAGTGATGGCTCTCCAAGCCCCAGTCTGCTGTGACTGAGACTCTGATTGACTGACAGATCATAATAAGCGCTGGGCTGGGATTGGCTGAAGTACTTCCTTGTTCCCCTGGTGTGCTGCTGATACAGATCATACCAGCAGGTGCAGTGATTGATTGAACCCGGGCAGATAAAAATAGAATCTGCATCCGAGGGCCAATCCGCAACAATGGGGCTGTGGATATTTGCACCCACATCCACGGATGTGGATACCCACAGACCTGAAGCGGATACCCACGGATCTGCAGGGCTCTAGTTCTAAACTCAATTTATGAATATTTATGATCAATCAAAAGGGTATTTTAAAAAAATCTGTCCATCTAATATATTTGAATTCATTTAAGGAAATCATAGTGAAACAGGAAGGCTTCAGTTTCCTGACCTATGGGATGCTGCTTTAGAAAGGAGGTCTGCTTGAAATAATGGGATCCAGCTGGGGAAGGAGTATCTTCATATACTAACTTTCCAACCTAGTGAGGAGGATTTTCAAATAAGTTCAAAGGGCAGGTGACAAAATCCCACAGGCAAGCATATAAAAGGCAGCCTTAACATACGGTTGGTTGTTGGGCAGCAGTGGGGGGAAGGAGGGGGGGAAGGGGAGGAAAGACAGATAATTACAGATGGGTCTTAGGAGCAAGAAGAGGGAAAAATCAGACCTTAATGTCTATACTGGGTCTCCTGCTCTCCCTCCTGACCAGGACTGCAGGGTCCCAGCTAGGAGGGAATGCGGGGCTCCCTTCTCCCCAGGACCCGAGAGGTCCCAGCTAGGAGGGTTCCCTTCTGCCCGGGACCTGAGAAGTCCCGAGCAGAAGGGAACTGAGTGGTCCGGGGCAGAAGGGAGCTCCATGCAGGGCTGGCTCTCCCCAGGACAAGCCCTCCTAGCCTGGGGAGCCAAGGTTCCGAAGGAGCCTCACCTCCCCCTGGAGCTAACTAGTCGACTTAGAGAGTCTAGTGTAGACTCTCTAAGTCGACTTAGTATGGCTCACCTTAAGTCGACTTAGGAGTCCTGTGTGGACTCTCTAAGACAACTTAATAAGCTCGACTTAAGGTCGACTTAGTAAAGTCAATTTAGTAAAGTCGACCTAAAAGTAGACATAGCCTCAGAGAAGTAAGATCCAGTGGTAAGAAAATCTAAGAAGAGCTGGTAATTTCACAAAGAGACTATAATTAAAGGAATAACAGCAAGCCATCCTGATGATGAGGAAAAACAGGAATAGTAAGAGACCCGAAAAAAATCAATAAGGGCATAAATCAGTAAGGGCATAAACCAATAAGGGCATAAGGACAAGTTGCTAAGGATGAGTATGAAAGAATAATACCTGGATGAAAGGATAAAATCAGAAAGGTTAAGGCACATAATAGTTGCACCTAGTTAGGGACACAAAAGACAATATGAGGAGGCTCTTCAAATACAATAGGAACAAAAGAAAGACAAATTAAAGTGTAGGCCCTCTACGTAGTGGGAAAGGAGAGCTAAAAATGGATGTAATCAAGAAATCTGAAGTGTTTAATGCCTATTTTGTTTCAGTCTTCACTAACATGGTTAATTGTGAGCAGATACTTAACACAATTAAAATTAACAAGGGGGAAGGAGTGCAAGCAAAAATAGGAAAAGAACAGTTTAAACAGTATTTAGATAAATTAGATGTATTCACATTGTTAGGTCTGATTAAGTTCACAGGAAGGGTACTTATGGAACTAGCTGAAGCAGTCTTGGAACTGTTAACAATTATTTTCAAGAACTCATGGAGGATGCTTGTGATCCCAGAAGACTGAAAGGAGGGCAAACTTTAAAAAGGGAAATGAAGAGGACATGGAGAATTATAGACCAGCCTACATTTGATACCTCAAAGAGAGTAGAAAAAATTATTAAACAATAAATTTGTAAGCATCTACAGGATAATAGGGTAATAACTTACAGTGAAAGTGGAATTGTCAACAAATCCTAATCTTCTTGACAGGGTTATTGACCTTCTGGATAGGGAAGCAGTAGAGGTGGATAGATCTTGATTTAATAAGGATGTGGGAGTGTCAGCAGTACATTCTCATAAACAAACTAGGGAAATATGGTCTAGATTAAATTATTATGAAGTGGGTACAAAACTGGATGAGAGACCATACTCAAAGAGTAGTTGGCAGTGGCTCACTGTCATACTGGGATGATGTATTTAGGGGGGTCCAATTAGTGGTACTAGTCAACATTGTCAATAAAGACTTGGATAAAGGGGTGGAGAATATGCTTATAAAATTTACGGATTACATAAAGCAAGGAGAGATTGAAAGCACTTTGAAAGACGGGATTAAAATTCAACATGATCTTGACAAATTGGTTTGAAATTAACAAGATGAACATCACTGAAGACAAGTGCAAACTAATACATTTTAGGAGGGGGGCGGAATCAGATACACAAATACAAAATGGGGAATAAATGCTGAAAAGAATCTGGGACCACAAATTGAGAAAGAGTCAACAATGTGACGAAGTTGCAAAAAAGTCTAAAATCATTTGCAGTATAAACAGCAGTTTGCAGTATAAACAGCAGCGTCACATGTAATACATGGTAAATAAATATCCTACTCTGCTTGGCAATGGTGAAGCCTCAGTTGGAGTACTAGGTCCAGATCTGGGTGCCACACTTTAGGCAAAATGTGGACAAATTAGAGAGAGTCCAGAGGAGAGGAACAAAAATGATGAGGAATGGTTAAAAAACCTGGTTATGTTTAATCTTGAGAAAAGACTAAAAAAGGAACTGATAAAGTCAACAGTTCTAAAGAGATCAATTGTTTTCCAAGTACCCTGAATGTAGAACAAGAGGTTGTTGGCATAAACTGCAGCAAGGGATATTTAGGTTAAGTATTAGAAGACCTGGTTACCATGGGAGGTTAGGGCATCAATACTTGGAGGTTTTTAATAACTGGTTAGACAATCATCTGTCAGGGATGGTCTAAATTTACTTGGTCCTGCCTCAATGTGGGGGCAAACAGATTTTATATAGAGAGAGACCATCATATATAGATTGTAATTCATATAGACTATGTCTACACTGGTTGTTAAGTCTACTCTGTTAAATCAGCTTAACAAGGTCAACTTTAAATCGACCTTGTTAAGTCGACTTAGAGCATCCCCGCTGGAAACTGAAGTCGACTGCCTGTGTCCACACTGGCAGATGCTAGGTCAATGGAGGAGAGCTGTGGCTGGGAGATCGGGCAGGGGAGAAGAGAGAGCCGCGGCTGGAGGCCAATTAGGGTGTCCACACTGGCTTAAACCGACTTAATAAGGTCGACTTAGACATTAAATCGACCTTCAGAGGTGTAGTTATTAAGTCGACTGAAGAAAGCGCTTAAGTCAACTTAAGGAAGCATCCAGTGTGGACGCAGCATTCTGTAGATTGACTTAAGTGCCATTAAGTCGATTTAAGGTGCAAGTGTAGAGATATCCATAGAGATTACAATCTCAAAGTTTTCATTGTCTTGATGACTAATTTGTTGTTTATCTACTTGCTTTGTAATATTCAATATTTTTTAAAAAATCCATTCACATTATCTTATAGAAATTAATACAACCTCTCAATCTTGTATTTCAGGACCTACTTAGAGTATCTGCTCCACTCTCTCAAAGTATTTTTACTGAACCTGGATCTTTTATAGCAAATGAACTGTGTTCCATAAATCAACAAAAATTACAAATTTAATGAATTAATTTTTTTACTGCCCCTTTGCAATCAAATAAAGTTACAGATTCAGGACTCTAAAAGATGAAATCATGAGTCTGTTCAGGTAAGAAAACCTCTGATGCTATTGGCTTTTAACATGAAAGGGAAGAATTCAGTGGCAGAGTGAGGGAAGTCATTTGCATCTAACCTTAAAAGGTCATGATTTGAGAAATCTTCTCAATTAGCTCAATGAGGAAGTGGGGTTCTAATAACGGACAATCTTCAAGGTACCTAAGAAAAACAGATTCATAGAAGTCATTTGCATCTGACCTTAAAAATCATGACTGAAGAAATCTTATCAATTAGCTCAATGGGAAAGTGGGGTTCTAACAACCAATAATACTCAAGGTACCTAATAAAAATCGATTTCAATTTTAAGAGCTGGAAAGAAAGGCTGGGTGAACCTCTGAGAAGAAGAAAGGCTGGGCAAACCTGGTTCCCCTGAAAAGTGGTTAAGTTTGGAGAGAACAAATTTATCTCATCACTTACAAGCAAACAACTTTGAAGTTTGAAGTTTTCCTGTATATATATTGTGTATGGCTGTGTTTGTTATTAACATTCCTGGAATTTTATTTTTTTACATTTCTTTCCTTGTTCTCCAAAATTTGTTCTCAATGTTTATTTTGGCTTCACCTTACCCTTGTGACTTGTTACACTGAGATACGAGGGAACATAAAATGAGACCAACCAACCTAAGCAGCATATACACTTAAATACTATATACAGTAGTGAGGATCACAGCATTTCTACTCTGGCCTGAACAATTAGCTACAGACCTAAAAAGATAGTGGCAATATGAACAATAATTCTCTTAAGAAAAACTGTTATGGACCTCTTGTGGAAAGACTTCTAACATTTATCTGGAGTGGCAACTACTGAAAGTTCAGTATTTTCTGTTAGAGTCTGCAGTCTCTATATCTTCTTTACAGGACCCAGCAGGAAAAAATGTATTTAAATGCAGATTTCCTTGATTTTCTGCAGACTCTCACAAATCCCTCCATGCAGAGTTCATTTTTAACTGACTCCAATGGCTGTAGGTTGGGGGGATGGAGGGGCGTGTGTGTGTGTGTGTGTGTGTGTGTGTGTGTGTGTGTGTGTGTGTGTGTGTGTGTGTGTGTGAAAAGAAGCTAGTATTGCTTGTTTGTTTTTGTATATAAGTAAGCTGAAAATTTTGCAAGCCCTTGGAATGCTGTACTGTAAAAATAACTATGAAGTTAAATACCACAAAACATACCTCTTATTGTGCTTACAAAATCAGAATAGCTTCTTTTCTAGGACTCATTCATCCATCCTTTTATCTCTCTTTCATTCTGTCTTCATAAACGGTATTTCATAATCCCTTAGAAAAAGCACTTAATGCCACATCTTCAATGACAATGATTTTAATGTATTTAAGTATTTTCCTAATAAAGATTTATTTTTCCTCCAATATAGTTTTATACACATTGATTCATAGAAACATAGGAAGTGCCATATCAGATATAACTGATACTGTATATATAATTCAGTATCATATCATTAGTTTTGTCTTGGCTACATTATAACGATATTGATATATAACGATATACCTAAAGTCTAAAATAGATTTTTAAAACTTAAGGTGTTAACTAAGGGCAGGGACCCCTTCCCCCAACTCAGCTCATTTAGCACAGATTGAAATCTATGTTGTCTTGTCTATTCTAGTGTTTTAGAACATTGGTTCTCAACCAGGGATCTACCAAGGATCAGGCTTCATCCCCAGGTGGTGGTACTCGGCTCAGACTTCAGCCCTGGGCAGCAGGCACAGTGAGGGAGTACCACTTCTACACTCTGACTTATCTCAGCCAACTACCCACCCTGTCTATGTTGGGGCTGCAGGGAACAACCAAAAACTGCAGCATGAGAGATCACACACTGCCATCAGATGGGGTTGCCTCACGACCACCAACTCCATGGGCAGGCAGCAGTTAAGCTAAGGAGACACACCACTGCTCTACCTTGCTATATCAGCACCTGAGGGAGCAGGGCCAATTGGAAGGCAAAATCAGGGGAGAGAGATGTGACTCTCTCCCTCTGGTTGGTCTTCTGCAGGTTTGTCTATTTAAGTTTAAGGGTCCTTGGATTTAAAATTAAAAAAAAAAAAAAAAAGGTTGACAACTGCTTTAATATCGTAGTCAAGACAAATTTGATGATGGTACAAGAAATTCCATAGTGAAGAGTTATGAAATAATCTGCCCATCACTAGAATTTCTTTCTAACTCTCATCCTTTGGGCCTTTTAAAATACAGTTTTAAACTCCCTTCTGATCTAACTGTGAATGCCCTCTTATTATTCCTAGAACTGTCTAATCCTTTCTTGTTATACAAAGTTCTTGCCCTCAATGAATTAATTCTTTGCTTTGGTGTGACACACCTGGTCTTTTTAGCCCTAAGACAACCTAAAGGCAACAGCAGGAGTCATTGTAATCACTCATCAAAGTGTACTTCTCACTACTCTTAGAGGACTCAATCCTAGAATGGGGAATTGGCGAGACAAGAAGAAAAAGTGCCGGAGGCTGACGTTAAGATTGAGTTTTGCTTTAACTCCAGAAACTGGAGTTGAGTTCAGCATAACCCATAATTCCTGATGAGCCTCTCTGGGGTGAAGGAAACCTGATGTAGAGGTATGACAACTGAATACATAGAGAAGGGGCATCAAACTCATTTGCTATGGTGGGCCAGATTTTACTTAAATATACTTCAAGTGGGCCATACATACCATAAATCAAACTGCTAGGGCCTACGCTCTCATAGCATCACTAAAAACTGGGTATGCAAGACTGCGCTCCGTGATACTGCAAGACCACACTTTTGCTCTCTTCCCATTAAGGAGAGAATTTGGTCTCACCGAGCGTAGTCTTGCATACCCAGCACTCCACAACGCCACAAGACCTGTACACTCTCATGGCATTGTGGAGCACTGGGTATTTGAGGCTGCGCTCTGTGATCTCACAAGAGCGCACCCTGTCACTCTCTGTTAGGGGGAGAATGTAGCCTCACAGACCGCTGTCGTGGGCCAGATAGAGGAGGCTTGTGGGCTGTATTGGCCTGCAGGCCATATGATTGACACCCCTGAGAATCAGAACTAATCCTGTATACCACTGAAGTCCTACTTAAATCCCATTCTGAGGATTTAAACAGTACATGGGTCTTGCCCTGGATGTCTGCACAGGAGGAATTTCACTTTTAGAGAACTGAAATAAGTTCTTCTCTTCCAAAGCTAGATAATTCCAAGCATTAAGTATTAAGTTTGTATTCTCTGTTTATCTGTTTTAGTTGTTTCATATTGTCTCTCTTTTTTGGTAAGTATTTATAAACATTAGTATGTACACATGTCTTATTTTTTATATTGCCAAGTGACAATATTTTATGTAGGAAAAGTATAAACAAAGATGTACAAAGATCAATTTAGCTCTTGTTCAAGAGATGCTTCATGAAAGATATATACACATGAACACAATTCTTTGGAGGGATTATCTGGAGAACATTAAGAACAGAGGCAAATTACCTCTGCACACAGCACTGTTGAGACAATTACTGGAATACTGTGTCCATATACTTCTAAAACAAACTGGAAAGGGCTCAAAAGAGAACTTCACAAAGCTCTGGCTGGTCTGATTTAATTGGGGTTGGTCCTGCTTTAAGCTGGAAGTTGGACTAAAACTAGATGACCTCTGGCGATCCCTTCCAACCCTAATCTTCTATGGTTCTAACTACAAGAATTATCCCAAACTGGATAAAAGATTGACTCTCACAGTTTGTGGATGTGGTGGTTCTGAGTAAACAACCATTATGAACTTAAGACCACAGAGAAGAAAAAAATCATCGATGAGGTTTGAAGGAATATTGACCAGCCAGGTGCCTTGATGGAGTTGGAATGATCTCTCGTAAGCTTATTAGCATGCAAGTTCTTTTATTGTTTTTAAAATGTTTTTCTACCTTAAGAATAAGTATACTTGATTATCTGTGTGGTAACTTCCAACTGTGCCAATTACATTGTTTATAGCCTCTGAAGAGAAAAGCAGAGAAGATTGACTTAGGCAGTCTGACTTGGCTAGGTAATTCACAGGCTATGAAAAGAACTGTGCTGCTTGGAAATACCTTGGTCAAGAGGGAGAAACAGATGTGTCTCTGTCCAAGAGAGGTGACTAGTAAAGAACCAGAAGCCTGCTGATGAGTTTCTTTGCTGTACCACAGAGAAGGAATACAGGTGCTATTGCCCTAACCTGTGACACCTCTCACACCAAGCCCTAATTACGTCCTATTGTACATTTCCTAGGCCATGTCTACACTGGGGGCACCACCTATAATTGATGTGTTAACACTGACATAATAAAATCGGAGGAGAGTGTCTAAAGGACACTCCTGCTCCAGCTCCTTCAGCGGCCAGTGTAGACACTGGCTGCCAGCTTGGCAACCCCCTTCCGGACTGTCGCTGGCCCCAGGCTGGGCAGCCATCCACTAAGGCTGCTGTCAGCCCGGCACCGGGGCTGCCGCCAGTCCCCGCAGCATCTCTGAGGGATCGGCAGCCCCCGGCCGGGGCTGCTGCCAGTCCCCACAGCCATGCTGGGGGATTGGCAGCCCCCTGCAGGGGGCAGCAGGGACCAGCGGCAGCCCTGGCTGGGGGCTGCCGATCCCCCCAGTGGGGCTGTTAAGCTGAGGGCAGCCCTGGAGGGCAGGCCAGTGTCTACACTGGGTTTAGGGTGAATTACTAAATTTCCCCTTAACCCTACGCCTCCTGGAAGGGTGGATTTATTTGGTCAACTTCTAAGGCTGCTTAATTCGACCTTCCAGCCATGTCAGTGTGAATGCCAGCTGTAGAAGGTCGAAGTAAGCAGCGTTCGATCGACCCAACCTCTCAGTGTAGACCAGGCCTTAGTGTTTTCACTGAATACCTCTAACACTCAATTTAAAAAGTCCTCTAAAATAGCAATGCTACATTTATCCATTCAGACACACTAACCTTCTCATTTTTCATACAATCTCCCACACACACCCATCTAGTGAACTCTACAAGGAATGGTCCTTTTTCTCCTACCCTCCCTTTCTAAGTACTTAGCCAACTCCTGACATTATACAGATAACTAATAATAATTGGATCTAGTGAAGTGGCTTCCATTATTTCCTGAGGCAACAATACCATAGCCTGATAGATCTTTTCCTTACTTTTAACTTACATTTTCTTACAGTTTTATTTCATTACACCTAGTTCTACGCCTCTGAGCCACAGTAGATAACTCCTCTCCACCCTTGAGCCCAATACCCTTAAAATATTTCTGGACTCACTATTTAGCCAAGCTCCACTCAGCCCTGCCACCCACAAGGACTTTTAATCTTTCATTAATAGTAAATCAGTCACTTGAGGCCAGGGTGCCCAGATAGCAAGGATGAAAAATTCAGTTGGGGCTGAGGGGTAATAGGTGCCTATGTAGAACAAAGCCCCGAATATCAGAACTGTCCATGGAAAATCAGAACATCTGATCACTGTACTTTAATGTCCTCTTCATTTTGGCTGCTCTACTCTGAACTCCCTCCTTTCATCAGTAAATTATTGATAATTAGTTTCTCAGAACTGAACAGTCTTCCAGGTATGGCTGCACCAAATACATTTTAAAAAATTATATCACCTACCTGTACATGATGTCATTCATTATTACTACTTTCCAGGTTTCTTCCTTCTATTATATTTCATGTTATTTCTCACAAATGTATTACCTAATGTTCTTCTGAGTGGATTCTCATTTTATTTTCTGCCCATATTTCTAATCTTTCTAAATCCTTTTGTATCATCTTTCTCCTTAGTGCTTTGTGTATTATCATCTCTGGGTTTCATTAAGAAGCAGATTATTTTCTTTTCTAGATCATTTCTGAAGATGTAAGACAAAGACCAGAAACCAGTTTTTGTGTAGTCCTAGAATTCAGTACAGTTGCCCTTTTCTTATAGTTTTTTTGATAGGATTCCAATCCCAGACAATTTGAAATAAATTTTAAAGCAAGATTTTATGCGATGTTTTATTAAAAGCTTCACTAAAATCCATATACACATTTACTGAATTCACTTCAGCCTCTCATGTTGTACTTTCATAAAAAGAAGTCAATTAAGTTTGTCAGGCAATATTTATTATTTCAGAATAAATTTTTGAATTTAGAAATCAATGGTGACTATTAAACAGATTTGTTATCCTCAGATACACTAATATTCTCTCAATGATTTTCCCTAATTTTATTAGTATTAGAAATTACGATCATAGAATGGCAATTGTAAAGCTCAGTATTCTTTCCTTTGTTAAAAAAATCGCAAAGCTTTTGCTTTTCTGTAGTTTTCCAGTTCCACCAAGTTATACATGATTTATCTCAAACAGCATTATTAAGTGATGCAGTTCTTATGCTAGCTATTTTTTTTAATTCCTTAGGATGCATATCATCAGGACTATTTGCTATATATATGCTCAAATTTTCCAAGTATTCCCTTATTTGCTCTTCATCAACAGTCTTGCTTACTTCTTAATTACTCTAATAGCTTTCTTAATCAGTTTTTATTTTTCTATATTTTAAAAAGGAGTTTAATATCTTAGCCATGTTCAGTCATTAATTTCACCGCCCTCGATCTCTACAATTTTATTTTTCCTTCAGATGTTATTATGAAAACTCTTATTATTTTAACCCCTTTGGCTACCGTTAACTCGTTTTTTGTTTTTGTTGCCTTATCTTTTCCATGCAAGCCTTAACTGACTCTGCTTATTATTGTTTGGTTGACTCCTCTTCTCCATTTTCAGAATGAGATTCAATAGTGATTTCTTTTTTTGTCTCTCAGTGCCAGAAGCTACCATAGGTATGGCACAGCCTGATTGACATATCATCAGGCCAAAAAGACATTAAATGCTTTTCACTTCACTTATGTGAATGACATAACACTGCAGAAACTGCTACTCTCTTGGCAATAGTGACTATGACTTAATGGGTTTTTTTTCTTTTTTTGTAAGACAGTTAGAAAAATCTACCCTCTATGCTTGATATATACATACCATTTTTGAAGGTCTTTAACTATCACAATCCATTATGTAACAATTTTTCAGATCAACTGTTAAACGAGTCTGGTCTTCCAGCAAAATCAATGTGCTACAGATCATTTTAATTCCAGCTAGGATACTGTGTCCTAAAGCAGGTTAAACTAAACTAATGGACTCTTTTAGAAACTGACATCAGAACAAGCTGCTTGAAATATACACACTTAAACAAAGCTCCAGTTGTGAATTTAACTACTGACTCAATACTGACATACTCAAATGATTAGGACCTCAGAACACCCCATATGTCCCAAAGACTAGGCTGCAATAACTACATGGTAGGCAGAAAGGTTCTGAATAATTTCAAGTGCCCTCCTTACACAATGGGATCAGTAATTTGGAAGATCCACGCACTCAAATCATTCCAAATGTAGGTTTTATCTTTAAGGTATTACACTAAAATTCTTGAGGATAACTTTTATTTATAACCCAACAATAAACAAAGTTTGAAATTCACACTATTGCATTCCTATAATATTCTTTTAATTGCATTTTACATTACTAGGACAAATTCATTCATGAATGCCACTGCAGTCAGTGCAATTACATAAAATATAAATTGACTATTATTTAATAATTGCATAATTGAATACCAATTGTGAATTTGGTATTGAATACCATTTAAATTTAATATAAATATTTTGGGTTTTTTTCTACATTTTCAGATATATTTATTTCAATTACAAACACAGCATGAAAATTGTACAGTGCTCACTTTATTTTTATTACTGATATTTGCACTGTAAAAAGATAAAATAAATGGTATTTTTCAATTTACCTCATACAAGTACTGTAGTGAAAGTGCCACTTGCAAATGTAGATTTTTTTGTTACATAACTGCACTCAAAATAAAATAACAAAACTGTAGAGCTTACAAATCCACTCAATCCTACCTCTTTTTCAGCCAGTCATTAAGACAAACAAGTTTGTTTACATTTGTGGGAGATAATGCTGCCTCTTCTCATTTACATTGTCACCAGAAAGCAAGATCAAACATTCTTGTGGCACTGTTCTGGCTGGCATTGCAAGGTATTTACATGTCAGATATGCTAAACATGTGTATATTTCAGACGCCATTCCAAAGGAAGTGCTTACGCTGACGTGATGACGCTTGTTTAAATAAAAAAAATATTAATTAAATTTGTGATGGAACTTCTTGGGTTAGAATTGTATATCTCCTGCTTTGTAGCTTAACCCACATTCTACATATATTTTGTGTTATGACAGTCTTGGAAGATGACCCAACACATGTTGTTTCATTTAAGAACACTTTCAATGCCAATTTGACAAAACACAAAGAAGATAAACCAATGTGAGATTTCTAAAGATAGCTACACCACTCGTCTCTCTCAGATTTTTGGAAGGCACTTCAGATTCTTAAACCTTGGGTCAAGGTGTGGAACATACTGACAGAAGTCTTAAAAGAGGAACACTCTGAAGCAGAAACTAGAGAACTCCAGCCACCAAAAAAGAAAGTCAACCTTCTGTTGGTGGCATCTGATTCAGATAATGAAAATGAAAGTGCATCTGTCTGCACTATATAGTACTTGTATGAGCAGTATTGAAATACTATTTTTATAGTGCAAATATTTGTAATAAAAATAAATATGAAGTCAGCACTGTACACTTTGCATGGTGTTGTAATTGAAATAATTATCTTTGAAAATGTAGAAAACATCCAAAAATATTTAAACAAATGGTATTCTACTGTTCTTTAACAGTGTGATTAATCATGGTTAATTTTTAATCACATGACAGCCCTAATTTTTATTAATAAAGGAAAAGATTTTTAGACTTGTTTACATTTAATTTTATTTTAAAAGTCTCCTGAAACACCTTAGCTTATGGCATTGTGACATTTGATAAGACATAGGCAATCCAAACGTAATTGACTTCCATTTGTTATGCACTGAAAACGTATTAGTAAAAAGATAACAGAGACAACACTGTGAGGATTAATACGGTATCCTGATGAAGTCAGAGATACAGTTTTATCTTTCTTGTGCTAGTCAGCAGTGACATTTCAACCATATCCATTATATAAAAAGAGAATATCAGTAAGAATGAATGTGCCCACTACATATTAGGCTGCATTTTTACTGAGCATTTCCTGTTATAGTGTAAGTAACAAGAGTGTAGTTCAAGTAACTATTCTTTTATAAACATATGCCACTACGAAGATTTAATGGCACAGACATAATGGTACCATGGTACAAAATCTTGCTCACCTTACTCAATCAAGTCCTGTTGAAGTAAATGGAACTTACTTGTATCACTAAAGCAAGCAAGGTTTGGCCAATAGCTTTATAATAGCTTGGTTCATAGCTGCTTATTTATTACACTTGACTATTAAAGAGGCAACTACTGCAAAAATTTCTAGGTTTTCAATAAATTTAAACTGCATTGTTGCCCTTTAATTGGGCTTATCTTTTCTACCTTTCTTTCTCCATTTTGAAAATCAAACACAAAGTCCAGTTTCTTGTGAAAACAATAATGCACTATAACTATTTAATTTCCTTAAAAGCGTTAGTTACCAGAGTAACATTAGGAGTCTGATCCTGCACAGTGCTGCATCTTTAACTTCACCAATTGGTGCTCTGCATGAAGTGTCAAGCTTGCTTGACTCTCATAGACTATGATGAATTCAGGATAGGCATAAAAGGAATTCAGCACCTTGCGAGATGGAGTCCTAAATCCTGAAATAATAAATCCTTGTACTTGTAAGTATCTATCTTTAAATGACCTAATCTAGCAAAGTATGCAAATGCTTTTCTGTGACATGGAAACTGAGAGAGCCTGGCTTGCTACTTCAGCTAAAAATAACCAAATAATTATCCAATTCACCACAAAAAGTAGAGTGAAAGTAGAGTGAGTAGAGAGTAGGGGAAGAGAACTCACAGAAAAGCAAAGCGTGTAAGTCCATCTGCCTTCACATATATCTATATCCTCTTCTCATTTAAAATCCAGTTGTGTGTGCTATGAAAGCCTTCTAGCGGCTTTCAAAAGAGTCTTTTATACTTTCTACATGTGTGGTTGGCTTGGTAACCATGGAGTGGACAGGCATTGACCAGCTACACAAAAGCCAGCATGAACAATGGGAAGTAGCCACAGAATTCTAGGTTACACCAATTCACTGATCATAAACCCAAGCATAAGTACAGAGGAGTCAGAGCACTTGTTCCAGCTCAGGGGTTACAATAACATCTGCAAAGGGATTTGAATGTGGATTCTGTACCCCTGCCCCATTGTGATGCACTACACAAAGCTGGGAATTTCACCCTCAGTGAATAAAAAAATCAAAGTTTTTCAAAAATAACTTTCCTTTTATGTGATTAGGTCTCTGTGGTAGTGAACTTGGGAAGAAAGAGATCCTGATCATATACAAGGAGCTTGTGTCATGTAATCTGTCTACTCTACAGCAACACAATCTGGTAAAATTATAACCATCATAAGAAACTGAGAACTGCAATTCCCAAAAGGTTAGAAAGAGTGAACCAATTTGCTGCATAATCAATCCTGAAAAAGATGAATCCTGCTTTAGAAGGTTTCTGATGCACAAAGGAGTAAAAAGAGTGTAGATGGCTCCCACCTCCAAGGCCTCAGAGAGCCTTACATGTGCTATGGTCAGGCATCAGAGCTTGCGTACTCCCAATGAGCGCTATGATTTATGGTCTGCAAACATGTTGGTATGCATGAGGGGGAACATGAGGGGGACAGCCTTACCGGTGGCAAAGGGCATGACTATCTCCCAAGTTGGTATGCATATATAGTATTCTGCCATAATCATAATATGATTTCACCAACATTATTACCATGAGTAACAGGTACCTGAAAAAGCAACAGCAAAAAAAAATAACTAAGGTACTCTTGCAGTATTTTTGTCAGTATGCCTGGGGAAATCCTTTCTTTTGATGGCAGGATTCCTAATTAATTGGATGTGCCAGACAGCCTCCATTTCACCCCACAACACAGGCTTCTGGAAAGTAAGATGTGGCTCACAGTGTGAGACTGCCCATAAATTATTTGTTTGTAAAATTTTACTACATACTTTTTAAAAACTTCTGAATTTTATTTAATTCTGCATATTCTACCAAACATTAACCCATCTTCACAAACACCCAAACTCCCAGTATTTTTTCCTCTGGATTGCACATTGTTTCAACTATCCTTCCAATAAATGAGGTCCAGATGGACCTCTCCTCAGAATGCTATAGCAATTCTCCTTTATTCACTTAAAGAGTCACCAATGAATAAAGGCATTTCCCTTCATCAGCTGTTGAGATCTTAAATGACCATGAAATGAGCAACCAAGATGTAGAATGATATCTTCATCATGTGACTTTGTGACAATACTGAGAGTGGCAATGTTTATAAAACAATTGTTGATATTGTATTATCATTATGTTAATTTGCATGTATAACTTCTACTTTCTACTCACAGCTCCTACACTTAATGCCCATAAGTGCCTGCAAAATGTAACTTTTTTTCATTTAAAAATCCCTCTTAGCTAGAGGATAAAAATAGCAAGGAAGCCACCAAAGCAAATTATCCCCTTTTTTAATAAATAAGTGTACCAATTTTAATTAAATTTAACACAGAATACTACTTCTAGGCTGAGATCTTCTAAATCAAGGTTCAGTTTAAAATAAAACTTTATAGCCAAATTATATACCCAATGGAGAATAGAGTTTATAACAGACATACTGATAAAACTTTAATCTCTAGTTGTTAACACTGCACTACAGTATTATTTTAGGATATATTTATTTAAGATAAGAAAGCAATGCTTACTTAACCTCCACAGCTGAACTTATACATATGCCTGTAGAAAATTCAGTTCCCAGCTAGTGCCCCCTCCTAGCTGGGCAGAGTCAGGGGTTAAAATAAGGGGGAACGCACCAGAACGCAGTTACGGGGCCCACAAATTTGAGGAGCCAGAGTTCCAGGGCCCCTAAAAATAGAACAATCCGGCGAAACACATGTTCCGCCCTGCCCTGGCTGCTGGCAGGTCCTATGACCCACTGTTGTTAATCACAATATTTATTGTGTTATGCAGTATTTGCATGTTTGTGACAATAATTGCTATACACATAAATGCCATATAAAATTATAAATATTTTTATGGAGCGATAACCGATGTATGGGGTACTGAGAAGTGGTTGCAAATGCCTACCTGGGCTGGGGCCCACACATGCATGAAAGGGGCCCAGACAATATGGGAAGGAGGCCCGGGGATTAGGAGGGTTCCGGGGCCTGTCAAATTATACTTTAACCACTGAGCAGAGCACAACAGCCCCTCTGTCTTTGTCATCTCCAGCAGACAGCAGCTCAGGCCACCCAGTAGTCTGTCCCTCCTTGTGACTCAGTCCTCCAGCCAGGTCACTCAGCCTCACTTTGCTTAGCCTGAACTCTTCAGGAATAACACAAAGTCCAAATAAAATCTGAGGTCTGATAACCTTATACTAGATCTTCAGCCCCAATCTGGGCTCAGGAGTCCCTATCCCTTTATGGGCAAGCCTTACATTCCCCAACTGGCGTGAGGGGGCTGGTGGGGAACCCATGCCCATAGTCTTCTTTGGTTCCCACACAGGATCACCTTAATTTTCCACACTGCTCCCCTGGGTTGCTCCTATGTTTGTGTGTTTGCACACATCTTTCACAAAACTGCACACACTACTCATTTCTCCCTGGAGCTTCCTCCCAGGCTGAAGAGTGCTTCCTTAGGTAGCTCTCACCCTCTCTGCTCCCCAATTTGCCCCCTATCCCTTCTTTATCCCAGCTGTTACGAACTATCGACTTAGTCACAGCTGGAGAAGTAACTGATATATCTATTAATCATTTCTTGGCTGCTACAGTTTGGGGTCTATACACCCCATCACAGCCATAATCCTGAATAATTTTTAATAGAGCACTGTAACTTTTCTATTACATGAACTAGCTTTTCTGATACCCATCTCTTTCTGCTCAAGTACATGCTGCTGCTAACATATTCCTTAGGATTCATTGTTCTGATCATTTCCTCTCCCCACCTCTCTCTCACACACATTTCTGAAGAAGCAACTTCTTCTACTGAATAGCAGCGACTGCAGGCAGGTTTTGCCTTCCTCTGCGGTGTGTGGGAACAAATCTCTTGCCAGAATCACCTGTCATATACTTCACTTAATCACTTCCCTGTCACTGCAGGAGCCTCATGTACTGATGCACAGTAGTCCCTCCTATGCTCTGCCTCTGGCACAAAATGGTCCAGTCTCCTGCAGGCTGTAATATTTTGGTCTAATTTAATGTTGTTTAGTGTGAAAGTGTTGGTGGCCTGTGATATACAAGAGGTCAGACTAGATGATCTGATAGTTCCTTCCGGCCTTAAACTCCACTACATGATTCTACTACATTAAATACAAGCATCCAGTCATCACTTTTAAGTGCTTTCACATAATCGTCTGCTCTCACAGCACCCATTATGGATAAATTTATCGGATGAGGGATTTATGGTAAAGGATGTGTGGTGAGTTTTGTGGTATGCAGAGTAAATAACAAATAATCATCTTGTCTTGGACCCTACTCAGTGTCAACCCAGATGTGATTTACTGCAAAGGCAATGGAGCCTGCTGAAACCATTTCATATCGGACATGGAATTTGTGCTGCAGTGAAATTCTGGTGGCATTTTAGAGACGGTCCACTGTGTCAATATGGGCAGCCACAAACCATGACACATACTGTAGAAGATTTCAAAATGACTCAGCTTCCTGGCGGTCATCATGCCTTGAACATTGCTGATAAGAATGCTGTGGTTTGGCTTGACCATACTGCATATGCCACATAATAAATAGTGCTTTTACAATTATTCTTATTCTTTCATATGAATCTTGAGGGGTCATTCCTACTGCTCTGCCAATAATGCCAGCCTCGAATGCCCATCTGTCCATTTCTCGCACCAATACATTTGCAGAATAACTTCATATACACAAAATATATGGGAAAAGGAAATTTCATTTATACCATGAAATCAAGTTCAGAAAAAGACCAAGAACTATTAAATATCCATTTCTCCAGCAGTACATTCAGTCATATCTAGAAACCAGACAGACAATCACTTCTAGAATGACTCAATTTTTATCCAGATTGATATATTGTGATGTATTAGTCAGGTGTAAATCAATAAACTGGTCTGAGGCATATTTTCTTTAGGAAATAAAAGTACATATACTTTCAGAATCCTGGAACTCTGTCTTAAATGCTACAAAAATCCTTAGACCTAAAATAAAAAGACGACAGAAACAATAGGTGCCACTCTTATTGACTAATTCTACATAGTTCTTAGCCCTTGAGAACAGGGATAGATCTGTAAACTGAACTGATTGGAAAAGTCAGCATACGCTTTAGGTAAAAGCAGTGTATGAAACCACATCTGAGGCAAGAAGAGCAAGAAAAATTGGATATTCAATTAATAGGTGCAGAGAAATATAAGAAGGAAATTATAAAACTATAAGATTAGACAATCCAAATATGGAAAAGTACCCAAAGTTTAGGCTGTTTGTATTTATCATAAGATTGCAATCTATAGTGAAAAGAATTGAACCAGTTTGTTCAAAAATAATTTCTCTCTCTCATTCTGCAGAAAAACAGAAAATTAACGATCAGTGACTGCTAAAGTGTATCTAAATTCTGGAAACCTAAATGTAGGTTTACCATTCTGCAGAAGAGAATGCTGAGAAAGATGTTGAGGGCAAAACAATTTTTTTATTCAACATTTTTTTAATTCATTCTCTGGTAAACTGACTATACTCATTCCTAAGGGGAATGTCTAATTAGCTAACATTGAACAGTGTCCATAATTTCCCTTAATTTTTGTTGCTTTCTCAGATAACTTCAGCCACACAAAACATCTACAGTTTGGTTTCCTGCATTTATAATGCTATACTACTAATAAAAATAAGATTGTTCTAACATTGCTTTTTTATACTGAACATTTTTAAAATATAGAATGGTTGAATATCTTGTTTTTGGGCTTGATTCTGCAAACATACATACAAGTCATTTTACTTATATAAAGAACTTCATTGATTTAAATGAGATTACTCCTGTATGTAAAGGTCCACATGTCTGCAAGTGGCTGCCAGACCTGGGCCTTAGTATCATTTGAAGAAAAAAGGTATTTAAATGCTATATATTGGCATGCTCTGATTCCTCCTTGTCATCCCCCCCAGACCATTTAATGAGAGGAATTGCTGTATTTTGATGATACTATATGCATTAAATTAGCAAAAATGCTTAGTGATGGTTTAGGTTTCATCAGGACATATTCCACCCACCCAAAACCTTAACTGAATGGAAATAAGAAATTAGGGGAATGATTTGTACATTCCTTGTACGTTACCCCAACTCTGCTGACAACATACTTCATAAGGCTTTCACTTCCATCTCCAAGAGAAAACCAAAGCAATACATACTCCAACTTCATCAAACTTGCATACTATCACAAAACCTTAACAATGCCCTCATATGCTTACATATCAATTATATCAACTGATCAGCACATCTGTCTGCTACATATCCCATGCATCTCGGAAGCTATTCTGCCTTCATACTTCTGAATTCATTGTTAATTTTTTTCATCAGCGAAACCTCCACTTTCAGCAGTATTGACATAACCTGTCTTTCTATCTATGGCTATGTCTACACTAGGAAAAGACCGTATTAAGTTGACTTAACAAAGTGGACTTAAACATCCACACTGGGCTTAGGTTGACCTAAAGAAGGGTTAGGTGGACCTATGCAGGCTTAAGTCTACCTAATGGGTGGTTCTTAATAAGTCGACTTAAGGAATTTCTTAAGTCGACTTAATGAAAGCCTAGTGTGGACATGGCTTTGTTTAAGTCGACTTAAGCCTCCTTAAGTCAACTTAAACTGCCAGTGTAGATATAGCCTATGATATTTCTATGCTGCCCTTAATTGTAGTATTTACGCACCTCACAATCTTTAATGTATTCATCCTCATACTACCCCTGTGAAGCAAAGGTGTATGTATTATTATACTGATTTTATAGATGGGGAACTGACACAGGGAGACTTAGGACTAATTGCACAAAAAGGACCTAAGCTCACTATTGTAGTGCCTAACTTTAGGAACCCCTTATCACCGATCTGAATTCATAGGCAGGAGTTAGGTGCCCGGGCAGCCTACGCAATGCATTGAAAGTGTTAGGTGCCTAGGAATGGGATTCACAAAAGCCAAAATGCTGATTGGGGAGCTACATAAGCTAGCCAATAGAAAATGACAAAGAGATGAATGTAGCCTAAACCCTGCCCTTCAAAGATGTCAAAGTCAGGCCAGAGGGACCCATTTATCTCCACTCAGGATCAGCTGTGAACCATCCCATGAAGCTAGGTGCTCAAGCCTTTCTTGCAAAACACAGTGGTGCTAGTGGTACTGTTCTTCTTATAATCTTTAGCTCAGTGGTCCAAACATTCTCACAATATAGGAGAACAAGGTTGAAATTCCCCTTTTGCCTGACTCACAGCACAAATTTTAACCCACTTCTCACAAGTAAGTGGTCCCAAACAGGTGGGTAATACGATATTCCAGGATAGAGCTCTCATGCTGCAGTTGTTCTGTTGGCTACAAATAATTCATTACTCATTGAAACAGAAAGAGTGAGGATGACACTTTAAGCCCAGGGTACTCATCTGGTATGTGGGAGATCCAAGTTCCAGTCCCCATTCTAATCAATAATCTCATTTACTAAGTGGATCAGTTACAAAAGAGTGAGACCCACCCCAGAATATCCTGTAGCACTGTCTTCATATATGGTTTCAAGTCTCTTCTCCAAATCAAGTAGAGGGGAGATCTGAATATGAATCTCCCACAACATGAGTGAGTATGCTAACCATTGTTAACACTAGTACCAAGATCTGTTAGGTAGCGTCTGAAAAGAGCGAAGCTGAGGATCCCTCTTGCGCTTAACATAACTTGGCATCAGGACACAGGCACACTGGCAGATTTTTAGGCAATTGGGGGGCTTTATCAGTGGAAATGTATATACCTACAATCCTCTCATGGGCTTCTAGAATTGCATACATTAAAAGCTGATACAGGAGGGCACATGCCAGTATTACACTAACTTCTTACATTCTTCCTTCCTTTGAATCCTCCACCTTAGTCAGTATCAATGTGAGAAAACTGCAAGTATGATGGCTACCACCTTGGTCAAAGCATAGGATTGACTTTATGGCCTTCACAGGTAAAACTGTAAGTCTTTACTGTTCAAGAGTGCCAAATTCAAAAGATGATTGCTGCACAGACTCATCCACTGTGGGTAGGGCACATAGGAAGATGCATAAGACCTATTGACCAGCAGATTACACAAGCAAAATGAACAATTGCCTGTAATGTTTGTTTTGATGAGTTATAGATCACAGTTTTTTAAGTACAAATGTATTAGAAAGGGATCTTCTCATATGTGAATCACATGATCACCCACATAAATCACCAGCAAGATTGTAACTCCCTAGAACTTCACATCCCTAGCTTACCTACTATTTGAGAAAAAGGAGTTATTGTTAGCTGTTTTGTAAACCAGCCACTCGGGAGGCCTATCACACTTTCACAAAGGGTTAATATAATTATTTATTAGTCAGTAGTAGAACATTGGTGATCATGAATTCTGGAGTCTATCCCAGGCTGTGAGAGAGCAAAGTGGTTCATAATCGTTAGAGACAGGCTACCCAAAACTGGCTGTCACTTTAAAGGGCAGTCATACTTACTGCACCTCACTAACTTATTTTTAAAAATGGAGTGGAAGGGTGTTCAGCAGCTCTTCTCTGACTGCTTTCTAGGTTGGAGCTCATAGCCTTAGTCACTAATAATTTACACAACAATTAAAAGAGGGGCATTTTGAATTCCTAGCCTTTTATTTCCCACTACAGAGAACATTCATCTAAACTACAGAGGTCCCTGACAAAAGAACTGCTCTTACTTTTCTCCCTGAAGCCACAAGTGAGGCTGTCTCAACAGCAGCTGTGTTGTCAAATTTATCACATTTAGCTTATTACATAAATTTTCAGCTAGAGATAAAGCTATAAAATGCTTTATAGACAATCATTTCCTTAGGTAACTGATAGTTGAGCAATCAGCACATCAGGACAACGTGGACAAAGAATAAATCCCAGAATGGTTTAGATTTCTTGAAGAAAAAAAAAGTAGTAAGAAGTAAGACAATCCAGTGAAAAATTACCAAAAGTGGCCATTTTTAAAACTCTTATTATCCTCTCTGTATGAATTCATTTTTCATCCAGCCACCATGAAAAATTCAATTAATAGTTGAAAGTTGATATCCTATGAATTCTTTTTCCCATAGTAAAGAGATTTTTACAATAAGTTAAAAGCTATCATTATATTGAGCACTACTGGCTCAACTCAGAAGTGTCTTTGTAATTAACTGAAAAGAGCCAGTTTCTGAGCTTCCATTGTATGTTTAGAAGACTGTTAAAGAAATAGCTATGATATCATTTATGTGATTTGCTTTGCAATATTCTGCACTGTCCATTAGCATAAAAATTTTAAAGGCCCCCTAGCATGAATGTTTGTTTAAATTATATACTGTCTTCTCAAGAACAAGAAAGGGGACACTGGGGGGAAATGTAATAGGAGTTAAAGAATACCGACCTGCTGGAAGAGAGGAAGATATACACCACATAATAATCAGTTAAAAAAATGGCTACTTCAGGGCTGCAACAGCTTTTCTTTGCCAAATTTATACAGTCAGAGCCAGGAAAGAATGCTGGGGAAAAGTTCCTGTAAGAGGCAGCACTGACAAATTGAATAGGAACTATGAATTCAGGTATTCCTGGCAGAGGGATTGTGCACTGTGTATCATGTCTGTTTTATAAGACTCCAGCTGGTAGAAGTAGCCAAAGTAGGAATTGCTATAATGATGGGAAGAGAGTAAAATAGGTCCCAGCACTCCATGGATCCAGAATTGTGATAGGGAAACTCACCGCCGTCTCTGGGGACAGCAGATCTCAGGTGGTACTTGGAATATGGCCTTGGGGGAAAGCTATAGAGAGGAACTAATCAGAGATTCCAACTGGTAGGAATAGCTGCAAAAGATGCTAAAGCAAGGGGCTTTGTATATTTAGAGACCTTTCTACAGTTTTGACTGCACTTTCTCTGATCTGGGTATGTTGGATATTTGCTCCAACGCCCTCCTTCCCTCTCTCAATCTCCCTTCATATAAGCTTCACTCCAAGCTCACACTTTTTTCTCTCTTCTCTCCTGTCCCTCTGATTCTCTCCTCCTTGCCCCACCCCCAATTCCCTTCATTGTCTCCTTGTGACCTGCCAAGGTCAGTCCTAGATCAAATGCCACCCCAGGTGAGGAGCATCTTCAGGACTCCTCCCTCCTCCATTTGTTAACCTTTTGAATAACTTATTTTTTGATTGCATTTGTAGCCCATTTCATGACATTACACATTAAGCATGGGAAAAAAAATCTTTTCTTTTATATTTTTGCATAGAGAGGAGTTGCATAGATACTTCCAGCATCACATTAAATGTCCTTTTTTAGTCTTTACTTATACTCTTCAAGTCTTAAAACACAGTTACACAATAAAGCAAGGTTTGCAATATCACAGGTGGCTCTCACTTCATTTCAATTCATTCTTATATTTCTCTGACTGACTGGTTACTGCCTGCCCCTTCTATACTCATGAGGGAATGGTTGACAACATTCTAAGAGCTTCAAGGAAAATGCAGTTCTTAAAAAGGCTGGAACGTTCCACAAGGTTCAACAAAGGTCCTGAATGTTCTAGGAGGTTAATGAGATGTTAGTCCACATATGAAACGCCTGAAACACTTTACTCCAAACATTTTATTTTCCCTTTTGTTGCTAACAAAAAAGCACCTCAAAACCACCACCCAAATGACCATTGGTGTCACATGCCCCTAAATCTGGCCCTGCTTGGTCCCAATTGCCTGAGGGCACAGGGATGCATTGCAGAAAGAGAGTTTCAGGGATCACCCTGGGTCTGGTATTTATATACTAGTTTTCTAAAGAGCATCCTGTAAGGTCTCTTCTGAAAACCTGTGTCACAGAGGTCCTCATAATCATTGTGAAATGTATGGATGGATAACATGTAAAGCATTATGTTTATATACACTGGAAATTATGTTCTTAAGGTCTCTGAGTTGGAGCTGGTCACCAAAAAGATGAGAAGCAGATTTATTTCAGATCTAGTTATCTATCTGACTAGATGTAATTTGACTATTGTGTGGTTCACAAGGGGGAAATCATTTGCTGCCTGAACAAAATGCCAATCAAGTGATAAACTCTCTAGTGAGTTTGTAGACAGGAAAGCACAAGCAGTGGAGACTTACCCTGTGTTCAGGTGCAGACAAGGTCTTTTTGGATTATAACTGTAGGGACAAAGAGAAACTCAGGATCTTTCTACTGTGGAGTTAAGAAGACAGTGTGGATCGACTCTTTAACTGAAGATCAAACCCCAGCCTGGGGGTGCTGGAAGAATTTTGTGTGAGGTTTCTTGCTTTATATGACATGACAGTATCTAGTCAATTCTGTTTAAGCTTGTGACAGGCTGGCAGTGCACCCCACTGGATGTGCACCCCCCAGTGGTATTATTGGGGAATTGCTCAAGTGGCTCCTCTGGCCACTCCACAAGCATTCTAGGCGAGGGACCCACACCTGCCCACTTCTCTGGGCCCCGGCCAAGGGACCCTGTGTGCAATGAATCTATGTATTGCCACTTCCCTTCACTCTTTTTCCTGGGCTGCTTCCCCACAGCCCCAGTACCTGTTTAACCTTTGCACCAAGGCCCTAGCTCCCACTGCACCCTAGAGATCAGCCACTACGCTCTCCAAAGTGCTGACTCCCTCTCTCCCTCTCCCTCCCTTCAGGCAGTCACTCTTCCAGCTCTCCCAGGGAATTGCCCGCTCTGTCTTTTCAGCTCCCTTTTATACAGGGCTCCTAGGTCCTGATTGGCCCTCCACCACTGCTGGCTGTGTTTCCTAGGCTCTTTTTAACCCCTTATTAGCTGGTGCAGGGCAACTGCCCTGTCACACATCCTCCCACTCAAGACTACCATCTGGGAGAGATGTAATACCATCTCAAATCCTGGGTCATCTGGAGATGACCCTCAAGCCTCTTTTATTCTGTTCCTCAAGCTCTGTCAGGTGCCAGCAGACACCCTCATTTTCCTGCAATGCAACACCTAGTGCTTGTTCACTCACCTCAAGCTTTTCTGTTAGCTCTGCTAGGTGGCCCCCGGTATTTTCCACCACCCTCTCCCTCAGGCTTTAGGTCTCTATGTCCGCCCACTCAGCTTCTACTTGGGTCCCCTTATCTCCATCCCAATCATCTTATCTACATCTTATCTTGTCTCCTGTGGAGCGTGGGGGCTGACTCTCCACCAACCACTCAGTCCTCACTGACTCATCCCTATGGTCAGTGTCTGACCTGGTCTGGCACCCAGGCATCCTTTTTTCAGTCCTCTTTGACTTCAGGGGACAATGCTTTTTAAAATGACCTTGCTTCTGCCACCAGAAACATTGCTTAGGTCTCCCTGGTGCCACAGGCCTCTGTGATTCGATCCCTTTTCTAGGACTAGCCTTGTCCTCCTATCCGGGCATTCCCACATAAAATGTCATTCTACCCCACACATCCAACATGCCCATCCCCAGCCTGTTCCCTTCAAAGGAGAGATTTTCTTGGGTTGCTTCCCCCTCCAGCTTTCTAGGTGAGGTTCCTGCTGCTCCCCACCTCCCTTGATAGGGGCAGCTCCTCTTCAAGTGACTTGGCTGGCCACAGAGGAAACAGTTCTTGGATTGAGTGCTCTGCCTCCAAACCCAGACCCTTTTTCCATTTTCTTGCCTGCTCCATCCAATGTGGCACTGCTGTTCTGCCACCTCATGCACATATTCTTCTAGGCACCAGTTCACCTCCCAGTTTTTGCTGGCTCTTAAGAATTGGAATCAGCAGGGCCTGTATTTGCCCCAGCTGCTTATCTGTCCCCTTTGCAGAGGTTGGCCAGTCCATGACACAATTGGGAGGGTTTTCCTCCCCTCAGCAACCAGAGCCTCCACATAACATGGCTCCATCCTCAAACTCAAAGAATCCATCCTCAAACTCTTGGAGGAAAATAGAGTGATCAGGAACAGTCAACATGGATTCACCAAGGGCAAATCGTGCCTGACCAACCTGATTTCCTCCTATGATGAGATGACTGGATTTGTGGATGCGGGAAGAGCCATTGACGTGGTATACCTTGATTTTAGCAAGGCTTTTGATACGGTTTCCCACAGCATTCTCGTCAGCAAGTTAAGGAAGTATGGGTTGGACGAGTGGACCGTAAGGTGGATCGAAAACTGGCTAGATCAAGGGCTCAGCGGGTAGGAATCAATGGCTCGATGTCTGGTTGGCCACCGGTAACAAGTGGAGTGACCCAGGGGTCGGTCCTGGGGCCGGTTCTATTCAACATCTACATTAATGATCTTCATGCTGGAATAGACTGCGTGCTTAGTAAGTTCGCGGATGACACCAAGTTGGGGGGAATGGTAGATACTCTGGAGGGCAGGGACAGGATCCAGAGAGACTCGACAAATTGGAACACCGGGCTGAAAGAAACCTCATGAGGTTCAACAAAGACAAGTGCAAAGTCCTGCACTTAGGACGGAAAAATCCCATGCACTGCTACAGGCTGGGGACCGATCAGCTAAGTAGCAGCGCTGTAGAAAAGAACCTGGGAGTTATGGTGGACGGGAAGATGAATATGAGCCAACAGTGTGCCCTTGTTGCCAAAAAGGCCAATGGCATATTAGGCTGCATCAGTAGGAGTATTGCCAGCAGATCGAAGGATGTCATAATTCCCCTCTATTCGACACTGGTCAGGCCGCATCTGGAATACTGTGTCCAGTTTTGGGCTCCCCACTACAGAAAGGATGTGGACAAATTAGAAAGAGGCCAGCGGAGGGCAACAAAAATGATTGGGGGCTGGGGCACATGACTTGTGAAGAGAGACTGAAGGAACTAGGCTTATTTAGTCTATAGAAGAGAAGACTGAGGGGAAATTTGATAGCAACCTTCAACTACTTGAAGGGGTGCTCCAAAGAGGAGGGAGCTAGGCTGTTCTCGATGGTAGCAGAGGATAGAACAAGGAGCAATGGTTTCAAATTACAGCTGGGGAGGTCAAGGTTGGGTATTAGGAAAAACTTTCTCAGTAGGAGGGTGGTGAAGCATTGGAATGGGCTACCTAGGGAGGTGGTAGAATCTCCATCTTTGGAGATTTTTAAGGCCTGGTTAGACAAAACCCTGGCTGGGGTGATTTAGTGGGAATGGTCCTGCTTTTTAGCAGGGGGTTGGACTAGATGACCTCGTGAGGTCCCTTCCAACCCTATTATTCTATGATTCCATCCCTCTAGCACTCAATCTGTCCCTCAGTGAGAATTAGTGCAATTTTCTCCATGGTTTTCTATCCACCCCTTGTATCAGGGTCAACCATGTGCCTGCATTTGTGTCCACCAGTTGTGATGGGCTGGCAGCACAAGCTGCCAGATGGGCACCTACTAATGGTGTTATTGGTGAATTGCTCAAATGGCTCCTCCGTCCACAGCCTGTGCTCTGTCACTCTTGTTCACCTGCTCAGTCCTCCATCTGGATACCTGTCTGTAGACCACGGCTCAACAAAATTGGCTCCCAGCTAGGCACCAGCAGTTTTATTTTTGGTCGCCAGAGGGTGCTCCTCCTATGCATTTCTACAGTGGAGCTAGGAGCCATGCTACAAACTCCAGTCACCATGGCAACCTGATGCCTGGGTTTTGTTGAGCCCTGCTATAGACCCCCCCCCCCTTTGTGGGGAAGATTTTCCTGTCCAGGCCTAGCCATTCTCCAGTCCCTGGCAACCATTAATCCATGGCCACTCTGCTGGTGGTCTGGTGAAAGCAGGAAGAGACCCATGCCCGCCCACTTCTCCAGGCTCCGGCCCAGGGACCCTGTGTGCAGCAAACCTTGTACCACCACTTCCCTTCACTTTTTTCCCTGGGCCGCTTCCCCGCAACCCCAGTACCTGTTTACCACTTGCATTAAGGTGCTGGCTCCCAGTGCACCCCAGGGTGCTGACCCCTCCAGCCACACAGCCAACGTTCCAGCCCCAGCTCCTCCAAGGAACTGCTTGCTCTCTTTTCAGCTCCCTTTTATACAGGGTTCCTGTGTCCTGATTGTCCGACCACTGCTGCTGCCCATTGGCTACAGCTCCTAGGCTTTTTAAAACCCCTTCTTAGCTGGTGCAGGGCAACTGTCCTGTCACAAAACTCTAGAACATGCGTTATGATTTTAGTTTATATATAATCATTTGTTTCCATTAATTCTAATTGCATCTTCTCAAAACACTGTCCTTTGTTAAATAAATTCTCTCTTGTTTTTACTGTAAGCAACATAAATGTCGAGTGTTGAGCAGAGTTGCATTCCATAGTGTAATGGAATTGGTAAACTGGGGTGTACTTTTGCTTTGGGAATGGAAGATCTAGCAATGCATTGAGTGTCCAGCAGAACAGAGGCTAGACACACCACAGAGACACGTGGAGGGCTTGGACATGGGTATGGACCTATTACTATCCAGGAAAAGGGCAGTGGAATCTGCGTGGGCTGAAAAGGAAGTGCCTGTGGCAGACCCCTGCCAGGCAAGGACAAGGCTTTGTCATGTTAAGGGGTACTAGAGAAGTGGCTTTTCTGTCCATGTTTTATTCCTTCCTAGCTAAGCCCACCCCTTAAAAGAAAAAAAAAATGGAGCTAACATGCTAGTTGCTGCAGTTACATTGTTCATTCTGCTTGGGTATTTTGCCTCTGACTACATGATGTGGCTGCCTGGTCTTTTTAGATTGTACGCTCTTTAAGGCTGTGACCATCTAGTACTCTGTGCTTGTGCAATCACTGGCACAGTGCGAACCCTCTCTGGTCCTTAGGCACTATTCTAATAACTATGTTCTTATCCAGGCAAAATTCCCCCTGACAGCAGTGGGAATTTGCCTTAAGAAATGACTGTAATATTGGTCTCAAAATAAAGTCTCAACATCAACCTTAATATTGTTTATTGTAAGCTATTTTCATTAATTCTAATGAAGTTTAGCCCATCAGAGAAATGTTATTAATTTCACATGAACTTCATTTGTATCTCCACAAATACATTAACAAAGCTGGGTACAACCCTGAAAAAATCCAATTGGCTTCCCCACAGGACTTAAACTAGACACAAAAAGGGTTCAGATACTGAAATATTCATAAATCTATTATGCACCACTTGTAAACTTGTACTATCTCATATACAACTTTGTCTGTCCTAAAGAGTTTCTTTTAACTGAGAATGCAAATAAAGCTCAGTGGATTTCTACAGTGACCTTTTTTTATTACAATTATTGCATATTTATAGATGAACAGCTGAACTTTGGTTTGGAATTTCAGTCACAACTTGGGAGTTTAAATCCTTTGATAAAACCCGTAACATGATTCAATAAACTTCATCACATTAATTTCCCAAGAAGAAAGAACTTCTCAGAATAAATTGCTTTGTCTATATTGAAATGTTAAATATGTCTGCCTATGTTTTTTTGTTTGTTTTTTTTTTAGAAATTATAAATTAAACAAAATTGCTATGTTGATAGATTTCAAGATGGAATAATAAAAATATTTTCAAATAACTAGGGTGAGCATTTCACGTAACTCACTGAAGTACAGTGTAACAGCAAATACTGTACGTGGAATAGTGTATCATGACAATTGCATTATCCAATACCATTATTAGGATCTCAGATCTGTACTTGTTCTATAAACAAAATCCCCACTGATTTCAATGGCACTTCAGCACATGAACACTTATAACATTCTGATTAGTCAAAATATGTCAGGATTCATCTGAGCACTATATGTGTTTACTCTTCTAAACAGTTTTTTTATGTTCAATCAAACAAGTTAATCTCCTGAGGAACCAGTTTAATCACAAAAAAATTTTAGGATAATGTCTGCAAGTCCAATAATTCGGGATAATTATTTTAAGACAACATGCACATTCTTTTCTAGGACATGATCCAACAAAGATTCTATTACTGGTCTGAGATATCTGAATGTAATTTAGGAGAGGCAGTGTTATCTAGGGGGTAGGCTGCTTCGTTAGGAGCTAGATGACTTGAATTCTATTCGTGCCTCCACCACTCACCCTACACAAGACACTTTACCTCTCCGCCGCTGTTTCCCTTTCCATTCTTTGCCTACCTTATCTATTAGGACTGCAAACTCTTTGGGTTATAGATTGCCTCTTATAATGTGTTTGCACATATCATGGAACCAAGACTAAGTAGCAGTACTGAAATACAAATAAACGTGTAATTTGTAAAGACTTGAGTGAAACAAAAAACTATAGAGTCTAACTTCCAAATCAGTCCATAAAAGACAATTTTTGGGAGGCTCTGGTGATGTGGGAGACAGACTTACACTCTACTGTTTTACTGGTCCCACCAAATCCATGTTACAGTTAATTTGCTTATTGAAAGATTGGAACATTCAGATACTGTGCAAGAGTATGGATTTGATTTTGCTTCCATTGATGTCAATGACAGAAATTCCTCCAACTCCAATAAGAGGACTGCGCCTAAAGAAACTACATGCTGCCCATCTTCCCATGAACTCTGACAAACAAGACAAAGAATTGAATCTCTGGTATTAAGATTTATATACCACTAGTAAATAATTAATCACTGGTAATAATTCAGAGTATATCTATTAATTCAGGATTTTCCTGTGGAGATAGATTATGAATGCAGGGTTATTCTGTTTTTGAGAGTGAAAAAGAGCTCTCCAGGCCCTCTGACGTCACTGGCTGTGCAAAAGTGTGAGTGCATTTTTATACAGAAACTTTAAACCAACTCTCTCCCCCCCAAGAAGTGAAGTTTTACAAGCTTCTAAAATAAAAGGAATGTAAATGATCAATACACTACAGATTAAAATTCAATCATTAGCAATAAAATCCTATAAGCCTTGACAACAAAGGTAGGTGTTACTAATTAAAAGAGTCTGATCATTAAGTGTTTCTTCCACAGAGCATCATTTACTTCAAAGAATATCTGAAATCAAACTTTCAAGGCTCTTATGCTGAGTCTGATCATGAAAGGTGAAGCATGACCTAAACATCCACTGAAATCATAAAAGTTTAGTGTGCTTATCATCTCTCCTAATAAAATAACTCATAACAGGCCTGATCCAAAGTAAATTGAAGTCAAGAGGAGCCTCTTAATTGAGGTGTGGGCTTTGGACCAGACCATAGGAGCAGAAAAATGCATCTCATTAATTTTAGAAGAAAATACCCTTGATGTTCATTGTATCAAGAACCGTACTATAACAAAATCCCCATTGTTTTTGTATTTTATGTTCAAGTTACTTTTAAACAACAGCATGCCAGGTTGCTGTTTTTTGTTGTTGGGTTTTTTTGTTTGTTTGTTTTTGTTTTAAAGAACTTCTTGCATTAAGTTTGATACAAATTTTTATAAAATTCTTCTAGTAACTATCCATGTAAATTGAAAAGTGTACTGTTCCATCCATGCTTATTTTTCCATCATCACTTGCATTCTCAGGTCACGGATGAAAGATCTACTGTACCAATATACACACATTCTTTTCCTATAAAGCTTTCTAAGTAGTTCTTTGTGGTAACTCAGGGCTTTGGAAGATAGAATTAGTTACTTTAGTGCTTTCTAAATGTTTCTCTAGATGGGTACACTAGCTGCACATTAAACATTGCAAGATTAAATATATTAACTCTTTTCTGCCTTTTTTGCTCTTGCACAGGCATATTCCCCCACCCCCCTCTGCCCATCCCCACCTTCTGTACATTATAACTTTCCAATGTGAACGCTTTAATGAAGCCATATTATGATATAATATGGCATTATTGCTGCATGGTAGAAATCTTGTATTGGCCTTGGGGCATGTTTGGCCAGTGGTATATACCATTTATTTCTCATATATGGGCAAGAAAATGTCATAAACAGAAGAGTATATAAATGTGCAAATATACTATGCAAACTCTACAAGTAATTTGCACACACTTTCTGCCACTGAGTAATGTATAACAAATGGATAAATTTAAGGGGAAATGTGGTACAGTCAACTTCCTTTTCTGATGCTCTTGGTGTCTTCATGTTTAAAATCAGAAAAGAGCTTGCCACTAATGTGTTCATGTGCCAGTGCATACGCTATTGGAATCTGTGGAAAAGAGACCACCATTTCATTTCTTGTGTACTCAGTTATCCCACTGAAATCATTTCACACTGGGTGAGCAAGTAATGTGAGATCAGGTCAAAGAGCAGCTCTGGATCGCCAATTGCCATGACCCAATTAATCTGAATTTTTCATCCTCTCCCCCCACTTTAGCTGGAATTACTTTGGAGAAGAGTAGAGGAAAAGGAAAAACCTGTGGTTGCTCTATGGCAATGGAATATGGAAGGGGGTTATTTTTTAAAGATATAAGAGTGTGGAATAAGATTGTAAACTTAAGTCACTTCCCTATAAATATTATGGACACACAAAATAATGTAACATTTTCAGGTAGTAAACATAATGAGTATAGTCCTGATTCTGCCACCCTCATTCATGTAAATTAATCCTACTGAACTTGTGGGGGGACTTACTTATATATGTAACAACTGTGTAATTGGGCCCTATGTTTGTTAACTAAAAACTGCATGAAAAGAGTTGAATGTGTAATGAGAAGATCAGGAAGAGAAATCCTATAAGGTCATCCACAGTAGCCCACTCGATGCAGGTGTGTTCCATACTCTATATTTGCTAGTGTTTTGTCCAGTCTAAATAGCAGTAGTGCTACTACTCAGAAGTCACGCGCAAGACAAGCCTCATTGTACATTGCGTACATTCAAATACAACGGATTTGCATCCTTCTGAAAATGTGACCCATTTCAATGTGGACATGATCGGTGATGCCACAGATGATCTATGTATTGCAGAAGTACTGATTATATGACATTTCCAGAAGGGTGGTTTTTTTTTTTTGGAAGACAACAGGTACGGTTTCCTCGTTTCAGCTATTTCTTCCTATTGTTCAAAATTTCTCCCACTTCCACCTTTGGACACAGCTATCCCTTGTGTGGTTGTTAGCGCTCTTGTAAAATACACCGAATTATTGGCAAGGAAAATTCCTACTGTAATCTCTTTCAGTGAGTCATTTAGCACTTTTAAAATAGGGAAATTCTTCAGAGGTGCAAACAGGAAAAATAGAAAAGAAGGCAACTTTTTTCCACTTACAATGTATTTCTAAATTGTAGCCATAAAGGACAGTTCCCAAAGGAGGATTAGCACTTCAGGCCCCACAGCTCCTTCAGGAGGCTCTTAGCACCTCAGGCCCAGCATAGTCAATCTGAGAAATCTGAGAGTATTTAAGAAGAATCCTAGTTTCCATGATAAAAACACCACACATAGAAATCCATGTTTTTCCTCAATTAAATGAAATCCTACCACCTAGGGCTGTCAACCTGAGTCCTGCCACCTGGGGATGAAATGTCCATTTCCCATATGTTTTTACTTTTTCACAAAATGTAAAAACTGAAGATTCTCTGTAAAAATGCAAATTCCACATTTTTCCATGGCAAACAGATTTCTAAGATCTCTTTCTCACAGTGTAGGAGGCATCAGCCTTTTGCAAAATCTGTCCTATAAAGTCAACACTGAAATATTTTAGTTCTATTGTAAGTCTCTGAAGACAACTATGAGAGAAGATCCTCAAAGGTATTTGGTGTCTTCACGTCCATTGAAATGATTTCCATATAAGTGAGGAGGCTAAGTACTTTTGAGAATCAGTGCCTTGAAGCCCAATCCTGCAAGGCCCTGACCTCGTCCCAAGAAGTGCTGAGAAATCTCAACTCCCACTAAGTTCCAAACTACACTAACAAAACTATTGTTGGTACTATCTTACTGCCCTGGCTATAAACAGTGTACTTTTTGCCTTCATTTTGTGAATTGTGCAACTCTAATTTGAATCTGCTTAACATACTTTGCATCTTATGTGTAACCATTTTCAAATATAAGTGCTAAAATTCATAATGTTTGTGCAAAGGATAATTTGCATCTGAACCTTAAATTTGTCACACAGAGCCTATTAATCACTATTTTACATACAAATACATCTAAGTGATCTAGATTTAACTCAGTGGTAACACACTGGTATAATATCTATGTATGGTTTCTATGCAAAAAATACAAGACCGTAACACCTCTCCTGAAGAGGATTTATCCTTGGGAAAGGCTAGTAAACAAATGCTTTCTTTCAACTGAATGGAAAATAGGCTGTCTACATCTATTAGAAGTTATCTCCAAGCCTTAATTTTGTAGTTGATAAAACATTTTACAACTTTCAAATAACAATCAAAGGAATCAAATCCAATTGTACAAGAATAATGAAATGATAAAAAAAAGCATTCCATTATTCTGTTAAATATCCCCCATAACATTAAGTAATTAAGCCGACACCTATAGTGAAAAGATATAAAGACTATTTCCCCTTCTACAAAACATATAGGGAATTTTTCCTTTAATAATAAAATTTGACCTACTAATATAGTGATCCAGAAATGACATAAACAGGGGATAAGAATTAAAATAAAAATGTCTTTCAATTCCAGTCACATCTGAGACACATTCTAGACTTCCATATTAAAAGATGCAGAAATAAAACTCAGTTGTCCCTCGCTTTTTTTCTTCAGTCCACTAAGCACACCTGGACAACCATCCGGTGTTTGTTGACTATGTTGCACATACGTTCCTCTGGTGTTTACCATATTTTGAAAAGCCACTGGAGAGGTCGATTTTTCAAACATGATTGTGAAAGCTCTGTGCTTGAATTTCTCATTCCTTCTATTCCATAATGTGAAGCAGTGAATGGATGGTAAATATATTGCCAGTGATTGTCTCTGGCACAATTAAAATTTAATTGTGTGAAAAATGTAGCAGCTGAGGAATGCTATCACAAATGCTCTTCTCCATGACCGCTTCAGCTTATTGCTCCAGTCTAGAAAACCTGGGCTTTCTGCAGATGGAAAACCTCAGCTTGGGAGCCATGCTAGTTATGACTAGCCTAAAATATGTTTGCCTATTGGCATTTAAAATTGACTTGTTCAGGTCCATTAAAATGTGGGCAACCTTAACACCGTGATTGCTATTCTTAGGCCCTCCTCTTTGACCCTGTATTTTTATTGCATTCAGTATCTTTTATTTTCCTAGGAAGAGTAAACAGCAAACCTATATTTGCAGTCTCTAATGCAACAGCTATTGTTCGTTTAGAAAACATGCTGGCAGCCCCATTACAGCCCCGATAAATCCTAGCCCGATCTTAATGTGTCCCTCACCATCATTCGAGCAAAAGCGCAGTAAATCACCCCCACTGCGCAGGCAGCAACTTTGCGTGCCAGCTGCTGTCTTTGGAGAAGCTCAGCAGGCAAACGGGACGCGGGGGGATTGTTCTGTTGCTGGCAGGGGTGGGGTTAAAGCCCACAGCGCTCCCAATAATTAGCGCCTGGAAATGTTAATAGGTTCCCCAGTCTCCGCGCAGAGAGAAGCCGAGAGACACTTAATTGTCTTAATAGTCAGCTTCTAACATCACATTGTTGGGGAAGTTCCTGATTCTAAGGGACACTAATTAGCTCTAAGTGATGCTAAATACCATCCCTACCGTTGCAAGGGCTTCTCTGGGACTTTTATAAGAGACAAGCATGCCGGTAATTTAAAATCACTTTGTTTTCTTTTCCCAGCTCTTTGGAGAAACACCGGCCCGCAAGCCACCCCCAGGGAACCTCCCCCTATGCCCGGGCCACCACCACCCCCTCCGTCCGCCTTGGCAGCGCAGAATTAAGGCAAGTTCAGCTTTTCTTCTCCCACACCACTCAGGCTTGGCTGCCCTTAAAGAAAATCCTCTCTTAACAACGTGTCAATGTTACATTCCTCCACAAAGGCAACTTCTATTAGAGGGGCTGGGAGCTTGGCTCCTAGACAGGGACCTTTGTGGCCATGCAGAAACCAGGGAGAGAGGAAACATTTCCTGCATTAAAATGCAATTGCCTGGCTCAGTGATTTATGCCTGTGTGGGGGCAAATTCAATCCCCCTCAAATAGCTGCTCCCGAGCTCCAATTCCCAGCCAGACGGCGGTTTTTCTCCTTATCTCTAGAGATGTCTTTGGATTTCCCATTTGCTCCGTGTCTTGACTTCACACGTCCCCCTAGCCCTGCAGCGGGCCCTAACACCCTCTCTAATACATTAGTGTGCCCTTGCTTTCTCGCTCTCTGTTCCAAGCATGATGCGACGGGGCACCCAGACGAACAAGGAAACAAGATCCCAATTACCATACGGCTAGGTTGCAGCTCTAATGGCTGGATCCGCAACTTCCGCCCTTTCCCAACTCAGCTATCAGCCCTGTGATCTTAATTCACGTGCGAGCCTAGCTCCTCCCACCGGCTGGGGCCGCCCACATGGCTCTCCACTGACCAAGGGAACACGTGGTGACCTTGCGGAGTGCAACGTGTCTCCAGGAGCCACAAGTTGAGGCAGCATTTTCTATTGGCTTGGTACCTGTGCAGTTTTGAGGTCTGACTGTTGACGTTTAGTGTCCTGGCCACGCTAGTTCTCGGCAGTGTAGTCAGGTTGCCCGCATGCCTTTGGAAATCTCTTCCTTGCAAAGTCAAGGAGCATCATCAAAGGGAGTAAGACTTTGTAGCTGGGTAGTTGCAATAATAACAATAAAGAGACAGAGAGAACTGGACCCCAACCTGTCTGCATTAGTATAAGTGAGGACTGATAAGCAACAGCTTAGAGCCCCATTGAAATACAGAACATCTCTTAGTAGGCACCAGAACCATGCTGGAGGTGAGATTAGTTTAAAAATAACATCCTCCCCCTGGACTTGGCTTGGCGGAGAAGCCCCCACCGCTGGGGTGGAGAGCAAATCAGATAAGAGGCAACATAACACAGAAGCCTAGGCAGTGATTTGGGATTGTAACGTCTGAGCCCCCCCATCAGAAGCACCTACCTTCTTTTGGCGGTCGTTTGGCTTCTCTGCTAAGGTTGCAGACCTGGGTAGTTTGCAGCTCCTGGGTCAGGCACCCCTCCGTCTGCTCGTTGAGGGGCAGCACCACATTGCTGAGCAACACCAAGGACTGGTCTCCTATTCCCCATTCTCCCAGATGCTGAGGGCAGGTACATTTTGTGTACATGATCCCACAGGACTCGACTCTGCCGTTCTCGGATTTCAGGCAGTTCTCTAGCCAACTGCATAAGACATGGCAACCAAACTGGCTCGGGCTCACCTTATTCAACACCAAAAACTCAAAGAAGGATTTTTGTTCTTCTTCCTTTTTGTGTAATCCCGGGAAATCGATGGGATAAACCCGGCGTATCTGAATAAAATTCTTATCATATTGCAGAAATACAAAAGCATTCTTGGCATCGCAGAGCTGCATGATAGAATGGTTATTCTTTAAAAGATCCTTTATTTTTTCATGGGAAAAATGATCAAATTGATAAGCCAAAAGGGAAAAATTGGAGCAGCTGAAGTCCTTTTTGGAAAATTTCAGGTAAATACTATATTTGGTCGGATCTGGATTTTCCAGCGTCCAAGTGCAGTTTGTAAAGTTTTTAGGAAACATTTCACTTACAGAATACGATCCATAAATGACTCCCTTCACCAGCGTGGAACACCAGAAGTCTTGGGCAGCATTAAATCCAAACATAACCAGTAGATAGGTGGAAAATATATAAATCAGCAAATTACGAACAGCCTTCATCCTATGTCATTTGGCCTGTGAGAAATGAAATGAAATAAAAATGCAAGTAGAATTCTTCACGCATTGAAAATCAAACTCCTTCCAATATTCCAGCCAGCTGTTTTCAAGATTCCAGTTAGAACCCTTTTCAAAAAGAAGGGCAGGTAATTTTTATTTTTTAACATAAGGAAATGGTTTGATGCTGTGCGAACAGCGCCATCACGTGGCCATCATAACAGTCAAATTCCCTACATTCAAACTAAAAAAAAAAAAAAAAAAAAAAAAAAAAGCATTTATTAGATTATTAATTGGATGGAATACCCTAACTTGTCTAGCTGTCTAGCATGTATTCATTTTGGCGTGATCTGGAACTATTAGATCAAAAAGTTATAGACTTTTACGTGCTGGACCAAAAGAACGATTATTTATTTATTTATTTTTAAAAGTAAATAAACAGCCGTTTACATATATATATATATATACACAGAATTTCAGTAGATCAGATCAGAAAAAGATGGCAACAGCTGTTGCTACATATTTTTTTTCTGTTACGTCTGAGAAGTAATTGTGATGAATTACAGCCATAATTTAAAAATGCACAAATTATTATTTGATACAGATGGAACATTATCTCCCATATGTCTACATGTCTCTGCAGTGGCCACCTGGTAAAGGTCTCTGTAGAAAGAAAATCCTGAGAGGAAACACTGAGATTATTATGTGTTAATAAAATCTTGAAACTGTTATATGGGAAAGAAATATAGATGGTTAGCTAGATGGAACTAGTGGTTCCCTGATACCGCCATTGAGACCCATCATTTTAAAGACAATCATTTCAATGTGATATAGCCTCTTGGGATAGATAACCTGGATAAGTATATATTAGTATTTATAACCAAAGGCGCTGCAAAGAGAGCAACGCTACAGTAGGTCTGGGTAACCGGACCGAATTGGGTCTCTAACTAAGTTGCCTTTTTATTAAGAATATTTTGTACAGTATGGTTATCTACTGTATTGTGCAGATGTGCGCTTTACTGATGAAAGACAGATTACATCTTCTCTGCTAGTGTCTCCAAATTAACACTCTTTTATTAGACCCCTCCGTGGACACAGCCTCCACATCTTCTGTGGCCTGGGATAATAAAGTGAGCCTTTGGTTATATTTACCTCTGTTATCCAAAAAATAAAACTTCAATGTTTTCTGCTTTAACCTTTGAGAAGTTGCTTATCTCTTTATCAATGAGTGGCTTTTCGCTTTCTTTTACAAGTATGAGCAGACAAAAGTGATGCCAAGTTAATTAAAAAAACTCTCTAGATTGTAGCCTCTTCCACTCTTGCTCTGTAAACAGAGACAGACATACAGACACATACACAATTACTGAGTTTTGACGTGTGTCTTTGCCTAGCTTTCATCTCCCCACCAAATGGCAAGGCATCTTTCGTCCCCCATTGCATAACACAGACGAAATCGGCAGATTAAACTCTCTGGAAGAGATTTTTGTATGTTCCAGATTATAAATTCAAACTCTAAATCTTGAGATGGGCAAAGCAGCACCAACTTATATCTGCGGTTTAAAAAATTATATCACAGCTGCTGCCGGATCTATCAAACTATTGGATTTTTTCTTTTTCCGAACGTGAATCTCACCGAGTAATAAATTCACCCTTCTCGAAATAAGGTCTAGAGACCGTTTAAACGTGTTTTAAAATATAAATGTATATTATAAGCAGTCCTGGAAATAATTCCCTCTCCAACAAAATTTGCGGTAGCACTTTGCAGGCAATGCAGCCCTGCGCAGTGTTATTCAGGATGGTGTAGGCGTTGAAAGCCAATGTGACAATAAGTGTCTAATTTAGGAATTCTGCTCCTGGAAAAGGATTCATTTTATAATCCGGAGAGCAAAGGGGGAGGGGTTCTTTTCTGCTTAATTCTTTTAAAATGAGCCCCCTGACATTTTTTTCCTCCTTGCAATATTTACAGTAGAAAAATAAAGACCTCCGCAGTGCTAGGCTGTGAGGAAACCAAGTCTAATAGCCATCATTTCAGTTGCGTGCAAACCCATCGAAACAAAATGCTATTTCAAATGATCGCCCTCTGCACGAACAGGCATGATTTCATTTCGGTTCCACCAGTGCTAAATACAAAAGTGAAGCGGCTCCCGGAAAGGACCAGGCACTCCGATTAAACTGATCTTTCTTTTCGGGGGAGGGCCGGGCGGAGTTTAAAGAACGGCCACCAAGGCTTAAGGTTGCCCATTTTGGAAGAAATCTCTGCTGCTGAAAAGCAAACAGGCGTTTAGTTTGGATTCTCCCGAACTGATTTGCTAGGTGACACTGTAGTTTGGTCGAACATAGACGGCGCCATCACTCCACTTATTTTTTTCCCCACCAGAAGACCCACTGACTTCCCTTGTTTTAACTTCCTATTAACCTAAGATCCCCCTTCCCCATAAAATTACCCCAGTCATGCACAAACCTCGGGTTTTCTTGGTCTCGCTGGCAATTACTCGCAGTGAAGCAGACCTGTCGCAAAGCCGACTTCTCTAACTTTTAAACTACAAGGTAGCGCTAAATGCAGAGAGAATTCTGGCTGTGCAGGCTCGCTTTGCCGTTCAGCAACAGCCTGTCCTCCTCCGCCGCCGCCGCCTCCCCGGAATCCCGAGCTAAAAGCTCTCCAGTCATAATCCCTGGAAATGGGAAATGGAAAATGTCCCTGGACACCCTTACCTTCCACTCCGAAAGCTGTCAGGCTATTTCTCTAACACACTAGCACCACGGGCACACGTGATGGAGAGATTCCCCTTCTGTCGGAAGCACCGTTTCCCATTTTCCCAGGCTCAGGTTCAAAACCAAGATTTAAAGGAGAAAAAAAAAGAAAGAAAGAAAAAAACACGCAGAGAGGAAACCCCAGCACGCCCAACGCTTTGGTTCCGGATCCACAAAATCCAGCCACATGAAGGGAAGGAAAAAGCCCCAAACCTGAGAGATTGCAGGGGAAAAAATGGACCTGGTTTAACAGCGGAGATTTTTTTTTTTTTTAACTTGAAACAAAGTCTAACCCAACAAACCGATCAGCGGAGACACCAGGCAAGCGATGAGCGGAGAGGAGACTTAAGGGTACCGCTGCCCTAACGCAGATGTGTCGGTGGGTATTGGTTGTTGTTGTTATGAATATACTTATTCTTATTCCTCTTTTCTCCCTGATCCTCCTCCTCCCCCCTCAGGTTCTGATGGACCGACCGCGGTGGGGGAAAAAAATCCTTGGCTGACGAGGTCGGAAAGCTGTGTGAATGCTGAGTGAGGAGGGACTACAGCGGGAGAGAGAGGGATCGAGCTAGTAAATCTCTCTCTGTGTGTGTTAGGAAGGGAGCAAGTCAGTCAGTGTGTGAGAAAGAGTCTGTGTATGTGCGCGCTCCCGTGTGCGCCTGTGCGCTCGGCTCCCCCTCGGAGCCTCCAGTGGGTGTGCGCTGTGCGCGCCGCGCGATCCCTCGCCTGTGTGTGTGGGTGCCGAGCGCGCCCCGCTCCCCCTCGCCGCTGTGTGTGTGCGCGCGCGGTGCGCGGTCCGCTCGCCCTCTCCAGCCTTCACTGTCTGCGCGCGCCCCCTCTCTTGCTCCAGCCAGTTTCCTGTGCACGCCCCGCTCTCCCTCCAGCGTGCGGCGCCTGTGCGCGCTGCTCCTTCGCCCCTTCCTCAGTGTGTGTGTGTGTATGTGTGTGAGACAGAGACGCTTCCCTCGGCACCAGCGACCGGCCCCGCGGTGCGTTTTGCACGTCACGGCTACTCAAAACCAAGCACGTCCTAAAAACGTTATTTTCTGCGGCTGGGAGGTTTTTCCAGCCTCAGTTCCCACCACTGGGGCTGGCTGCGACCGAGTGTAAGAGAAACTCACAGGCTGGGGTTGGGGGGAGGTAAATCCAGCACTTGATCTCCTTCCCCTTGTTCTTTCTTTTAAAGCACACCCCCCCCACCACCACTCCGAGCTGTCACTGTGCCACCGCGATGCAGATTAAGTGATACGGCGCTCCGAGGAAAACACATCTCGCTTTCAAACTGCCGCCTGCCTCGGAGTGGAACAATAGCAATTTTCTCAGCGCGGCTGCAATTAACACCTTATTTGTTCCTCGCTAGAGATAGGACGATGGTTAGGATCGCGGCTGCGTCTCCGAAGCTCGAGCCATTAAATTACTCAGCACAGCAGGGCAAGTGACTCTGGGAAGAACCGGGGATTTCTGGTGCTGGGTGTTTTTGACGAAGTTCTGCCTTAGTGGAGCTGGGTCTCGTTGGTGGCGCCCGGAGAATCTCTGCCTGCGCGGAGGGTTGGAGTGGGTATGCAGTCAAATGTTCTCCCAGCCTCATTTTTAGATCTCAAATGCTCAGGCTGAAGTTTGCAAGGCAAGTGCCCAAATAGCACAATAAATGGAGCAGAGCCGGTGGGAAGAAAGGTGAATTGTGAGAAAGGAGCTGTCTCCTGATCACCCAAAGAAAGACCCTCTTTTCTGATGTAGTTGAGTTGAATAAGCTGCTCCCCTCTCTCCTTCCCTTGTTTTGTTTTTCTTTGATTCCCAGTGGGTGAGCTATTGCCCATGAGTGTCAGTGAGCAAAAGGTGCCTTATATTCCACATCAGATATATGGTATGACAATGGAGGGGGGGTTATATTTAAATAAGTTTTAATGCCAACTTGCCTTGTTCTATAGCTATCACACAATTTACATTCTGCAAAAGGAATAAAAGCATTTCTTACAGTCCCACTCAATTTGAAAGTGTATTTGAAAAATGCATGGTTTTTGATGTACTTTCTGCCCCCTCCTTCTCCTCCTGGAAGGAACATGAACAGAAGTTTAAAATTCTGGCCACCATCCGAGCCAATCATTTCTTAAACCAAACAGGTCCCGCCCCATCCTCACAAAGGGCTTGATTAAAATAATTTAGAGGAATACAAACAGGAATAGTTTATACCCTTTTTGTAAAAATAAGAAAGCTACAGGTTTGCAAGTTTTATTTACATTTTTTATTCTTTTTTTCCAAACACACACATATATACCAAAATAGCAGATTCATCATAACACACAAAGTAAATAAAGACGAATTCTGAAGGGGTAGCTGTGTTAGTCTAGGTCAGCAAAACAAACAAGGAGTCCTGTGGCACTTTTAAAGACTAACAAATTTATTTATTGCATGAGTTTTCGTGAGAGAAAATCCCTCTTCGTCAGATTCTTTGAAGATGGGGAGCTTACAGAATGGGAGGAAAATAAATGTAGGGAGGTGTAAGTCTTAGGAGCTTGTCAGACTGTTACAGCAAATCAAAGCAGTTTAGATTCAAACACTGGAGATCAGTATATAGAAGAAGGTGAGGTCAAATCCCCTTTTGTAATGAGAAGAAATATGTAGTCCCTATTTAACCATGCGGCAGTGGTGTCTAATATGCATATGAGTTCCAATTCTTCAGTTTCTCTTTGGAGCTTCGATTTGTTATCCGTTTGTTTGAGCACAACTACTAACAAATCATCAATAGAGTGAGCAAGGAGATAGAAGTGTTCACCTATTGGTTTATGAATGTTGTTATTTCTGATGTCAGACTTGTGTCCATTTATTCTTTTGTGCAGAGACTGTCCTGTTTGTCCAATATATAAGGCAGGGAAAGCATTTCTGGCACATGATGGTATAAATCACATTGGTGAATGAGCCCTTGATGGAATAGCTGGCTTGATTAGGTCCTGTGATGGTGTCTTATGTGGGCAAAGTTGGCAACATGGTTTATTGCAGGGATATGTGCCTGCTTTAATGTTTCTGTCATTTGATCTGTAGTTGCTGGTGAGTATCTGCTTAAGGTTGGGGGGTTGTCTGTAAGCGAGGAGAGGTCTGTCTCCTAAGGCCTGAGAAAATGACTTACACTTCCCTGCATTTAGTTTCCTCCCATTCTGTGAGTTCCCCATCTTCAAAGCATCTGAAGTAGTGGGATCTTCTCCCACGAAAGCTCATGCAATAAATAAATTTGTTAGTCTTTAAAAGTGACACAGGACTCCTTATTTGTTTTCAGTAAAGACACTTAGATAAAGGGAGGAGAGAGGAAGCGAAATCTCTATCCTCAGAATCTACATTAATCACAGACCTCTAAAAAGTCAATCCAAATTGCTTTGAATTTTTAGGGCATTCCCTTTCAGCAGAATACCAGTCTTTCCTTACCTGAGAGGTCAGACACATCACTAATAATACCTCCATTTTTGGTGGGGATAGATTTTTTCCATTTTTGCAAGACTAGATTTTTAGGGTGCGTCTACACTTACAAGTCAGGTTGATTTAAGGAGGCTTACTTCGACTTAAACTACTCCGCATCCACACTGGGCTTTCCTTAAGTCGACTTAAGCATTTCCTTAAGTCGACTTAAGGAAAAGTTAAGTCAACTTAATAACACCTTGATTTAGGTTGACTTAACGCTTAAATCAACCTTATGAGGTCGACTTAAGCCAGTGTGGACTGGGATTAGCGCCTACGTCGACCTTATTAAATCGATTTAAAGTGTTAAGTCGACTTAATAAGGTCGAAAAGGGGCTATGTCTACACTAGAAATGTTAAGTTGACTTTTGTTAAGTCGACTTAATAAGTCGACTTTTCTAGTGTAGACATAGCCAGAGTGACCAAAGCTGTGCATTGAAACCACATTGGTAAGCTTGTTACCAGGTAAATTCCAGGTATCAAGAATATATCCAAGAATAAAACTTAAGGAGGAGTGCTTTGGTTTAGCATCCGATATTGTATTGGTTCTTTGGTCCACTGCCTAACAGAAATTCTTGAACAATATACTCCTAACAAACATAGTACAAGGGAAATCAAGTTATTATTGGATTAGAAATAACTATACTCCTTTGCATACAGTTGCACTCTAGATCATTTGTGAATAATGACCATCTCACTGTTTTGAAATCCTTCAGGACATGCTGACTTGACCATAACAAACAGAAAGATGCATGTACAATACAGTCATTTTAATTTCAATTTTTTCTCATTTACTTTAATGAGACATGATAGGTTAAAAAGTCAAGCCACCTGTATTGAACCAGTTCATTTATACACTAATTCCCATGGTCTTTGAAAATTGACTTTTCCTTGATTCTGATTGGGGTGAGTGTGCCACATAATGCTCTTTATTAACATGCCATAGATAAGACATTGGTCTCCAGCAGACCCCTATATATCACAGCCCTGTAATGAAATTCCACAAAGTGGTCAACTTTGAAAACTTCTGAGTGGATAGTCAATAACAAACAAATGGTGAAGATTAAGGTCAGGTGAAAATATGGCAAATCTGGAGAGAAATCTATAAGGAAAGCTCTTCCTTGGCCACCTGTGTGCAACCCCAAGGCAAGGAAGAATGTTGAAGACGTAATCATTAAGGTTAATCTGAAGAACAGAAGGCTGTGATGGCAGTGTATAATAATATGCAGACTTCTTCAGGAGGTTCGGTATGGTTAGGCGTGGATGACCCAATTATTAACTGCTGAAACATATTCTGAGGTGTCATGTTGCACATTTTGTTAATGCATAGATATCAATTAATCAAACATGCTTATCTAAAAGAACTGCTGGGGGACACAAAACAAGACTTTTCTACCTACATATATCTCAGATTAAATTAAACAGAAATTGGCTAACTGAAACCTTAAGGTTTGACAAAAGATAGATGACACTCAGGAATTATGTTTGGTATTGCAAACTTTTCTCTCTGTCTTAAAAAAAAGCAAGAAAAAGAGTCTCATTAAACAACCACAGGCTGTTCTTCTATTATTAAAGCTTTTAAGATTGCACCTGGAAAAGTGTGATTTTGTGTGTTAAAGTACAGAAACAGAGGTGAATGCAAGTTGTTGCTGTGCATTTGTAGAATGAGCATCTACATTTTATCATGCATATTTCTAATTTATTTGGATATCTTCCATTATATATTTGAGGAATGAGATGCTAGCTGCAATCTCACTTTTTTTAAAAAAAATCCATTTACTGTCAAATTTCCCAGAAACATATGGTTTCATCTATACTACAGACAATTTAATTTATAAAAGCTTTTGTAAAAAGGTTTTATGTTGTATAGTCAAACTCTAGTGTGGATGGACACAACTTAATGAACGTTGTATTTACAACACAGCTTTGTGGACTAGACAGAACCATTTGAACTATGTTGTGCCGGATCCAAATTAGAAGGAGGCAATTTTTTGTTTCAATATAGCTTCTATAATGGTGAAAAAGAAGAAGTTTCATTAGTCAGATGAAGCATTAATGTATTAATGGAATAAATCAGAAGTTTTTCCAACTGCAGCATTTTAAAAGTCTTTTAGGATCTTCATTACATGAATTGGGTCATTTAAGTTCAGTTTTCAATGTACAAGAGCCCACATTACAGAACATAATATATCTATAATTGATATTAATTGACATTGTTGCTAGTTTCAACATAGAAGCAAAGATTAAGTCAAATATGCAGTCAATCCTAGCAGTAGTCCACCTAGGTCAAGACTAATGAAGATTGGACCCTGTACTGTCACAGCCTAGGCTATCTTGTCTGTGTATAAATAGAAGATTTCAGTCTCCAGAGTTGTCTATAAAGTACCCAAGTTGTTATCTTTCTATCACTAGATGCACACTGTTTTGAGTTCTTTTCCTCCTGTTTTTCAAGTCCTTTTTCTGAACTTAATTTTGCAATTTACATTTCTGTGATTTTCTTTGCTATTATTAGTTTAAATGGAGACAGATTTGGTGGCTTGATTTGACCAGAGGCATCAGAGTGCACCATTCCTACTGATTTCAATGGGATTTGCAGGTGGAAATCAAGTCACCAAAGGCTTTTTAACTTTATAGTTCCCATGCACCAACATAGCACCATCATGACACTCATGTATGGCTCTAGAACCTCCCCACCATGCTTGTGTGTGGCTAGAATCATCATCAACATATTCACATGTGGCATCATGCCATCACCCCAGTCAAATACAGTAGTGTTCTAGAAACCTTGTCCCTTTGTGTTCTCCCAATCCCTAAAAGAGCTGTCTTCCAGACTATAAATGCTAATGCAGCATTGTAATTGTATAATGTTCTAGTCTTTTTGTAAGTGTCATTAAAGTGATTACTAAGATCCTAGATCTTCATACATTTTTATTATGCTTCATATTTGCAAACATTTAAAAATTAATTGTTTGTTTTCCCTTCCTTCAAGAGTAAAGCTGAATGACCCTAACAACCAGGTCAACGGATAACGGGATACCCTAGGGATGAGAGCAGTATGAGAACCTAGATACAGGAGAGAAATAAAAAAAATAGACAAATTCAGCAATTTATAAATTAATTACAATCCCAGACTTTTGGCTTTGCTTAGATCCCTGATTCCTACTTAGATAGGTCACCCATTATGCCCAACAATGGACATATATAAGAGCAGAGAGCTAACCAATTCGGTGGAGATAAGTGCTAATTTTTCTTAGCCAGTTTACTCAAGTAGTGGTGGTAGTGACATTTCCCCATTTGCACCCCATGCTGCTTTGCATACATGGCTATGCACAGACATGCATCACCATTTTAAATTCCATGTTATGTGTGGATTTCCTTACCTCGCAGGGAGAATTTGAGTTATTCGGTACTGAGGTAGGCAAACTATGGCCCGTCTGAGCTTTTCAGGGCCTCCAGCTCAACCAGTGGTCTGTGGAAAGATTATAGGAAAAGCTTTGTGGCGCAGCAGTGGCCACTCCCGCCTGTTGACCCCATTCCTTCCTCTCAACTCTCTCCCACCACATGGGACCAGGAGCACCATGGCTGCTCCTCCCTACTGGCCCATCCTTTCCCCCCACCCTTCTCCCATCATCTAGGCCCAGCTGCACCCTGACTGGAGCCAATACCCCCAATACTCCCCCGCAACAGCCCGGCCCCTTCCCCCGCCATACAATTTCAATATACAGATATGGCCCTCAGACCATAACCATTGCCCCAGCATCTGTACCAAAAGAATCTGAATTAATTTTAACTTTAACAGAGGTATTGGGCATACTGTGATTATCAGGTTCTGAAATAGGCTGATAGCAAACATTTAAGAGAAAAGTATTTTGAAGTATCATATGTCATCTGGAGACACTCCCCTTCCCATTTAAGTTGAACTGTTTAGATGAGAACACTTAACCTAGGTACTTCCCTCTCTTTAATCAAGGCTGGATAAGAATTAAAAAAAATAATGGGTTATATATTGTGCCATCATCATTTTCAATGTCTTTTGAAATAGAGGATTTCTGGTGGCATTTGAAATCTGTCACAGGAGTGCTCTGTATCTGCATATTTATAAATAGTTAACAGATAAAGTGTCAGCAGATGGCAGTCAAGAATATGTAGCATAGTTCCAGCACTAGGCTGGCTGAAAGTTTTTCATCCAAACATTTTTTCCCCCGAAGGATAATCAGGTTTTTGATTAAATGAAAACTTTCACAGACAGTGGATTGTTCACAGGGAAATCAACTCCCCCACCCTGACTTTTTCAGCCCAAAGCTGGTTTTTTTGGGGGTGTGGTGGGGTGAGGCTTGGGTTTGGGGGTGGGGGTTGAATTTTCAGCTGCAAAATTTAGGCAGGTTTTTTTTGATGAAAAGTTGAAAATTTTAGTTGAAAATCTCAGTGAGAATGATTTTTGTTTATTAAATTTTGTAAATTTTCAGGGAAACCCGTCCCTCCATTTTCTGACTACCTCTTTTCCTGGAATTTGTAGGGTTGGTTAAATCTGTGCCCTCCAAATGGCTTCCAGCTTTTTACTTTAAGTGCTTTACTAGCTCTGCTGGACTAGATAATATGCTTTAATTCAGCCACAGGTTCTTGGGCTAGATTCATGAATCATTGGAGGAAGTTCAAGGGCCTAAGTAAAGTAGGAAGTCAAACTAGAAACATAACCATTGTTACATTGGAGCAGACCAAAGGTCCACCTAGTCCACTATGCTATTTCTAAGAGTGGCAAGCACCAGATGCTTCTGAGGAAGGTGCAAAGGAACCTTATAATAGGCAGATGTGGACTAATATGTCACATGAATATCTCATTCAATCCCTAATAGAGATTGACTTAATCCCTGAACATGCGGTTTTATCTTTCCTCCAATATCCATTGGCTATTATTAACCATTATAATTATGGATATTCTTGTAATCCATAAACCATCCAATGTCTCTGAATCTTAAAATGTTTTGATCTGAGTGATATTCCGTGGCAATGAGTCCCACAATCTAATTACACATTGTGTGAAAAAGTACTTATCATTTTTGAATTTTCCACCTTTCAGTTTAATTGACTGTCTCTTTTTTGTGTGTTATGAGACATAGAGGAAAACAGAAGCTCCTGATCTATCCTCTCTAATCCATTCACTATTTTATAAATTCTTATTAGGTTCCCTTTTATTTATTTCCATATTTCCATTTCTCTCTCCATATGAGAGTTTTCCCATGCCCTTAAGTAATTCTTGCCCTTCTCTGCACCACCACTAATTCTGAAATATCCTTCTAGAGATGGGGTGACTAGTACTGTGCACAGTATTCCAGAGGAAGTTGTACTATTGATTCATTTACAATAATGACATTATATTTTTTTCTGTATTTTTCTCCATTCTATTCCTTGTGCATTCTCATGTCTTATTTGCATTTTTTGAATGCATCTATTCATCAAGCAGAGGAGTCCAAGCTCTTTTTTTTTTATTAGCCTCTTGCAAGGGATTTTTGTTAAAGGTATTTTTGAAAATCTAAATAAATTATATCATCTAGTTCTCCTTTATCCCTTATTTTATTGGCATGTTCAGAAAATTCTAATAGATTAGTGACACGTGATTTTGCTTGTCAGAAACCTATCATATCAAGATTTTCCAAGTGTTTTATTTTTCTGTTTTTTAATTACTATTTAAATCAATTTGCCAGATGTAAGTAACACTTGTCTGTAATTCTTTGGATCATCCTTAGAGCCTTTTTAAAATATATGTACAACATTTGCTACCCTCTAATTCTTCAGTATAACTCCTTTTAACCAGAGATTGCATTGCTCAGATACTTTATATCTGAGCTCCTTCAGAGTTCTTAGATATATGACATATGGGCCTAGAGATATCTTGTATTTTTAAATTATCAGTTTGTTCCAGCACAACTTAATCTGACTTGTCAGTCTCTGAGAGTGCTTAATTTTTATTACCAAAAAAGATCAGGTATCCCTCTAACATTTTCTGTAGCAAAGATTAATACAAAGGAATCATTTAACGTCTTGGCAAAGTCTTTACCTTCCATAATCGCTTCCTTTGTTTCTAGTAACCAGAAGACCCAGTAATTATTTTGAGGTCTTCCTGCTTCTGGTATACATAACTAATTTAAGAACATAAAGGCATAACAATGGCCTTCTGGGTCAGATCAAAGGTCCATCTAGCCCAGTGTCCTCTCTTCCTTCAGTGGCCATTGCCAGGTCCTTTAGAGGAAATGAACAGAACTGGGCAATTATCAAGTGATCTACCCCATTGTCATCCAGGCCCAACTTCAGACAATAAAAGTTTTAGAGGCACCCAGAGCATGGGGATGCATCCCTGACCATTTTGGCTAATAGTTATTGATAAACCTATCCCCCATGAACTTATTCAATTTGTTTTTGAACCCAGCTAGACTTTTGGCCTTCACAACATCTCCTGACAATGAGTTTCACAGACTGATTGTGAGATGCACAGGATGATTGTTTTTTTGTGTAGTTTATTTTCATGCCTTTAGTTATTTGCTTTTCAAAGAGTCCTTTCAGCCCTTTGAATTTCCCTGTGCTATAATTTGTGCTCATGTTTATTAGGATTGGATTTCCAGATTTTTAAAGATACCTTTTTGGCTGCATTAGCCTCTCAAACCATATTGGTTTGCTTCTTCCCTTCCTGATTCCTTTTTTTCTTCAGAGGTACACTTTCCATCTGTGACTATTATTATTGTTTTCTCAAGCTGTATCCATGCTACATTTAAGATTTTATTTCCTTTATTTTTGGTTTTAGAGTTTTTTGACCAGCCTCCTTATTTTTTTAAATTTCTTTTTCTAACCTCCTGCTAGGATGTTGAACCTAATTATGTTATGGTCACTATCACTTAGTGATTCAGCTACTGTTAATCTTGAATTAACTCCAGTTTGTTATTACAAAGATGAGCATTGTCTCTTCTTTTAAGTGTTCTAGAATGTGCTGCCTCAAGAAGCAATTATTTAAAGTTTTGAGAAATTGCTTCTCTAAATTTTGTCCTGTTGTGCCATTTGACCAGTTTATATGCAAGTAGTTGAAGTCTGCTGTTATCATAATTTTGTTAAATTTTGCTGCCTCTTTCATTTCTCTCAACATTATGTATTCAAAATCAGTTTCACTATCCAGAAATCAGTAAATAGCCCTACTGATATACTTACCTTCTTAGAGCTTGGGATTTATATCTATACAGATTCAATGGTGTGGTCCTCTCTGCACAGAAGTTTTATCTCACTGGAGTCTATGGAATCTTTTACATATAGTGCTACTCCCATGCAGGTTTGGCTTAGTTTTTCTATCGGATATAGTTTATAACTAGGTATTCTCTTATGTCATGTTTCAGTAATGCCTTCTGTGACAGGATCCTCAGAGTGAAAACTGTCCCTAAACTCTCCAACCTCCCCAAATGCTCTCAAAAGTGACAAGCAGAAAACCCCTTCCAGTGCTGTTTTCACCTAGCACAACAGCATATGGAGCCTCACATCCAATTAGATTGCATGAACGAGCCCAGAACCACTCATGAATCATCCACAGGAACGCAAGAACCAATTGCCTTCAGAATTCTGCCTTGGCCCCTGGAAGTGTACTGTTTTGCTCTGGTCAGAAGCCAGGCCAATTGAGTTCATTACTCAAGTCTGCCCCCCTCTTGTTGAGGAGAGGACACATGTTAGCATTTGTGAACTGAGCTGAGATTTTCCAAGCACTTCAACCAGACTTTAACCAGCCTAGGATCTGGGGAATATTTCTTCCTCTAGCAGCCAGAGTTGAAGTTACTAAATAGTACCTCTCTGCATCCTATGCTATTTAAAGAAATGTTTCATTCATATTAAAAATGTGATCAGGAAATATTGTGATCTAAAAGGCATTATGCAAGCTTCCCACACACAAATCTATCACTGGATCTAAGTATCCTAGTAACCTCCTGTATTGTTGAAGTTTCAGTCCGGGATGATGATGATGATGATTTCTTGGGTAGCATAAATCATGACAAATGTTTAGTAATTTTATGATGTGGATGCAAGTACACAAGGTAGTCTAGGGCAGCGGTTTTCAAACTCTTTTCCTTGGGACCCAGTTGAAAAAATAATTTATGCTTGCAACCCAACAATTACATCTTTTGGCAATGAATTCCAGCTTTTTGGCAGCAGCCACACAGGAGGCACCACAACTCAGTACCTGAGGGTCTGCGACTTCGTACTGGTTCCCGACCTGTGGTTGAAAACCATAGGGTCTAAATGTTGCTGTTACCAAGGTGGTTGAACATGCCCAGCTGGACACCCACCAGACAGCTGTAAGGGTATCTTAAACACAAACCCACATGCCCTTAGCTTCCTAGGGCTGAACAAATGAGAAATTATGCCTGGCCCTGGGCCTCTAGTTATACACTCTGGGTACAGACCTCATGTCTGACACACATTTTGGAAGAGGAGCACTCTTCAGTCCAATTGCTTTGGATCTGAAACTAGTGTAGTCTCCCCAGCAGCACTTACACATTCCCCAGAATACCAGAAAAGATGTGAGCATTCTGATTTACATTTCACCTCTTCAGGGGTACACAATAATGAAACCCAACAGGCAGACTTTGCAAAGGATTCTGAAACACATTTACTGCTTACCAAATACCAATTACATTGATAAGCATCTCTCTGCATCAGTTTTTTCAACACTCTAGAGAATTCTTTGGGTGTAAATCAGAGCAGGGCTGGATTAGTGCAGGAGCTATAGGGGCTGAAGCTCCAGGCCCCAGCCTAAAGGGGGTTCCTGGCTCCAGCCCATATGGCCTGCCTTATCGTCGGCCCACTCAGCGCCAGCAGGGCTTGGGGGGGGGGAGGGGAAGGGAGGATCCACTCCCTGCCAGCCTGTGGTGGGTGGGGTCCTGGGGATAAAGGCTGGGCTCTGCGCCCCCACCCCACCCCTGGGCTGAGTAGTCTGCCCCTGAGGGTGGGCTGGGGCAGGACAGTGCCTGTTCTCTCCACCTGGGGTGCAGCCTTCCAGGGCAGCAACAGCCTGCCCACAGGGAACCCTGTGGGAGAAGGTTGGGGCCCCAGGCTGGACAGAGGGGGGAGGGGAGGTGGGCAGCCCAGGGCTCCCAGGCCAGTAAATCTGGCCCTGAATCAGAATCCTTGAAGGAATCTGGGATCCATCCTCTCCCCGCTCCCAAATACATGGAATCCCTTGTCATCTTTGTCTTCATCTTCCTTGTTCCTGCTTATGCTATCTAAAATGACTGTCTTTAATAACTTCCAGTTGCCTCTGACATGTGACTCACTGATCAGCTTCAGAAGATGACCACAAACCCCACAGATGATTTGTTGCGAGGAGACTTCTCCCTGGTAAACTATTCTTCTTGGGTAGGAACCAGCCTTTTGTTTCACGGTGTTTCTTTTTTATTAGAGGACCACCAAGATTTAATAACCCTTGGCCATTACCCCATGGAACTGCAATCTAACATAGAAATGAAAGGACAACAAAGGTTGACATTTACTAATTGTGTTGTTTGCACCTTAGTTTGTTTGAATTTCCAGGTTTTTCTTGAGTCACATCTTTATTATTTAAAGCTCATTTGAGAATTTAAAGTTAATATAATATGTGATATAGGACATTTAAAAGTAAGAGTATAGGATGGTGATTTATGTCAATGCAATATCCTTTATTTATCCCTCAGCATTAATTACCAGCTTGAGCATTTTACATTATGGTTACATTACTCTATGGTTTTAATATATTAATAATCTTACCAATAAAAATGATCACACACATTACCACTTGGTGTGTATTCAAATCCATTAAAATGGTAACACAACCTATTTTTACAATCATATCCATTAAATAAAACACATAAGGTGCCATAATGCAGAAGTGTGGTAACTTGCTCCAATAAATATTAGTTTATTTGACTATTGAAATATTTTGTTTTCACATCATCCATTTGAATCGGTTTGTTTTGTCATATTCTGGAGTAAAGCATTTTTCACATTACTGGTTATCATTTGGCCATTTATACCAATTCCCCATTTGCTTTTTATTCTATTCAGCTGGCTGACAATAAAGTAAAACATAAGAGAGAGCAAAATCTGAGCTAATCTTTGAAACAGGGGTCTACAAAATCTATATGGAATATACCCACCTTCCCAATGTTTCCAGTCAAACTGAAAGAGGGTGCCAACCCAAGAAGAAGATGTGCTGGCTGCTTTTAAGATAGATCAGGAAATTTTCACTTAAAAAAGAATGGCAGGACTTCCCTACTCTTCTGCTATGTCTTGCAAAAGCAGTCAACAACTGAAAACTGAAAATTGCCCATTCTAAACACATCTTGGAATTAGCAGACTATTGTACCTCACTGTTTGATTTACCACCTGCTGCGTGACTATGTAGCAGTAGAAAAGTAAATTGGCAACCGATGGATAAACAGAGATTTCTGCACTGCAGAATTCACAAAGGAGGATGCCACAGGTGCGGCTGTACAGACATGCAAGTAAAGTACTGTAGTGCACCAATAATAACTAAAAAGAGATCATTTAGAATATTTACAGTTTATTTGAGAAAAAAAATAAGCCTTTTAAAATAGTTATGTACAATTAGTGTCTGTGAAAGATGCTAGAATAACAGTTCTGGAGAGTGAAATGCCCTGCTTCAGGACCACTCTGTTCACTGTTCCCTGTTCATATTGAGCAGAAATTTACTTTGCTGGCAGCCCCCTTGACACATCATATAATCTACTATTCCACATGAGAAAGTGGAAGTCTAGCCCAAAGCGGAGGAGCTGTAGCTAGGGTCAGCAAATATCTGACAATTGCTTAGCTGCTGGTACACTGAGACCACAACCTATCATGTTTACCAATATTGTTTCTCTGAACTCCCCCACTGGCAGGGCCATATTTCCAATTAGGCACAGTAGGCCAGGGGTGCTGGCATTTTACGGGTCTCTAGTTAGTGGCAGATTACTTCATGCACCAATTTGGGGCTCCTGCAAGAGTGCTGGAGTATATCAGGTTTAGGCTGTTTGGACAAAAACTAACATGGGACAACAGAATCTCCATGCATGCAACAGTGTTAACAGGGATACATCCTGATTTACCCTGATTACAACTGCATAATGGGGTCTCTTGTAACATGATTGCTTGAGGTGAATTGAACTTGAACATACCTCCATTACAAACAGCAGGCACAATCTAATAACATAGAATAAGCAAAATACAACATCTAGGAAAATGCAACCTCATTTTAACTAACCTTGAAAATGACAGACAGTACCAACTGCAGTTTGTCATAATGGATGGTAGTTGCCACAGAGTCCTTTTGGGGAATACAGCATACAATTGTACTTAGAACCACAAGACAAGAGCATCTATATTCATCCTGTAGGAATGAACTTGGAGGAAGAATTTGGGCCCAGCATCACAAAGGGACATAGGCACCTAAATACCTTTATGAATCTGGGACTTTAAAAGGCAAAGCATGTGTAACGTAGGTGGGTACCCTCTGGCCTCCTCTAGTAGGTTGATCATATAAGTGCATCTACACTGGCGCCTTAGGTCGACCTAAGGACGCTTAGGTTGACCTACAGAACTCTGCATCCACACTGGGCACTTGTTAAGTCGACTTAAGCATTTCCTTAAGTTGACTTAATAACACCACCTCTGAAGGTCGACTTAAGGCTTAAGTCAACCTTATGACGTCGACTTAAGTCAACTTAAAGCCAGTGTAGATGGGTATGTCTACACTACAGACTCTGTTAAGTCGACTTAACAAGGTCGACTTTAAGTGTAGATAGTCAGTTAAGTCGACTTAACAAGTGTAGACATAGCAATAGAGTTTATGAGTCTGGCCCTGGCTCTGAGTTTATAGAGCTTGGTGTTTTAATTGAGACAGTAGAAGGTTCCATGTTGGCCTTAGATCCATAGGATTCTATGGTCATTCCTTGCTTCTGACAGCCCGTCAGAGGTTTCACTTTCGTATTATATATACTATATACTCTTAAAGTGTTGATTTATTGTATAGTCTACTGTTAGTCTTAGAAGCAAGGCAAAAACTCTTGAAATAGGAAAAATAGCTATCATAGTAGGAGAATCAAAAGTAAGTGGGAAAACACTTGTAAAACAACAGCAAAAACAAACTCCATATGGCTATAAACAATGAGTATAAAATGATTTTCAGATTATCCCTTCTCTTGCAAAATCAGTATATGGCTAGTCAGCTTTTTGCAAAAATCAAACCTTATCCCATCCTGTTTTGCCCAATTCTAGCATTATTATTCCTCAAAGGTTCTATTTTTCTCTCCCTAATCCCTCTATCCACTGGCTGTAATTCTATTCTATGACAGTCACTTGAGTACTTTTGTCTTCAGCTGGGATTGTGCCAAATGTTTCTCTCAGCAATCTCTCCCCCATTAATGAAATCTCTCTTGGTTTGGTCCGGTTTCTCTAACAAACTATTTCTGCCTCAGCATCTCTTCTCATAATGCTGCCAACATTGTCTGTCCAGAGCCAGTTAGCTTGCTTGACTTGTACACAGAAATCAATGGAGTCACAGCAAATAATATTACTTAACAAGTTTAGCATCCTTTTCCGTTTGCAGAATATCCTGCAAACTGACCATGAACAGCTAGCCAAGTGAGAGATCAGTGGAATGTTTAAAAAGTCACTATTGTCATGTAGCTATTCTGCAATCCTATTTTAATTTTGTATAAATCATCTATATGTTAGGTTGGAGGGGATATTGAGTAAGAGTCTAAGCCTCATATTTGGAATACATTGACTTTTAGATTTAAAAGTTCAAGTCCCTGAAGTCATCTCAGCTTTCTATGCTTCTAGATAAAGATAAATTAAATGTAACTGAGTTTATGATGTGTGAGCATTTTGCATAAAGCCTTAAAAAATTGAAAGCCTGTTTGCTTGTATAAATAAATAGTTCATAGTAGTTTCTGTAAAATAGCAATTTAACCTGGTGTTCTTGACCCAATTTTTTCAATACCTCCATGATAGTGCAGCATGCTTTGCACTTGCTGTCTGCCCCAGAGGTGGCTGCCTCTGTATGGTGATGTTTTTGAGTAGCTTTGGGATCCTACAAGTTGAAATTCTTCAGTTCCCCTTCTCCAACTAATATGAAATTGAAATTTACAATTGCTGCTGATTTATAGCAGCTGAGGACCTGGATCCATATTTTTCATATGGTTAGGGTCCTAATATTAATTTATCTCCTGCCTATTCCCATTAAAATAAGTAAGCTCTGATGGTGCACTCTGATTTCATTATAGCACTTCAGCATAGAGAAGCAGAATAACATGAGTTCTCTTTTAACATCCTGTAAGCTTGACACTTTGATGTTAGTTCTGTCATTTCTTTTAAAGGTCAGGTTTTTTTAAAAAAAAGTTTGTTATTTTGACTAAGAATTGCAGACATTGCATGGATAGATGCTTCTTTATAATCTCTTTAAATATATATGTATTTTGCAGATACGTCCTTTTTTATACCTGTAATCTGATATCAGCCAATTTTACTTTGGTGCTTTGATACTTTGGGGGAAGGAGATGGAACTTGTTTATATCCTCTAATAGAAATGCATATTTTCAATTGCTTTTTCCTGCTTTTATTTTTGCGCTAGATCATGTCTTTTTAGCGTAACTCATCGTAAGGAATGGTCCAGAGCTGCACTGCCCCAGGGAAAGAATTAGCAGGCATTCTAGCAGACAGTTTCCTAGAACACAGAAGGAACACTCCCATTACTACACTCCTTTGTTTTTTCTTCCTTCTGGTCCCGTTACGTGGACTAACATAGAGGAGGGTGAGGTCATGGATGAAATCCTTAACCCACTTAAGTCTATGGATGTTTTGACATTGACTTGAATGGGACCAGGATTTTTTAGCATTCTTCAGCCCTATGGGGACTAGGGGAATTGGAGCTCTGTCTGGTGCAAGGATTGCAATTTTATCTGGATTTTAAGGGACCTATAAAAGATGGGCAGGAGGATTCCTTCCACTCTCTATGGTGCATCTGCATAAAGACAGGCAAAATTTTACCGTGCTTGTGTCTGTATGCATGTGAGTGTGTGCATGCATTCATTTGCTACAACTGAGACTATTGTGCATCTCTTCAATGCTTTATCTTACCGTTTTATTTTCTTGGTGGGGCAAGTTTTTCTTTTTTTCACTTTTTTTAATCTCCCCATTATGTGTGTACATGTATGATGCTTTTAGAGAGTGGGTGCTGAACATTTATGAGAACAAATATAGAATTCACTCATTTTAGTTCTGTACATTCACGCTTTGATGATGGCCTTGGTTACAGACAAACACGATGACTAAGATTCAAAAGTGTGTTGTGATGCAGAAAAGTTCAGGGACCATGTTAAAAGGATTTTTAAATCACTTGAACAAGTGTGATTATCCAAAGAGGTTTTAGAAATCACTAAGAAAAGCTTTTTTTTTTTTTTTTCTTTCCTGGAACCTATAAGATTACTTGGTAACACAATGTGATTGTGGAATACAAAGTGTTGATGTTCAGAATATTTGACTATTTGTGAATAATTAAAATATAGCAGCTGAAATAACAGCAAAATATCACAGATGAAATAACCCTAGATATCTCATCATTTCAGCAGAAAAGAGAATCTCTAAAAAATATATGGAGAGAACGTTGCAGGAAATGGATATTTAATTTCAGAGGAAATTTCACATTTTTAAAATGTATTCCACTCTGTCATGGAAACAAACAAACAAACAAAAAATGAAATTTCCTGGAAACAGAAATTCAAGAAAACTTTGCATTTTAGGTCAATCATAATGTTTTGTTTAGACAAAAACTAAATATTTTGTTCTGATTGAAATTTCTATACATTTTCTATTATATTTTATAATATAAAATACAATTGAATGAAAATCAAAATGTAGTAAAAAGGTAAAATTGGAACATGTCAATCTTATTAAAATATTTTTTAGTTTTTTTCTAAATGAATTCTTGTAAAGGTGACACTTTCTGTTAAATGTTTTCTGTTGACTAATAGGCATTTTCCGAGGGAAAAAAGTTGTACTGGAAAATTTTCAAACAACTCTATTGATGGGCTTAATTCTGTTGTCATTTATGTTGCTTTTGTCTGGTTTTCACACTGTTCACTTCAGTGGAGATAATCTTAATTTACAATAGGGTTAAATGAAATGAGAACTGGGCCCTATTTTTACAAATGTGTAGGGGCAAGTTTTAGTCTACTTAGTAAATCTGACAGCAAAATCATGTGAGAGAAGAGAGTTGAATGAATGATATGCTACAAATAATATATTAGTCAAATTTAACATGTTTCTGTCCTTGCAGAGTGTCGGTGAAAATTTTCAAATTTGTATGTTAATCACATTATTCAAATGTTTAGCATACGGGATGCTCATTACTTATTCATATTCAATAAATAGAATTCAAAATGAAAGCTGTCTGATTTGTTCTTTAAATTAAATGGTACAGTTTCTGTTTTCCTATTAACTGATCCTAAATCTTGAGATGTAGTCTTCAGTAAGTCACTGGAACACTGGAAGCAAGAGATAATTTAATGTTTATGTAACATCCCAATGCAAGTTGAGAAAAGTGTGGTGCTAGAATGTGTCTCAAGGCTCTATCCAAGCATTTATGAGATATAGGTTTATCCCCTGGCTCTGTGTAGGGATTGTGTTCCAGATGCTTTATATTTACTGATGTCTGATTTTCTGTCTTCATTACGATATTTATTGACACAAAGTGATTGCAAATTTTAGATGAATATACTTCATTGGGAAGGGTGTGGTCTGATCACAGCATTAATTTCAGAGTCAGGGTTTTGTCCAGGGAGCTGAAAAACATTTAGAATAAGACCTTTCTCTTGTAATATAATAAACCTTGTTCATGTCCATGTGAAATATATCTAATGCACTGCATTTACTGGCTCTGTATTTTCCTCCATTCATCCTCTGTTTCATCAGTCATTGACACATAGTAAGTGTATTTAATACTATAGATACATGCTGTACTATTTGGAAAGGTGCCACCAAATCCCGATAATTATACCTCTGTCAAGTTAATGGAGTTGAACAAGTCTGTTCCCTCTGCTTATGGTGTGTTCCACTATTAAGTGCTTTTATCGGTTCTCAGCACACATAGGCTACGTCTACACTTGTTAAATTGACTCTGTTAAGTTGACTTAACGTGGTCGACTTTAAGTCGACTTAAAGTTGACATTATTAAGTTGACTTAATGGAGCGTCAACACTTAAAGTTGACTTAAGTCGACCTGGTTAAATCACTTAACAGAGTCTGTAGTGTAGACATACCCATCTACACTGGCTTTAAGTCGACTTAAGTAGACGTAATAAGGTCGACTTAAGCCTTAAGATGACCTTCAGAGGTGGTATTATTAAGTCGACTTAAGGAAGTGCTTAAGTCAACTTAACAAGTGTCCAGTGTGGATGCAGAGTTCTGTAGGTTGACTTAAGCATCCTTAGGGTGTAGACGCACCCTAAAGAGCTTAATCAAAAGATCATTGAAATAGCCACAACTGTCAGATGTACCCTTCCTGTGAGTTCTGACTCCAGTCTCAAAGGGTATGTCTACACTTGCAATTTAGGTTGACTTAAGGATGCTTAAGTCAATCTAAATTACTCCACGTCCACACTGGGCTTTCATTAAGTCGACTTAAGGGTGCCCTTAAGTCGAGTTAATAACTACCAGTAGTTAGGTTGACTTAATGGCTAAGTCAATTTGTTATGTTGAACTAAAACCGGTGTGGACGCTATTGGTCAACTTAATACCCTAAGTCGATCTAGGGTGGGGACAAGGGAGCCGTGGCTCCCTGGAACAAGGGAGCTGCACCTCCCTTCTCCCCGGGACCATGGCTTCCTGGCAGAAGAGAGCCCCGGCTCCCTTCTTGCCAGGGACCACAGCTTCCCGGCAGAAGAGAGCCCTGGCTCCCTTCTCCCTGGGACCCACGGTTCCCTTCTCCCCAGGGGATTCCCTCGCTGCTGGAGCCCTGGCTGGGGAGCCCCACGCTGCTTCCTTCTCCCCAGGAGCTGCATGGTGCCCCCTTTTCCCGGTGGGAGCTGCAGCTCCCTTTGGAGCCACAGCTCTCCGTGGACCTAGCGAGTTGACTTAAGAGTCTCGTGTAGACTCTCTAAGTCAACTTAGCTTTTGTAGTGTAGACATACCCAAAGATTTTGGATAAAGCCCATAAATAACATTTGTCAAATGTGTAAGCAAAGCAAGATACAGAAAGATCCCTGAGTTCAGCTAAAAAATTTCAGGTAATTCATACCAATACATGTGGAATTTTTCATTTTAACCACTTCAAGTAATTACTAAGCATTGAGAGACAAAATCTACTCCAACCCCCCACCTACCACATTACTGAAGAAGAACCCAACACAGCTAAAACATGTTGCATGATTGAACCAGGAGAAAAAGAATAGGCACATGGGACTCCCAATGTCCTATATGCCACAGAGCAGACTTCTGCTTGCTTTGTGGGAATGCAGAGGGGGAACTGTTGGCAAGCTGACATTGTGGAGGTATTGTAGTTAGCATGTAACAGGCTACCTAACTCCCACCTTCATACCAGCAGACCATCAGTTAACTCTTGTTTTAGATCTGCCAAAAGCAGAGCTTAAAAATAATAATATAGTAAAAAAGAAGTTTCAACTTTATCGCAAATTCCAAAGGGGTAGCCATGTTAGTCTAGTTCAGCAAAACAAACAAGGAGTCTGGTGGTACTTTTAAAGACTAAAACATTTATTTGTTAGTCTTTAAAAGTGCCACCAGACCCCTTGTTTGTTTTATCACAAATGACTGCTTACCCCAAAATTCATACAAACTATGTCTCATTTTTATCATCCTGTTTGGAAAGTATCAGTCACCCAACTGGGAGCAGAGCCAATCACAGTATCATGTGACTTAGATGACCAATTATACAACCCTAACTGCAAATAGTTGGAGCGGGCATTTTGTGAACAACTTGCATAGTCTGAAAATTCTCCATCCAACCAACGGGACAAATTCTTCTGAATAATATTTGAAGAAAATCAGAATCAGCTCATGAGTAATTCACTAACCAACACAGCACCAAAATCCAGAACAAATATTATTCATAACAAGCAGTTCAACCAGATCAACTTACAGGTTGCAGGATGGCCTCTCAAAGCAGGGTTATTCAGAGACAAGGCAGGGCATTCTAATATCAGTTTCTAGGTCATTAAAGAAGAGAGCAGAGAGGCAAAATTCCATGACAAGCTTCTGAAGATGGCAGGTTGCAGACTATGCTTGATGAAAGATTTCTTTTGTACCACTGAACTAAATGGTTCACTACCACCTTACTGTTTTCTTTTAAAAATCTACTCTAGACCTTACTCTGTGCAGCTCACAACTGGCTTCCTAACCATTTCTTTAACTGAGATGCTATGGACCAGCACACAACTGTGATTAGAATTCTATCAGATATAAGCAATGCTCAGCAGAGACTAAGGGAACCAAACAACTCAGCCAGCACACATTCTACTAGAACATGTAATGTATATAACACTGGTTTTCATTTCTCAAATCTGGTTTTCGGTTACCACACTCACAAGATACAGATAGCTCAGCAGTACAATTTGCCAGGCTCCTGTGGGCTAAATTGACCAAGGGGACTTGGGAATTGCAATACCTAACTTTAAGAATCCTGTCACCAATAGAATTCACAGCCCAGAGTTAAGTATGCAGGTTCTCTATACAATGCATAGGGTTGTGGGGGAGATAAGTGCCTAAGAATGAGAGTCACAGAAGCCAACATGCAGAGCAAGGAGCTGCCTGGATTAGCCAATAGAAAATACCATGGAGAGAGGTGAGGATTAAGACCCATTCCTCTAAATCTGGGCTGGAAGGAGACCAGGGCCATCCCTTGGGGGGGGGGGAGGGGGGAAGAAGTGCAAACAGGGCAATCACCCCAAGCCCTGCTCCAGAGGGGCAGTGTGGGGCCCACACCATTGCCCCCCCCCAATGGTGAAGGCGGTGTATCCTAATGATTAACTAGGGTAATTGGGAGCACCGGAGAGCAATTAGGTGGCAGCCAGGTGCCTGATAAATACCTCCCTGCCCCAAACACAGGCTGCACAAACTGGGGAAGGAGCAGGAGGATAGTGCTGTGCGAGAAGGAGAAGGGGAACCGGAACCGGAACCTGGCAGAAGGGGACAGTGGATGCAAAGCCCCAAAGGGGCAGAGGAGGTGGGGTAAACAGCCCAGGGGAAAGAATGGTAGAACTGGGACTCTGTCTGCAGCATGTAGCTGCATATGATAGGGCCCCTGGGCTTGGACCCTAAGTAGAGGCTGGGCCTGGGTCTCAACCCCCCTGCTCCAGGAGGGGCACCAGCGGATGCACCCCAAGGGGGTGAGAAACAAGGAAGACTGGGGAGGGCTACCCTGACCCATTAGCCTTACCAAGTGTGAGACCCATCACTGGGGAACCAGTAGTTTGTCAAATAAGTAATTTGCATTCAGTTATATTAGAGATATTTATTAAACAGAAATTATTTATACTATTTAATTATTTATATTGCTTCTGTCACAGATGAATAAATGACATTTATGTTTCAGTGTAATCCCTTCATTGCTTCATAGATCCCAAAGTCAGTGCTTCAGGCTGTATGACAAATCCACATCATGCCCCTGAGTGTTAGATTCCTCATTTGTCACTCTGATTTAGTTGAAAGATGTGGTTTTTTAAAAAAAGAAATCCTCCTGTAGTCAGATGGCTACCTATGGCTACACATCTGAGAAATCTCAGGAGCACGTTATTGCAGTCAAAGTTGGCAGTAATTTACACTCAGTAGATTGGTTCCAGATCTGCCTGTTTCAGATGCTATCAGAAGAAAAAGATTTTATGCTAAATTCACTTACATTTGGTCAAACTATGCACCTTTTAGGATATGTGCCATCACAAATGCAGATGATATGGAGATAGAGACTCCTTTGCTCTCCGGAGCATAACAGAATGTGGGGGATCTAAAGTTAAGCATGGTAGCTGCTGTCAATCCAAATACAAAACTTTTTCCAAATTTTGGAAATGAGGGTTGACAGCAGAATTATGCTGTCAGTGTATAACTTCCCAATACAATATTGGCAGATAATACATTCATAACAATATAGAACACAGCTTCTGAGGGAGAAATTACATTGACTTTAACATTCTGTATAGTCTTAAGAAGCAGGAGTCAGTTCTAAATAAAGATGAAGGTTGTGTCGTTATCCCATTAGATCCTGATCCAGAAATCAATTAAATATGTACTTAGTGAACACATAGAATCATAGAACAATAGGGTAGGAAGGGACCTCGCGAGGTCATCTAGTCCAACCCCCTGCTAAAAAGCAGGACCACTCCCACTAAATCACCCAAACCAGGGTTTTGTCTGACCGGGACTTAAAAACATCCAAAGATGCAGATTCTACCACCTCCCTAGATAGCCCATTCCAATGCTTCACCACCCTCCTAGTGAGAAAGTTTTTCCTAATATCCAACATTGACCTCCCCAGCTGTAATTTGAAACCATTGCTCCTTGTTCTGTCCTCTGCTACCATCAAGCCTAGCTCCCTCCTCTTTGGAGCATCCCTTCAAGTAGTTGAAGGTTGCTATTAAATCTCCCCTCAGTCTTCTCTTCTCTAGACTAAATAAGCCTAGTTCCTTCAGTCTCTCCTCATAAGTCATGTTCCCCAGCCCCCTAATCATTTTTGTTGCCCTCCGCTGGACTCTTTCTAATTTGTCCACATCCTTTCTGTAGTGGGGAGCCCAAAACTGGACACAGTATTCCAGATGCGGCCTGACCAGTGTCAAATAGAGGGGAATTATCACATCCCTCGATCTGCTGGCAATACTCCTATTGATGCAGCCTAATCTGCCATTGGCCTTTTTGGCAACAAGGGCACACTGTTGGCTCATATTCATCTTCCTGTCCACCATAACCCCGAGGTCCTTTTCTACAGCGCTGCTACTTAGCCGATCAGCGCATGAAATCTTTTTCGTCCTAAGTGCAGGACTTTGCACTTGTCTTTGTTGAACCTCATGAGGTTTCTTTTGGCCCAGTGTTCCAATTTGTCCAAGTCTCCCTGGATCCTGTCCCTGCCCTCCAGACTATATACCATTCCCCCCAACTTGGTGTCATCTGCGAACTTACTAAGCATGCAGTCTATTCCATCATCAAGATAATTAATGAAGATTTTGAATAGAACCGGCCCCAGGATCGACCCCTGAGGCACTCCACTCGTTACCGGTTGCCAACCAGACATCGAGCCATTGATTCCTACCCGCTGAGCCCGTTGATCTAACCAGTTTTCGATCCACCTTATGGTCCACTCGTCCAACCCATACTTCCTTAACTTGCTGACAAGAATGCTGTGGGAAACCGTATCAAAAGCCTTGCTAAAATCAAGGTGTACCACGTCAATGGCTCTTCCCGCATCCATAAATCCAGTCATCTCATCATAGAAGGAAATCAGGTTGGTCAGGCACGATTTGCCCTTGGTGAATCCATGTTGACTGTTCCTGATCACTCTATTTTCCTCCAAGTGTTTCATGATGGATTCTTTGAGGACCTGCTCCATGATTTTCTTAGGGATTGAGGTGAGGTTGATGGGTCTGTAGTTCCCTGGATCCTCCTTTTTCCCTTTCTTGAAGAGAGGAACTATATTTGCCTTTTTCCAATCCTCTGGGACCTCCCCCGTTTGCCACGAGGTCTCAAAGATAATGGCCAGCGGCTCTGCAATCACTTCCGCCAACTCCCTCAGCACCCTTGGATGCAGTTCATCCGGCCCCATGGACTTGTGCACATCCAATTTCTTTAAGTGTTCCCTTACCTGACTTTCCATCACCGAGGGCCGCTCTTTTCTCCATTCCGCATTACCCCGTGTAGTAGCCTGGGAGCTGGCCCTCCCTGTGAAGACTGAAGTAAAAAAAGCATTGAGTACTTCAGCCTTTTCCGCATCATCCACCATGAGGATGCCTGCCCCATTCAGGAAGGGACCTACACCACCACTGATCCTTTTCTTGTTACTGATATACTTATAGAACCCCTTTCTGTTATCCTTCACATCTCTTGCTAACTGCAACTCTAATTGTCCTTTGGCCTTTCTGATTTTATCCCTGCAGTCCTGAGCAATATCTTTATACGCATCCCTTGTCATCTGTCCAAGGTTCCACTTCTTGTAAGCTTCCCTTTTAAGTTTCAGCTCCTCGCAGAGTTCCCTGCTAAGCCACGCTGGTCGCCGTCCACATTTGCTGTTCTTTCTGCACATCAAAATGTTATCTTCCTGTGCCTTTAACAGGGTTTCTTTAAAATACAGCCAGCTGTCTTGGACACCTTTCCCTTTCAGATCAGCCTCCCAAGGGATCCTGCCCATCAGCTCCCTAAGGGAGCCAAAATCTGCTTTTCTGAAGTCCAGGGTGTGTTCTGCTTCTTTTCTTCCTTCCATTGATCAGGATCCTGAACTCTACCATCTCATGGTCTCTGCTGCCCAGGTTGCCATTTACTTCTACTTCCCCGATCAATTCTTCTCTGTTTGTGAGCAATAGGTCTAGAGGTGCAAGGCCCCTAGTTGGTTCCTCCAGCATTTGTACTAGGAAGTTGTCCTCAATATTCTCCAAAAACTTCCTGGATTGCCTGTGCACTGCTGTATTACCTTCCCAGCAGATGTCAGGATAATTGAAGTCCCCCATATGAACCAGGGCCTGCGATGATCTCGAAACTTCTGTTAGTTGTCCATAGAACGCCTCATCTACCTCCTCCTTCTGGTCTGGCTGTCTGTAGCAGACACCCACCACGACATCCCTCTTGTTGCATTCTCCCCTAAACTTAACCCACAGACTTTCAACCAGCTTGTTTCCATTTTCATAGTGGATCTCCGAGCAGTCATACAGCTCTTTTACATATAGCACTACTCCTCCCCCCCTTCTTCCTTGCCTGTCCTTCCTGAACAATTTATATCCATACATGGCAGGGCTCCAGTCATGCAAGTTATCCCACCACGTTTCTGTTATTCCAATTATATCATAGTTCCTTGTCTGTGCCAGTACTACCAATTCTTCCTGCTTGTTTCCCAGGCTTCTTGCATTTGTGTATAGGCACCTAAGATACCGGGCCCATTGCCCTACTTTGCCCTGTTGATTCTCCCTCCTGTCGCATCTTCCTCCTTGCAATTTCTCCCGGTGTCATCCTTCTCCACTCGCCTGAGGTATTACGACTTCATTAGGAAATAAACAATTATTTGATTTCCCCCCCGCCAGTTCCAACTACCCTCTCTTTTATTCCTGCTGTTACAGCCCCAGCACCCCCCAAGTTCCATCCCTTCCCCCAGGTCTCCCATATGCTGAAGTGCTTTATTGGATTGGGCTGTACAGAATGGATTGGGCGCTGGTTCCTACACCATTTGGATTAATTTGGGCCATTAATATTTAGGTGTGCTAAAGGATGATCCCACCTGTCTACAAGTATTTGACAGTTAAGTTTATTGAAAGAGGAAGTATTGTTTTAGATGGTAACAAAAGAGATTAAAAGGAGAGTATGAAATTAAGAAAATAGAAAATTTCAACTGAATATGAGGATTAGCTTTCTCAAATCATGGCGATGTCTACTAGCTTGTGGATACCCCATTTCTTGGGACCTTGAGAGATAGGAAGGCCCAAACAATTGAAAATATACTCTAAGGAACAAACCTGCACTTGGGAAGGATGAGTTAATAGATCTTTTCCATTTCTAGAGTCACTGATTCCATTATTCTGTTCATGGGCATACTTTTAGGAGAGAGAAGGAAACTGTCTCTTTAAAGGTGTGCATGTGTGTGTAAGGGGGGAGGTGACAGTGCCCCTACTTACAATTGTTATTGAGCAGCAAGAGGAGAGAAGCCATCAGTGGTTAGAGTCCAGTGAGAGGGTAACCTGGGAGCCAGTTGATGGTGTGACTCAAGTTAGAGCAGCTGTGTTGGAATAGCTCCAATTTGTCCCTGGCATAAGGTCCTTCAAGGAACTTTCATCAGTGGAGGACTGGACATATCCACATGATCTCCACTCCCACTCTTCTTATGGTGGGGGTGGGGTAATCGATGCAGAAGGGGCTATGCTGCTTTCACTAGCTTTGTATTGTTGGAGAGTTGCCCTACGCAGGGGGAATTCTTTGCTGACCATCTGTGATTTACATGACACTAAGGGGTCTTAGTGAACTCGACAATCTAGCCTTCCGTCTCTTCATTAATTACACACTGCTCTAACTTCAGGAAAGTCTGAAAAAACATGAAATCCAACCATATTTATAGTGTCCCATATTTACATACTTTATTTCCTTTGAATGTAAACAAACATGAACTTTTCTGGATTACTGACAATTACTTTGTTTATGGTGACTTTTTCTCTCTTCTCTGAGATCAGTGTGATTAGATTCATTTTGAGCATATGATATTTTTGCCCTTTTTGCATTTGAAAGGTATTAATTTGCATTTATTGGTCTTTTACTCATATCACAGCTTTTCAGAGACTCTTTTATTTGTTGAAGTGCTTCCTTATGGTACTCCTTAAAAGTATATTAACTATATTAGACAGATCTGTGTGAAAAACCCATTCTGCTGGAACAAAACTAAATCAGTGTTTCAGTGGCATACTGAGGGTGGGGCAAGGGGGCATGCCGCTGGGCTCTCATATGGGAAGGGGCACTGGGTGGGCCCCTACCAAGCCTTGCTTCAGTGTGCTGCTGCTGTCTGATAGTCGCTCACAGCTGAACTGAGCAGGAGGCAAGGGCTGACCTAGATTCCCTGGAACCGGCTGCCTCGGAGTGGGAGAGGACTCCCCACTGAAGGGGCTGATCCTGAAAACCTGCCTCCAGACTAGAGCTGCACGTGAGGATCCCAGCTCAGCTACAGTCACGGCATTCAAGTTCCCTGACTTAGCTGGCTGGGATGTGGGATTCCCTCAGCATTGCAATGTGGTAAGGGAGGGTGAGAGCCAAGGGGGACTGCTGGAGCTGCAGGGTGGGGGAGTGGGCTAAGGTTTGGTTGGAACCTGTTCGGGTGGGGGTTCCCCCCAAGTCTCCTGCTGCAGGGACTGAGGCTGAAAAAGCTACCTCCAGCTTTGAAGAAGCCAGGAAAGAGGGGCAGGGCTGGGGTCTGCGATCACTCTTCCCATCCTTAGCTGTCCTGGTACTATGTGTGGCATGCAATAGGAATGGCCACAGCTGCCAGGCAGAGAAGAGGGGGAAAAGCGTTTCCTGAATCCTCAATATTAAATATGGTGAACTGGTTAGTGTGTGTGTGTGTGTATAAAACTCAAATCCTTTCCTCTCCATCCTTTATCTGTATTATTCCTTCTTAGATTATATACTCTTGGGTGCAATGGCCTTGTCTTCAGCATGTCTGTATAAGTGACAGATTACAAGAAAATAACAATAATAATAAAATAGTGTAATAACCTAAACCCCAGTTTCATCAAGCATCTAAATAAATTTAATTAACAAGAGCCTAGTAGAGAACACAATATTAGCAGTATCACTATAAAGTCAGTCCTTGACTGGCAGATTTTTTATTTTTTTAAAGCCTTGTTAGTAAGAAGCTACATTATGACATTTAATTTCAAATTTAAGTATATTGCTTTCCTAATTTAGTTCCAGGCGATTATTTTTTTACTCATATAAGTAGTCTCGTTGACATCAATAGTTAACTCATGTGATCAGGTGATCACTTTGGTCTGTAAATCATGCTAATCTACAACACAATGCTGAGAAACAGTGGAGAACTACACAACAATTTATAATTAATCAATCTCATAATTTTTTCAAGAAATTTGAAATAAATAATAGTAAATATATAAAAAGGCCAAAGGAATGTGTGAGTTACAAGAAAAAGTTTCAAAGATGCTTTAAATTTGCTGAAATATTTTTTCTGTTAGTAATAATTTAGTGTTCTCTAAGCATTTTCTTCAAATGTGTGTGTGATTTTAAAGACACAATTTCCATGTATGGAAGCACCCTTACATTGCAACAGGTATGACCTATTTTGCTAGGGTGTTATGTCTGTGTAGTTCTATTATGTCTGTGTAGTTCTATTTTATCTCTATTATGCATAATTATAATTAAGTTTGGTTTTGATTAAAGAAAAGGGTTATGTTAAAGATCAACTCAAATAGTAACCAGACCTTTGAATTTTTTCATGTTGTAACTAAAAAAAAAAAGGTATAATTATGAAGGGCTCATAGAATGATGAACAAAATATATTTTAAAACCCGTTTTGCTTCCAGGGAATTGAGCTGACTTATTTTCTGTTGAGGTACTATTTGCCTAACATCTCTCTACTTGTATGTCTATCTTGTGAGATCTTGCTATGAAAGACTAACCCTTATTAAGTGTATGGAAAGGACTTAGCCCACTGTGGATACCACTATAAAAATATTAAGATATAAATAACAATAACAACAGAATATATAATAGGAACAATAGTAATTTTCAAGGTTGTGTATGGAAAATAATACATTCTCTTCTGCTTATAAGAAACTGACTTAAAGATCTGGTACAACCAGGGTTGGCCCAAGAGTTTTTTGGCACCCTAGGCGAACTATGACTTTGGCACCCCCAGCCCCCATGTTATAAGAGATAATATATTAATATATTTTTAAAAATAGAAAAAAAAATCGCTTCTATTTAATTTGGTGTCCTAGGTAACTGCCTAATTCACATATATGGTTGGGCCAGCCCTGGATACAACAGATATTTCTGGAGCTTCAGTATTCATCATTAATGTTGTGCATATCCGAGAGTGGCAGAAAGGTAATAAGGAGATTTGGTAACTGAAAAAAGGTCATAAGAAATTCAGATTAAAATCTTTCAAATATTTTTTAAAAAAAGTAATGTAAAGTTTATTTAATGATAGATCTCAGATCAAATTCACTGCTGATGTAAGCAGTACAACTCTATTCATACCAATGAAGTTCTTGGCCTAGAGATTTTATATTCTAAATGAAACATTGACACATATAATTGCTTGTTTCCTCACATGGTAAAAGAGTCAACATGTTAGCATATTTATGTTTTCTTTTTTACCTTATGGTACAGTTCTCTCATGAAAAAGCCACTCTTAAAGCAACATGCAGAATAAGGAAGAACATGCAGTCACAAGTTTTAGTAGTTGCTTCTTTCTTCACTAGATCTTTACTGAATGTCTCTTTTCAAATGTTTGACAACTGTCTAAAATATATGGGTTACTGTGACCTTTCATCAACTAAAAGCCGAGCACAGTACTAAGTGCTTCTTAAAAGACGTTTTGAACCATCAGTGTTTTAAATGAGAGTTGAAAATTCAGATGACTTTTCAAGAGAAGTTTAGAATTCCTTCTCCTCCCTCTATCATATCCCACAATCTCACTCCTGCTGGTGCAAAAACCTCTTCTGTAGCTCCTGCCAGTTAGAGCAGCTTATCCATTTATCTTTAACTCAGACTCTCCAAATCATAAACAAATATTTTTCTTTTACTGTTTATTTCTCTTAATGACACTCTCCTTCTGTTGGCATTAGAGTTAAATGCCTTGAGGACCAAATCCTGCAACTATTGAAATCAGTGTCAGCACTTTCATTAATTTCACTGGTGAAGGATCAGGCCCTAATTTTCCCTCACACAATAGATTTCTACCTCTGTATTTTCCATAATTTATAACATATACTTGGGATTCAGGTTCCAGCTATTAAAAGGTTTTATCATCACTCTCTGAAACTCAGATCATCTTCCCTACTACCACAGAGTCTGAAACTACCTTTTAATAGAATGGATTAAAGCATTATCATGGATCTGTCCATATTAATGATTCATAATGTCAGGAAAAAGGAAATGAGCACAAATATACTTGAGCTTCACATTAATGTGAAAGTATAGAGGCAGCTGGAGGAAGAAAGTGTTAAATTGTAATTGCTAGGTTGAAGAAGTAGCATCAGGCTTGTCCTAAAGATGTAGTAAAAACATGTTGAGGACGAGGTCTTAACTTAACGTTTACTAAACTCCGTTAAAAGATATCAGATTTTATAAAGTGCATACATTAACATTTTTCCCAACATTATCTTTTTATTGCAGTTTATTATTGTGTGGAGAATTCAATTTTCCCAGTAAAGCCACTAGTCCTTTAGAAGTTGAAACATGTATACAAAGAGGAGAGCTTCTTAGGAGCTGCTGTAGATCTATTGTCTGTGTTCTCATGTATACAGTACATGTAGGCGCAATATTTACAACACTGCCAACCACTCAGCCCACTCTGGCTAATTTTTTTTTCACAATTAACCATATCCCTTATGTTAAATGGATTAGCCAGATAAAGAATCACCAACATTAAAGAATTTATTTACATATTAAAAATCTTTCAGTTTTACTTAGTAAGGTGAGTAAACGGCAATTCAAAATTACATTGTAAATTACTGGATTACAATATAAAAAAACCCACAATGGGCAAGAACCAGTGACTTTCATTAGCAAAAAAGCCAGCTTGGCTCTATGAGAGAGAAAACATACGGGTTCTGAATACTGGGAGATCAGTGCTGAAATGTAATATCTATTTTTCAAGGAAGGTTTAGAGCAGTCTCACACCATTACTTTCAAGGGTTATGAGTCTATTGCATGTCCATTAGGGCACTTACCAAAGACAAAACAAGGAATTATTTCCACCATTCATTCCTATAATGGATGAGAACTTAGCAAGGAGTTCCAGCGAGTGAATAAAGAACCTGTGAAGGCGGGGAGGGGGAGGGAGGGAAGGGAGAGAAAAAAAACAAACTTTTGATTTTGAACATCTAAAAACTTTCAGTTATTGCCAATTTACATCTTAGTAAGTCTATAAATTACAATGCAAAATCAAGATATACTGTATAACAGAACATGTTCTTTCTTATAAGATGGTGGCAGGTTAAAATATTTTAATATATAAGATTTCAAGATATTTCACTTTCTTCATGCTCAATAACAAGATTCCTGCTTTTTTCATTCTGATCCATGCAGCCATTCAAATAACTGTTTTGTAAACATTAGTGGCAATTTCTGTGGAAATGGCAGTCGAATTATAGGGCAGCTTTTTATTAACAGATTCTGTGACATGTATATAATTCTTTGTATTGGCTGTAGAATTCCAAAATATGAAAAATTATTTTTCTCTTTTGAATATGTAGAATGCAAGAAGTAAAACAATAACAGTCTCATCCTTTTCTTTTTCCTCATTTTCCAGTCTGACATGTGGGGGAACTGTTGTGTATTATTTAGCTGCTTACTACAAACAAGCTCCTGGTTAATGGGAATGCAGGAAGGTAGCACTAAGTAAACAGCTGATTAGTGTAAGTAGTGATAGTCTATACCACATCTAAACCTTTCCGGTTCTGTCTTAAAAGTATGAGAACTTGACATATTTATTGTCAAATCCTACCCCTTGTATTCCCTTAATGATGGCACTAGACACAGAAGACTTAGTACAGTTCTGCCACATAGGTTATTGTAGTTTATATAGGTTGTCTCAACTTAAGAACATAAGAATGGCCATACTGGATCAGACTCCCTAGCTCAGTGTCCTGTCTTCCAATAGTGGCCAATTCTAGATGCTTCAAAGGGAGTGAACAGAGTAGGTCAACTATCAAGCCATCCATCCCCTATTGTCTGGTCCCAGTATCAGGCAGTCCAGAGTCTTGGGGTCATCCGGAACATGGGGTTGCATCCCTGACTATCTTGGCTAATATTCACTGATGGACCTATTATGTATGAACATATCTGATTCTTTTTTCAACACCAGTTATTGTTTTCGCCTTCACAACATCCCCTAACAATGAGTTCCACAGGTTGACTGTGCACTGTGTGAGGACTTTAAAAAAGAAAGCAAGAGGCCTGGTTCTAGCAGAGGATGGTTGCAGGTTATAAAGCTCAGCTACAATGTCTTCTTGCAGGCTGTAAATCTCAGCTTCACAGAGGCTTTCTAGACAGCAGGGTTTTAAGGTAGAGCTTTGTGGGAATAACAAAGACAGGATCTACTTGTTATTGCTCGTCACAGAGCAGAGTTTGGGGCTATCCAACTTCAGGGCTTCAGTAGCAATTGCAGAGAACATTTCTTTTCCCTGCAGCCCATGAAGAATTCCCGACAACATTTACACAACCCAAACTCTGGTGTATCTTGACTTCTGAGTGCTTTGCTACTCAATTTAAATGTTCAAGTAACATTAGATGGGTTATTAAAATATTAAACAAATGAGTAACCTTAAGTGTATGTTTAACAAAGTCTATTAAACATTTCAACACGCTGAGAATGTCCATTACTACTAGTCTGGGTCCATTTGTTCTATAAGTCCAAAAATGCACCTCATATACCACCTCATTTCTTGTACTAACTTTAAATGGAATAGTTGGTGGTATTTCACTTTTTATTCCCTCAAATTTCTGCTATTTCTGAAGAAATGTATGGGAGATTATCTGTTTGGATACTTTTGTTCTTCAATACTGAACAGGTAGATCCTGTATCCACATAATCCAATTGATAGATCTTTTTGTTATATATACCTAGATCCACAATCTGTGTTCCATACTGGTCCCTCCTTAAGGCTATGTCTACATTTGAAAAGTTGTCGACTTTATGAAGTTGACTTAAAGTGGACCTTATTAAGTCGACTTAATAGAAGTGGACTTAACTTTTCAAGTGTAGATGTGGCCCCTTTTTGACCTTATTAAGTCGACTTAACATTTTAAGTCAACTTAAAAAGGTCCACGTAGGCACTACTCCACGTCTCCACTGGCTTAAGTTGAATGAATAAAGTCGACTTAAGTGCTAGTTCAAATTAAAACGAGGTGTTATTAATTTGAACTAATTTTTCCTTAATTCAATTTAAGGAGCAGCTTAAATTGAATTAAAGAAAGCCCAGTGTAGATGCGGAGTAAATTAAGTCGACTTAAGCCTCCTTAAATCGACTTAATTTGTAAGTGTAGACGCACCCTAAGGGAGTTGTGACTTAGGGTGGTCATTCTACACCTAGGTTCCCTGGATTTACAATCTGGATAGTTATTTCTACTGCTGGATTCAGAGTAGTTTCAACTATTGGTAGACTTTTAAAAATTTCATTAATGTCTTGTTCTATGAACTCCAGGAACTTGTACCATTCCTTTCATCCCACATTTCCTTCTGTATTCTTTCCTGTTGCATTATCTTTTTTATTCTCTCTTTTTATTCCTATAAAAGAGATACTATGGTTAGACTAATTAGAATGGATAAAATACATGCTGTTTTTCTCCTGACTGCCTGTGTTTCAGCTGTGTGTCTAAATGTCTCTAGTACTGATTTTAAATTTTCTCTCCTAACTGCTATAGCACTCTTGCCATTCTATTCATTATTGCTATAGTTTCATCCAATGCTTTTTTTTTTTTTTTTTAACATAAAAAAGTTGCTGGTACTTGGCTATGAGGAGCTGAGGTCTCATTGTTGTGAAAAAAAGGTGCTGGTACTCAGTTCCACTGAGTACAATCACAAAATAAAAAATGTGCCGGTACTCAGTACCCCTGAGGACCATCACAAAAATAGCCCGGGTTTCATCTCTCTAAATATGATAGGGCAGTGTTTCACAGAATATAAAGCAAGACCAAGTTCCTGCCTGAAGGAGCTTACAATATAAGTTTTATGCAGTATGACAAATAAGGGTAACAGTGGGGGTGGGGAGATTGGGGAAGGATGAAGATTATAGCTATATGAGAGAGCAGTTATTCTGTTTATGCATGTGCATGTCTTAGTGGTTGTTAATTTTATCCATTAAAAATAACAAAATTTAAGGCAGATGAAGAGATAAGACAGAATTCTTCAGTGATACAAAATCTCATGCTACCTGCTGTTAGAGACTAATTGCTTGCAATCAAAGAACTCTTATCTTTGTAAAATTATTGGTACTACTTTTGTGATTAGTGTTACATAGGATTAGATGTTTTTCTTTCTAAATTAAACACACACCATATTAGACTTCAACATGAATAAAAAGTTTAATTATTTTTCCAGGGAAATTTATTATCAATTCTCTTGTACAATACATCTATTCTATTTTACAAAGGCAATTTAAGTGAGCTTGCAAAAAAATGGAAAACCTTTTAAAAGGAGTATTCTGTAATTCTCAAGTGGAAATAAACTGAGATTTAAGAGTTGACTCACACTCTATATGATCTGTCATCATCCACAGTATCATATCCTTGATTTAAATTTTTAATTCCTTCATTCTGTTTCAGAACCTTCCATTACTGATTGCTCTCCCAAAAAATTCAACTTTGCTCTTGTTAAACCAATGATCCCTTTTGTCTGATCTTGTCATCCTGTAAAACATATGGTCTTGAAAATCAATTTTCTTCACTTTTTTCTCTCTATAAAAGTACTCATTGCTTAAATTTATGAAAATAGCATAAGACTTCCATAATTAGTCCTTCTGTCTCCCTATTCTGTTACTGTTATAGAGCTATCCTAAAGGGGTAGGTAGCCACGTTAGTCTAGTTTAGCAAAACAAGCAAGGAGTCCTGTGGAACTTTTAAAGATTAACACATTTATTTTTTGCATGAGCTTTCATGGGTGACGTCCCACTTCATCAAATATTTAAAAAATGGGGAAAAAAAACTTACAATATGGGAGGGGAGATAAATCCTATGATTACATTTAATGGCATCAGGTCAGATTACTTCAGCAAATCAAACAAGTTGTATAGATTCAAATAGTGTGGAACAACATATCAGAAAGTGGTAATCACTTATAGTCCCCAAATCAAACCTCTCCAACACATTATCAAGGCTCTACAGCCATCCTGCAAGACAATGCCTCACCCTCTCAAGTCTTGGGAGGTAAACCTCTCCTCGCTTACAGACAACCCCCAACCTCAAACACATACTCATGAGCAGCTACACACCATACAACAGAAACACTAAGGCAGGCCTATATCCTTGCAACAAACCCTGCTGCCAACTCTGCCCACATATCAACACTAAGGACACATCAAAAGACCTAATCAAACCAACTACTCCAGCAGGGGCTAAACTACCTGCTCATCCACCAATGTAATATATGCCATCATATAACAACACCCCTCTGCCTTATTCACTGGACAAGCTGGATTGTCTCTGTGCAAAAGAAAAAAATGGACTCAAATCGGACATCAGAAATGACAACATTCAAAAACCAATAGAGGATCACTTCAATCTCCCCGGCCACTCTGTAAAAGACATGAATGTTAATATTCTTAAATAGGCTAATTCAAAACCAAAGCTTCAAAGAGAAACCACAGAATTAGAATTCAGATGCAAATTTGATACCAGCTACTTGGGTTTGAATAGAGACCTGAATTGGCTTTCTCATTATAAACATTAGTCTTTAAAAGTGCCACAGGACTCCTTTTAAGTTTTTCATTACCAACAGTGATTTTCACGTCTCTCAACCTCACCACTTTTTGATATGTTGTTTGGCCCTGTTTGAATCTCAGCAGCTTGTTTGATTTGCTGAAGTAATCTGACTTGATGAGGTGAAATGTAATCACAGGATTTATCTTCCCTCCCATTCTGTAAGTTTTTTATTTTTTTCCATTTTCTAGCATCTGACAAATTTGGACTTCACCCATGAAAGCTCATGTGAAAAATAAATATTAGTCTTTAAAAGTGCCACAGGACCTCTTCCTTGTTAAAGCTATAATATTTTCTCTTTCATTTAAAAATCATCTTTCCAAAAAACCCACTTAATTTTCAGAATTTGGTAACTAAGGGTATGTCCACACTGGAGCCTTAGGTTGACTTAAGGGTGGTGAAGTTGACCTACAGACTGCCGCGTCCACATTGGGCACTTATTAAGTTGACTTAATAACAACACCTCTGAAGGTTGACTTAACGCTTATGTCGAACTTATTAAGTTGACTTAAGGCAGTGTGGATGGGGAGTGCCCTTAAGTCGACCTAATTGGCCTCTAGGCCCCGGTGCAATGTAGGACAGCTGCCTACAATGCACCACTCCTCTGTCGAACTAGCACCTGCAGTGTGGATGCTGGCAGTCGACTGGAGTGCTCAGTGTGGACACTCTGTCGACTTAACGAGGTTGACTTTAAGTCAACTTAAAGTTGACCTTGTTAAATCGACTTTATAGAGCCTCCAGGGTAGACGTACCCTAAGATAATCCCATCTTCAGCCTGTCATTTTAAAGCCAGGTTTTAGAAAAAAAGTATAGGCATTGTATAGTATTTTACAGTTCCTGTCCTCCACAGTTACCTGAGAGGACTGTGATGTATTGCAACAGGAAGCTGAACAAATTCAGGAATTGTGTTCTTGTGCAGGGAAGTCTCTAGTTGCTGCATAACACACAGCAGACAACACCTTAATATACATGCATGAGTTTAAACAGTGAAAAAATTAATGTAAAATTGATACCGGGGAAGCAGTCACTACAATTCCCTCCCAAAATTATAACCAATCCCAGGATGTAGATATGCAAAGACAAAACAAGATTTTATTTGGAACTAGTATCAATAGATTGGATGTTTGTGGTCAGTTCCTCAGGAAATTGGGTAAAGGAAGGTAAGATCTTCAATCAATAATATATGCAATGCAAAGACTGACAATTTTCTACTAGGGTTGTCAGCAATACAAGGATTAAACCTCAGACAGAAAATGGAATGCATTAATGGTAAAAAACAACCTATCTACTCATCTTCACAGGGATAGGAAAGCTGTCAGGTGAATACAAAATAAAACTGGGGGCATCAGCTACTCCCGTTGCTCTCCTAGCCCCAGCTGTATCCCAATACCATTGCTAGGTAAAGTCAAAGAAGAGTTAACGAGAATGGAAGATATGGGAGTTATTTGACACTGACTAGTGAGCAGTGATGGTTGTAGTAATGAAGCCTAAAAACAAAACCTGGATTTGTGTAGACCTTGCATAATTTCATTAAAAAAAAATGTAGAGCAAGAAATATGCTCCTGACTACACATTAGCTCAGTTAAAAGTATTTTCAAAGTTAGATACTACAGCAGCTTCTGGCAAATTCACCTTCCTAAAGAATCTGTGCCATTAACTATGTTCATCACCCTATTTGGAAGGTACTTTTTCAGCCATCTGCCTTTTGGAATATACTCAACATCAGAACATTTCCAAAAAGAGAATCTCTCTGATTGTGTCAGGTGTGCCTGGCATTCTTTGCCATGCAGATATGTCCATATATGGCGGAGATAAAAATGAACATGATGAGTGACTATATGTTTTTTTGGGACATTTCCAACAAGACAACCTCATTCTGTATGAGAAATGTGATTTTAGAAAGGAGCAGATATAACCTGTAGGACTTATAATTAGCAAAAGGGAATTCAGCCAGACTGAGATAAACTAAAGCTAAACTTGACTGAGATAAGATAAACTTCAGCTTGACCTGAACTTCTAGAAATTTCTGTGGTAAGACAATTCTGGGCCATGACAAATCATTTTGGAAAATTCTTACCAAATTTAGCTTATCTAACAAAACTATTAAGAGGTCTCCTTAATGGTCACATCATGTGAGTCTATCGTAGCCCACAACAACATGCATTTAATAAAATAAAGGTATCACTGACATCTCCTGCTGTTTTGGCACAGTATTCTGTAAACTCTCCAACAACAGTAGCATCATATGCATCCTCATGTAGTTTAGGAGCAATGTTCCCACAAAAGCAGCCAGGAGACAGAGATCTGTTGCATTCATATGAAGAAGCCTCACAGAAACTGGATAGCAGTATGATCAAGTGGGAAAGGAAGGTGTGGCAGTCAATTGGGACTGTGAACAGCTCAGTGCATATCTCTTTGACTTGAATTTTAACCTAGAAACAGACTACAAGCTATTGGTGGCATTACTGGGTTCAAAAGCATTGGATGATTTTCCACACATAATTAAGAGATTTTGACTATTGTTAATGCAATTTTCTTTTCATATTGAAAACACAACAGGGAAAGCACTTATGGCAGCTTTCCTGACCATCTGTAACCCCAGTTGAGCAGAAACCAACAGAAGAACAAAAGGCTTCAGAGAAAGATGTCAATGTCTACACTGACCCTGTTCAGAGCAGTTCCAGGATCTGTCAGCCAACTACAGCAAATCAGAGTTGACCAACTAATGTATGAAACTTGCCATAAACTGATTCAACTCTGCCAAAGAGGGTGGAGTTGAAGGAGTCAAGTTCCAACAGATCCATGTTGGCAGGACTGAAATGACTCTCATGTGGCTGACAGCCTGCTTTTGAAAAGATGGCACATTCTGATCCCCATACTAATTCAGAAAGAGAGTCTCTTCAAAATCCAGGAGGGATCCAAAGTGCAGGGCACAAGAACACCATTCTGTATGGTGATGCAATCTGCGTAGGTAAATTCAAACCTTGATAAAGGCTTGGGAGAGACATAACAAGGGCTGAAAAAAATTCCAAACCCATTACTCTCTACAAAGTTACCTGATAGACCTTGGCAGCAGGTTGCCACAGATTTATTTTATTATTTTTTTTTTCCTGGGAAGGACCCACATACATTATTGTAGTTGATGACTTTTCCAAATATATTGACTTGGCTATACTGACATAGATTTCCCTCAGCACAGGTCACACAGCCTAAAGTCAATATTTGCAAGACAAGGAGTCCTGGAAGTCCTCATATCTAATAATGGTCCTCAATTTACTTCTGAAACACTCCTAGCATCGAAACAGGACTTTGATTTTGAACATCGTACTAATATTTCACATTTCCCTCAGAGCAATGGGGAGGTGGAGAGAGCAGTGTAGGCTTTAAAAAGTGTTCTACAAAAATCAGTTGGACCCATATAAAGCGCTTCTGGCATACCAGTCAATCCTGCTTGTGTCTGGACTATGTCCTGAAGATCTTGTGATAGGAAGAGGACTAAGCATGCCTTTACTTGTGGCACCAATACTCTTAAACCTAAGTTTCCTGACCAAAGGAATTTTAAAAAAGGGATTCTGAAATAGAATCCTTTTAGCAACAACAAAACTACTATGTTCAGCACAGAACAAAAGCACTACTTGCCCTGAGACCAGGCAAGAAAATTTAGCTCCGAAGGACATTTGAAACTCTTCTGAAATTGGCAGAAACTCCCAGATCCTACCTAGTGGAAACAAAAAAGAGTTCTCAGGAGGAACTGGGTTTATCTTCAATATTTCCTAACACAGCAAAAAGACTCTGTGAGGAACTAAGCCCCTTCCACAGGGAACACTACTCACATATTCAACAGAAGTGAGAACAGTGTAGAAGACTGATCAGACCCATCAAAGGCTTCATTGTTAAAATACTCCTTAGGGCTATTTAAATCCAAATGACATAAGGACATAATAGTGTAAATAATTTCAAGACATTTTAAATTCACTTTGAATGGTTGTGTGTATATACACTGGTTTATAATTTAAGCTTTATTCTCTGTGGGAAAACTCTGTGGAGTGTTATAGAGTTTCTGCCTCTCCACAGTTATCAGAGAAGACCAGGATCTGTTACTATGGCGGCTTATCTAGTTGTTGCTTAAAGCATTGGGTTTTGTTTTGTTTTTTTGGTTAATTTCTCACACTAAAGGTACCTCTTAACTTGTTCAAGATGATCTTCCTGAATGTTTTGAGTATGGCTTTTGGCTTTTTTCAGAATAATGAGATAATGCTTATCTTGTAAGGCAGGTGGTTCTATCATTGGATGTGTTTTCTGTCTGACTTCATCCCAGGGCGGGATCTGATTTTATTGAGTAGGGCTCTATGTTGCCTGAAACGGAGCAGAAGGGAATGAGAGAAGGTGGAGCTTTGGCCCACAGAGAAGGAGGGTGTAATCTGCTTGGAACAGCCCTACCTGGAAGGTACCAAATACAATGCCAGCTGGGAATGGATTGTGCCACTCCACATCAGTTCTGTGAAGTTAGGGTCAACAGATCTGTATAAATGCAGATCTCATGGTTCTGCCCCTTCTTGTCTCCATCACAACTCTCTCTAATGGCAGGACTGGTATAGATTCCTTTTTATGAACTTTTAGGCAATATAAAGCTTAAATGGTGTGGAAAGCCTTGTTCTGGTATCGTGAGATTTACCCTGGGTACGTTAGCACATATAATTACACATGAGTAGCTGTGGTGTACAAGATTTAGTTTTATGGATATAATATTTAGCTGGAGCTGGAAAAGTTGTTCTCCATCAGGTATTTTTATTAACACAGTGCTGGGTAGCTGCCTCTAACTGTACCAATTGTGTTAGCGGTCACATTGCTTATAATCTTTGGGGAAGATTCCAGGCACACTGCAGACAAGAGGTAACGGATTGACCAGAGTGCATACAATTTTCAAATTGCTAGCTTCACTCCGCTACATAATGCATTTTTCTTACACTAGAACATTTTTCATAACTCACATATCACTCTTATGGCATCACTCGTTGGTTCTCACTGACCCATTCAAAATTGAAAGAAGTTACTCAGCTATTCACACTACTAAAATGTATTAAAAAACAAAACAAAATAAAACACCACCACCAATTTTTTCACATAGATCATATGCTCTAATATTCTCTATTTTTCATGCAATCTATAGTTATGGATCAGAAGGATTATTTCAACAGAGAAGAAACCCAACAAACCTTACCTCTTCAACATTTTAAAAGCAGCATAGTGCAACCCAGACACAGATGAGAAAAAAATTGTTATCAAACATCAAAGAAACCACAGAATTATGTCACTAGCAAGCTGTATTATTTCGTTTTATAGCAACAAACAATAAACATTGCAACAAGAGCAAACTTACTGAGTTCAATAGCTAAATAAAGGACTAACTTGATTAAATAAATAAAAAAGAGAGAACATTTGTTTTTGCTCATAAACAACCAGTTGAAACTGTTCTGTAGCTCGTTCAAGATACACTTTCTTATTTTTAGTGCTCTTTACTATAATTTATATTGGTTTAGCACCAACAGGCCCAGACTAATATCGGACTCTATACAAGCACATACTAAGAGACAGACTCTGCCTTGAAGAACTTACAATTTTAACTGACAAGAAAGACAAAAGATGGGGGGAGGGGAAGGGATTATTATTACCATTCCTATTTCATAAGTAAAAAATGGGGGGTGGAAGCAGAAATTGATTAAGTGATTTGACAAAAGTCACCCAGAAATTCAGTGGAAGAGCTGGGAACTGACTCCCAAATATTCTGAGGCCTAACTCATTGCCTTAACCAAAAGATCACATCTGCCTATATACAGCCATCCATCTCTGAAAGAGGCAATTGGTTTTCACATCACAAAAGACCATAAGCTTTATCACTGAAAAAAATGCTGAAATAATTTCACTAGGGGATTCATTTAGCTGACATTGGCTTTGTGGTTCATTTAGTTCCAAAGAACACGGTAAATAAGCTATCAAGAACATAAAAAAGAACTGAGTCTAATACATGAAATGGTAACCGTAAACCAAGACACCACCTTGCTAATGTTTTTATTGTTTACATTAAATCCAAATGAAGTTGCTGGATTTTGTTCTTGCCAGAACTGTGATATTTAATATTGTTATCATCCCAAGAAATAAACAATTGTTTAAGGAAATGGGTGATAGTTGGTCTCAGAGCTACAGTGCTGAGTCACTCATGCAGAACTAATTTCCTGGCTGTCTATGAATGCACATAAAGCTGCTCTGTAGCTGCTGCTGACAATGAACTAGTGAGTGGAAAAAGGAATCTTAAACACAGTCACATCTCCTGACTGTTAAAATCCTTTTCATAAAGCGTGCTGATCCAATGTACTGTCATATAAGCATTACACTTTTTTTAAAGGAGTGGTAGTAGGAAAAGTTTTTGTATTTGTGCCTTTTGCAATAGTTGCTAGGTAACCAAACACTCTTTAAAGGAATGTTTCTTACTAATAATGTTTTTATTTCTTTTAGTGACTTCTTGTTTGTTTCATCCTAAACATACAACATTATGCAATATATAATTATAAAGCTATATCTTTACTTTGGAGAAAAGTGTCATTGAGATTTGAACATATTCTATCAGAGTAGGATGAACAATTAGCAGAAGATTTTAAAGAAAGTTTTGTATTAGGGCTATTGTATTTGAATTGAACTAATAAAGTCATGCAGTAATTCTGGTCCGAAAGGGCAAACAGAGATGAGCTGCCTTTATAAAATGATACTCCTTTTGCTTCTTTGGTTGAATCATATAATTTTTGAGGATAAAGCCCTTTCAGGCCAGGTGAAACTTAAAAAAAAAGAGATAAAGAAACGGTTCACTGGCATACTGTTTTCTTCATAAATAAAATCAATTTGATGGAATGGTGTCTCAGTACAAAATAAGGTCCGTCAGAAAAAAAAAACCATGTTATTTGCAGGGCTTTAATTCTATAAATAGATTAATCCAGACAGCCAAGAACATAGAAGCTGGCACAAAGCAGCAAGAGTCCTTTTAATGTCATATAGATCTAAGGTTATCACTGAGATAAACCTTAATAGTTGGTAGAAGACAAAGGCAAGAAAAAAAAAAGCTTTTGGATCCTAGTGTGCAATATTATAACTCCTACAGGGATGTAAATGAAAATTTGGACATATACTTTGCTCTGTGGAAGAGAATATTTTACTGTCTTCTAGTAAACTGAGGTTACAAAATTCTCTATTAGAAGGTGGGCATGAACCGTAAACGTATTCAATAATCATTACTACAAATTCTACATGTACTGTTCCTGGAATGTCATCTGTTTTGTTTCCATACACAAAGAACCAAATACACATTCATGACATCTTTTAGATTAAGAAAAATAATAATAATGATAATAATAATTAATAAAAAAGTCTCCAGGGCTGTATCTGCATTTACAAATGTGTAGATGCTGGGAACACTAAGTGATAGTGTAGTCTCTGGTAGAATGGAATTTTCATAACATGGTCCAATCTACAAGGAGACTTATACTGTTGCAAGCAGTTGGACCAGTACTAAAGAGAGTCATAGAATAATAGGGATGGAAGGGACCTCACGAGGTCATCTAGTCCAACACCCTGCTAAAAAGCAGGACCATTTCCACTAAATCATCCCAGCCAGGGTTTTGTCTACCCGAGCTTTAAATATCTCCAAAGATGGAGATTCTACCACCTCCCTAACAAAGACTAATCTTCTACTGTAACTTCAGCCTAAGAGTGACCACAGAATGTGTCTTTTCTTTTATGGCTGCAGCAACACTGAGAATAAAATGGCAGCTGAGCTCTTCATACAGTGCTTAGACAGTACCATAGAAAACAATACAATAGATAGGGAGAAGTCTTAATTATTTAAAGATATATTACACAGAAAAAAGGTATCATGATTTCATAGCTCTATCCGCAACAGAATTATGGAAAGTTATAGTACTGGATTGTACATAAAATGGATAAGATGATGGGAGGGGATAGGTGGTACCTGGCATAAATATGCACCTTTAGATTTATTAATGAATGTAAGCCCTAGCCCCTCAAATAGCATTAAAAAAATGCCTAAGAGAAAGCTGTATTTGCCTTATAAAATGTTCAATACCTGTGTTTTGTTTTTTAAATTCAAAATTTTAAAGAAATAGACTTTAGAAGCCACTTGGACCGTTGGGAATATAAAATGTGCATTTCTCAATATCAGCCACTGGATGGTGCAGATATTCTCCAATGCTATTGCTGTTTTCTGCAGAAACAGACATTGGATAACCCAATGTTATAAATAGCTCAATAAATATAAAAGGACCAGTAAAAATGGAATGTGTAAGATGAAGTGGGGGAGCCCTTTAAGTAAATATAACAAAATAAACAGAAGAATGCTATTTTGAAAACACTAAGGCTATGTCTAAACTGGCAATATAAATTGACTTAAGGAGGCTTAAGTTGACTTAAATTAAGCCATATCCACACTAGGCTTTTATTAAGTCGACTTAAGAAATTCCTTAAGTCGACTTAATGAAAGTTTAAGTTGACTTTATAACTACCACTCATTAGGTCGACTTAACCCTTAAGTTGACTCCTTAAGTCGACTTAAGAACGGTGTGGACATGGAGTAACCCTTAAATTGACTTTATTAAGTCGACTTAAGGGTGGTTAGGTCGACTTAACAAAGTGGACTAAGTCGACTTAAAGCTAAGTCGACTTAGTCCACTTTGTTAAATTGACTTTAATAAGGTTGACTTTAAGTCGATCTTATGAAAGTTGACTTAACAAAGTCAACTTAACTTTTTCTAGTGTAAACATAGCCTAAGAGATAGATGGTGGTATTTATACCACATACCTGACTAGGAGGTGATGCAAACCAATCCCATCCTACCATACCACAAAAAGAACATGAAAGAGATTATATTCTTTGCACAATGTAGGGAGGCCAATGGGGCCAGTGAAGATGGAAATTTTCTGCCTTCTCCTTGTTTTTTTTGTTAATTTCCTCCCAGTAAATGGCCCTGGGACAAGGAGTACAAGGACTGCTATCATGAAATTCCTGGTGCAGCCATGTAAGGAACCGTGTGTGTCTGTACTCCTGTGTGGCCTTACAAGAGCCTCTTATAATCTAATCCTAAAGGCCAAATACTCCAGTCTGCAATGGCCACTTTGCACTGTTTATTACTCTGTGGCTTGGGATCAGGTAGCCATAATCAACTACCTTCCCGGGAAAACTGTTTGGGCATGGTTGAGAACTCAGTTGTGGATGTGCTAAACTGTTTTCAAAATGGGCATAGAAGCAGGAAAGATCAGTTGCTAGTAATCATTGTACCTGTGGGGGCATGATGACCACTATTAAAAACCTGTTTCCTAGTAGACTTTCAAACATATTCCTCAAATCTTGTATTTTAAAAAATATATTTATATTAAAGTGCCCTTAAAGTAACTGCCTGTGTTCTAAATACACAATTCTTCGTTAACTGATATTTTCCCCCTTCTCACTTTTCTTACTTTATGTTTTTATAAAGCTCTTACAGAGAGTGCTGCATTTTATTGGTCACATGGAGATTGATAATTGCTAATTTGTTACATCTGCTTACCCTGCTCTACATACTACAGATATTTCTTACCAAGAAGTTGGTAGTTAGCTATATTTTACTACCATTCATGTTTACCTAGAAGGATGGTTGATAGCATGTGCAGGTTTGTGATATACATAGGTGGCTGATTAAATTTACTTCTATTGCAGAGTTTCCCAACCAGTGTGCCCTGGCACATAGATGTACCCTGGCACATGGATGTGCCCTGAGGCCAGAGCAGGTGTGCCACAGAATTTTTTGAAAAACTACTTTAAGAGTTCTGGATTGGCTCATGAATATTCATGAGTTCATTTGGAGACTATATGGTGGTGTATCTCAAAATAATTAAAGGTATCAAGGTGTGCCATGGCGGAGAAAAGGTTGGGAACCACTGTTCTATTGAATTGTGGGCAGACAGGCTGATGGAATATTGGTGTTTTTAAGGAAACCTTTTATTAAAGGAGGCTGGATTGTTCTCCACTTTACTGTTATTATGGAACTGCATCATGATCAATGGAACTGAAGTCAAAGTGTCCATGTTCTATGGAGGAACTGTTATTGACAGAAATACCTGTGGAACAAGGAATGGATGGAGTTAGGATGGAAGCAACTCAGCCATATGAACAGAGTAGTCCATAGGGCTGAATGACATGCCCCTTGTTCAACTTAACCTGGTTTCTGCTTCACTCTTTGCTAATGAAACAGAATCCCTCCATGAATGGAAGGGTAGCTTAGCCAACTCTATGATACCATAAGCCACATAGACCCTGCAGAGGCCCATATGTGCAGTGGTAAGGTGAGGAGACTGAGGGATCAGGAAGAGGCACAAGTAATTCCCAGCATAAGTAATATAGCCACAGGCCTCATTAATTTTTCCTGCTGAGTCCCAAGTGTACCTCTACTCAAGGCAAGACCTTGGTACCACAACTCCAGGATCAGGTTCATGTAACATTTCCATGATGTTATACATGTTGTTTGATAAGGTGAGGAGGAAACCAACTGCATTCATTCCCAAATATGAACTATATCATAAATAAATACAATAAAAAATGGGAAGGCGTACTGTGAGAACTACAGGAGTAGTGGCTATAGTGGGATACATCAAAATATTTGTTCTATAGATTTTTTTTACTTTTTGGAGGTCTGACTCTAAGAACTCCTCTATGCTAATTACTTTCACACCTGATGAGCTCATTGCACCCCACATTCCTTCAGGGACAGCTTACCTGGTAATTTCTGTGAGCATCCACTTACAGGGACTGGATACTACAGAGGAAATGTATTGAGGTTTTGAGAGTTGGTGTGGGCCTAGTCATAACCTCCACTGAGAAAGCAAGGTCTGCAGAGGCCTGGATGGTGCTATTTATGTGGTGAGAGGCTGTTGTTTCAGGGAGCTGAGATACAGCCAGTGCAAATAAAACTGCTGTACACTAATAGCAGGGAGTGATGGTATGCTTCACAACCCTTGGCCCCAGTGCAGAGTGTCACAGAGATCTTCCATGAACTTTCCAAGTACCCACCAGGCCAAATTATGATTTGATTATGAGATGTGAGAGATCACAGAGCTTAAGAATTAATTTCAGTTATCACAGAAAATCAACAAACCCAGAACACTAGGTAGTCATGATAAAATACCTATTTTTGAAGTAACTAAACTGCTTACCTTTCAAATATAACTTATGTCCTGATCCTGCAGGCAATAGCATGCGGACATAGGCTGCTTGCCTAAGTCAACTTAAGGAAAATAAAGTAATAATTTTAATTAAGTCGACTTTATAACACCACATTTCAACTATACCTAAGGCTTAAGTCGACTCCCTAGAGTCGACTTAAGCCAGTATAGATGTGGGGTAGCCCTAAGTCGACTTAGGGCTACCCCAGAGCTACACCAATGCCCTCCCTGCTGGGGGGGGCACAGAGCCCATCCCACCCTGCCCCTATGCCCTGCCAGGATCTCTGTCCCCCTTTGCCCCATTGTACCTAGGTACAATGGGGCAAAGGCTAAGCCCCCTGGCATTGGGCAAGGGGTGCCCCCCCTGCCCCTGTGGACCTCCCCTAGGTCCACCTAAGCCCCTAGAAGTCAACCTAGGCATCCAGTGTGGACACTCTAGGTCGACTTTTTAAGTTCCCCTTTAAGTCGACTTTATTTTTAAGTGTAGACACACTAAATCGACTTAAAGTCGACTGAGTTAAGTCGACTTAAATTAACAAGTGTAGACATAGCCATATAGCTGAATCTTCATTTGTCTTCATGATTTCCACGGTTCTGTGAAGGTGCAGTAGTCTGTCTGCATGCTATCAATTTCAGATTAGGTCTCAGTAGCTATGCCTACACTAGGAAAAAGTTGTCAACTTAACAAAGTGGACTTAGTCGACTTAACTTTAAGTTGACTTAGTCCACTTTGTTAAGTTGATCTAACCACTCTTAAGTTGACTTAAAGTGGATTTAAACGTCCACACCGATCTTAGGACAACCTAAAGAAGGGTTAGGTTGACCTAAGCAGGCTTAAGTCAACCTAATAGGCGGTTCTTATTAAATCGACTTAAGCGTTCATTAAGTCGACTTAAGTAATTTCTTAAGTTGACTTAATGAAAGCTAGTGTGGATGAGGCTTAATTTAAATTGACTTAAGCCTCCTTAAGTCAACTTAAATTGCCAGGGTAGACATAGCCAGTCTTATTTGTACAATATAGCTGTCCCCAAATGTATTTGTATACCTACAATGGGGAAATGAGGACATACTGCACTGGTGATGACCAAGAATGGGATTCCTCTTCATTCTTCCTCTAGAAAAAGCCACTTAGAATCATTCACTTTTTTCTTAATTTATCTAGCTTGGGACTTTTATTTTTGTTACAAACACTTAGGATGCGTCTACACTTATTTACAAAACCTTCTTTAAAGTCGACTTTACTGCTAAGTAGACTTTATTAAGTCGATTTATGGGTAATCTGCATCTACACTGGCTAAGTCGACTTAAAGGGCTCCAGAGCTCCCCCAATGCCCTCCCTGCCAGGGTGGCTGGCACAGGCAGAGCCTGGCGTGCCCCTCCACAGGGCAGGACAGAGCCCTGCCCTATCCTGCTCCTATGTGCTATCCTGCTCAGCCCCCATTGTACCCAGGTACAATGGGGAAAATGCTGAGCCCCCTGGCACTTGGCAAGGGGTGCCCCCCCGCCACCATGGACCAGTCCCAAGTCCACCTAGCCCCTACAAGTTGACTTAGTTGTCCAGTGTAGATGCTCTAAGTCAATTTGGCAGGGTCCCCTTTAAGTCGACTTAAATTAACAAGTGTAGACATAGCCTTAGAATCATAGGGCTGGAGGGGACCTCATGAGGTCATCTAGTCCAACCCCCTGCTAAAAGCAGGACCACTCCCACTAAATCATCCCAGCCAGGGTTTTGTCTAACTGAACCTTAAATATCTTCAAAGACAGAGATTCCACCACCTCCCTAGGTAACCCATTCCAATGCTTCACCACCCTCCTCGTAAGAAAGTTTTTCCAAATATCCAACATCGACTTCTCCAGCTGTAATTTAAAACCATTACTCCTTGTCCTGTGTTCTGTTACCACCAAGAAGTAGTTGAAGGTTGCTAGCAAATCCCCCCTCAGTCTTCTCTTCTGCAGACTAAATAAGACTGCTTCCTTCAGTCTCTCTCCATAAGTCATGTGTCCCAGCCCCCTAATAATTTTTGTTGCCCTCTACTGGACTCTTTCTAATGTGTCAACATCCTTCTGTAGTGGGGAGCCCAAAACTGGACACAGTATTCCAGATGCTGCCTCACCAGTGCTGAATAGAGGGGAATTATCACATCCCTCGATCTGCTGGTAACACTCCTACTGATGCAGCCCAATATGCCATTAGCCTTTCTGGCAACAAGGGCACACTGTTGGCTCACATCCAGCTTCCCGTCCACCATAATCCCCAGGTCCTTTTCTACGGTGTTGTTACTTAGCTGATCGGTCCCAAGCCTGTAGCAGTGCATGGAATTTTTCGTCCTAAGTGCAGGACTTTGCACTTGTCCTTGTTGAAGCTCATGAGGTTTCTTTGGCTCAGTTTTCCAATTTGTCTAAGTTTCCCTGGATCCTGTCCCTGCCCTCCAGTGTGTCTACAATTCCTCCCAGCTTGGTGTCACCCGTGAACTTACTAAGCACGCAATCTATCCCATTATCGAGATAATTAATGAAGATATTGAACAGAACCGGCCTCAGGACCGACCCCTGGGGCACTCCACTCATTGCTGGTTGCCAACTAGACATCAAGCCATTGATTCCTACCCGGTGAACTAGCCAGATTTCTATCCATCTTACGGTCCACTCATCCAACCCATACTTCCTTAACTTGCCAACAAGAATGCTGTGGGAAACTGTACCAAAAGCCTTGCTAAAGTTGAGGTATACCACATCAACGGCTCTTCCCACACCCAAAATTCAGTCATCTCATCATAGAAGGAAATCAAGTTGGCTAGATACGATTTGCCCTTGGTGAATCCATGCTGACTGTTCCTGATCACTCTATTTTCCTCCAAGTGTTTCAGGATGGATTCTTTGAGGACCTGCTCCATGATTTTTCCAGGGATTGAGGTGAGGCTGACCGGTCTGTAGTTCCCCAGATCTTCCTTTTTCCCTTTCTTGAAGATATGTACTATATTTGGCTTTTTCCAATCCTCCGGGACCTCCCTGTTTGCCACGAGTTTTCAAAGATAATGGACAGTGGCTGTGCAATCACTTTCGGCCAACTCCCTCAGCAGCCTTGGATGCAGTTCATCTGGCTCCATAGACTAGTGCATATTCAACTTTAAGTAGTCCCTAACCTGACCTTCCATCACTAAGGGCCGCTCTTCTTTTCTCCATTCTGCGTTACCCAGCGTAGTAGCCTGGGAGCTGGCCCTCCCTGTGAAGACTGAAGTAAAAGAAGCATTGAGTACTTCAGCCTTTTCCACATCATCCACCACGAGGATACCTGCCTCATTCAGTAAGGGACCCACACCATCCCTGATCCTCTTCTTGTTACTGACATACTTGTAGAACCCTTTCTGTTATCCTTCACATCCCTTGCTAGCTGCAACTCCAATTGCCCTTTGGCCTTTCTGATTTTATCCCTTCAGTCCTGAGCAATATCTTTATATGCCTCCCTTGTCACCTGTCCAAGCTTCCACTTCTTGTAAGCTTCTCTTTTATGTTTCACCCCATCACAAGAGTTCTCTGCTAAGCCACGCTGGGCACCTTCCACATTTGCTGTTCTTTCTGCACATTGGAATGGTATCTTCCTGTTCCTTTAACAGGGGTTCTTTAAAATACAGCCAGCTCTCCTGGATGCCTTTCCCCTTCAGATCAGCCTCCCAAGGGATCCTGCCCATCAGTTCCCTAACTCTGCTTTTCTGAAGTCCAGGGTGTGTTCTGCTTCTTTCCTTCCTTCCATTGATCAGGATCCTGAACTCTACCATCTCATATAAATATATATTAGGAATTATGAAGTAACTATTATTGTGGCCGAGTACTCTATATATTTGCTTGTCTTTTATTGCATATGTTAACCATCATCATTTGTTTTGGCCAGCAGGGTTTCCAGCACTAATGTTTTTTCTTAGTGAATATTTAGTTTCGGGTTTTTAAATACATACTTCTGATTCAATGCCTTTTATCAATATAAATCTTCTCTAGAGCTTCTCTAAAGTTTCTTTTCCCACCTTACATCAAATCGACTGCTTTTAACAGAAAAAGATATCTTAAAAGGGTGCGGGGAGGCACATAATGAGTACTCATCATTTTATAGCCAGATTCTTTAGAGGGTGTGGAAACTTGCTCTGAATTTATGAGCTTGTTGAAAAACTATCTGGATGAAATCACCCTAACCTCTTCACATATCTCTTTTTCCTCCACAGTGTAATGTATTTCCAAATCAGTGGCAGCAATAAAAATGATCAGATTAGTGCAGCTCTGAACATTACAAGATGCACACTCCAAAAAACATGAGATGCATGAGTGCTTGGTGTACATTAGGAGATCTGTCACTATGAAAAGTCAAAGGCAATACAGCTAACTAGATTGGGAATTCAAATATTAACTTATTTCTAAATAAGAGGTTTTAAAAATTGTCATTATTCTGCATGAAAAGTAAGCCACTTTGAAAGCAAAACACTTTTGATTCATGGAAATGCAAAAAAAAAAAAAAAAAAAGGGGGGGGGGGACGATGGCACTAAAAATACAGAAACATAAACACGAACCTCATTTTGTTGGAATTTTCAAGAAAAATGCAGAAATAAATTGCTTTTCACCTTGGAATGAGCATGAGAAATCACAAATGAGATAGGATTTAGAATGGAATGGCTTCCCCTCTCTACAGCTGCTCTAATTTGTCAACTGAGAGGCTGGAAGACAGAGAGTGTATGCCTCAAATTATGGTCTTGCAGAGTTACAGCAAGTTTGGGACATGGCATAAAGTCCATCTACTTAAGTAGGCCGTTGAATTAGGAGTGATAAGGTGTATTTTTGTTTGTTTTTAGGTTTATTCCCCTTAACCTGGAAGGTGAAAATATAACATAGAAAGCAATCTTTGTCATTTGCATGTAGCCCAATAAGTGAATGATGAAAAAAAAAAAAAGTAACTGGTTGTTCTTATTCTATTACTTAATTTATTTCAAATTAGGCATTTATAAATGATCTATGCAATTTTATAATTGGGTCTTATTTATGCTGCATTTTGGATTAATGTGTTAATTTTAAAATTAGTCATCATAATGTGCAAAGCACTGGAAAAAGATGGGGGTCTGAATGTAATAAGCTTTACTTTAAACTCCAACACAGATTAGATGAATGATGGAATTATTCCTAATACTTTTAAGGGGTTTTAGTGATCAAACACAGAGTAGATCCATGCTGACAATAAGGTTAACATCTGAAGAACAGTTAGGAGAGGGCTGGAGCCTCTTAGAATATGTCTACCCTGCAACAAAATATTTGCAGCTGACCTGTGTCAGCAGAGGCTAATTGCTGATCTGTGGACTCAGTGATTTTATTGATAATCCTGACTTTTTTAGAGTGGGTAAGTAGTCTCACTGATATATCTAGAATTGTTTGAAGAAGTGAGGTGAGGTGTGCCATGGTCTTGAATCTATTTCTTGGTAAGAAGACTTTGGCAACTTGGGTTGAGGACTGCCCTTATAAATTCAATTTTAGAACCAGGGCAGCCAATGTCGATTTGTCTGTGTTCAGTCTCAACCTTAGAGTGACAAACAGGTTCAGTGCAATCTTTACTTAACGCTGTACTTCTCATTAAGTAGAACTCTTAAACAGACAATCTTCACAATATGGGATTCTCCTTTGATATGCTGCAATCACTTTTGCATATATTTTGTGTACTGATTACAGGCCAAATGACAGGACTCAGTGAGGGTAATGATGTTTACCCAAACATTTATGTTGAAGGAATCCCTTGGGGATGTCAAATGCTGCATACAGTCCTCTGGATCTGACTATGGAATGATTAAAGCTAAATGTAACCATCCTGAATCTTAGTCCTTGAATGAAGGTGTTTAAGTTCCTTAGATCTAGAATGGGTCTCCATCTTTCTTTCTTTTTTATTATTAGAAAATTCCTTAACTAGAACCCCCTTCTGATGTAAGGGAGAGAAACTGGTCCTATCACTCCTAGCTTCAATAGAGAGTCTATTTCTTACTTTAGTAGACTTTCATGGGAGAAGCTCCTGAAGAGGTCCAAAAATTGTTTTCATAGTACCTAGAGTTTCTCCTTTCTGATTGCTTAGTGTATTAGGCTCTGAATATTATTTTGAAGGAGGGGCTTACTGTGCATCTGGTGATGAGCATTTTAAGCTCTTGCAGTCAACCTTAAGAAATGTCCTTATCAGAATCTCTAGTCACTCCAATCCCTTTGGTACCAGGAGAGCTGGTGGTACCAGAGATATGCTTCCCCTTTTTGGAGACCCTAATATCTGTATCTAACAAAACGGAGTGAAGATCTTATAGCACCATCAGATCCCTTACTAATAGAAAGCTAAATGCTAATGGTGAAAGGAAAGGATATTCATTTTTCCTTAACTCCCTGTACCATACTTGACTCTGGGAGAGCCATTGTTTCAAACAGTACTGTATCTTCATGTCCAGCCACAGACTGTGCTGAACATTTGGGTTTAGTCTTGTTCAGTATTCAGTATTTCATGGGTACCAAAGTCTCCTCTGAAACAATCCATTTAGTCTTATGAGGAGTCTTTTATGTAGTACCATGTTTTGAGAAGATGGTACTATACATCCTGCATATCAGCACTTGTTGTATAGTTTTTGCTCTTTCTAGGTACTAACAGCTCAGTGCCAACAGACTTCAGAATCTCAGCTGTAAAATTTCCTTCTGAGCAGTTTCCTGAGATAACTTTGACCTCCTTTTGGAATGTGTCTTCTTTTCCTTCTTCCTCTGTGAGGAGGATCTATGTCCACTCTCAACCTTATTGTTATGAGTTGTCTTATCTGTTGCATGTGGATTAGGATCTGGCACAACAATCCATAATGGGGCACTCTGGCTGCGTCTACACTACAGTTTTCTTAAGTCGACTTAAGCAGCTTGCTTAAGTCATCTTAAGGAAAATAAAGTTGACTTAATGAAAATTAAGTCGACTTTATAAAACCACCTTCCTAGTAGCACCTAAGGCTTAAGTCGACTCCCTAGAGTTGACTTAGCCAGTGTAGCCGTGGGGTACCCTACCCCAGGGCTACACCAATGCTCTCCCTGCCAGGGGGGGGGGCACAGGGGTAGCCTGTCATGGTCCCTGTCCCCCTTTGCCCCATTGTACACAAGGGGTGCCCCTCCTGCCCCCGTGGACCTGCCCTAGGTCCCCCTAGCCCCAAAAAGTCGACCTAGAGCATCCAGTGTGACTTTTTAAGTTCCCTTTTAAGTCGACTTTATTTTTAAGTGGAGACACACTAAGTTGACTTAAATTACCCAGTGTAGACATAGCCTCTGAGCCCTTTTGTTCCCTTGTATAGTGGCGTTAGACAGGCCGGGTTTCGATGAAGCTTTCATGGATTCCTCCTTGAGAAACATGCTGTTTGTCTCCCTTATTTTCCTAGTCCTGCTTTTGAAGGATCTACAGATGCTAAACTTAGAAGTTATATGAGATGTTTCTAAGGAATAAGGTGACAATGGCTCAAGAGGATAGCTTTACTTCACATGTCATTGTGACACTGGGCTAGAAAAAACTAAGTGACTTCAAGTCATATGGCCCAAATCTGACCTTTAAAGGTATATTAAAGGAAAATACAAATGACAGTGAGGGTCATTCTTTATAAATAGACTAGAGCTTTGCTATGCAGGAATATGTGGATGGTTATTTGATGTTTGCATACATCTTGTTAGAGGTTAGCAATGTAGATAAACTGCTTTCCTGTCTCTCACTGTTGTATTCATTGAGAGTTCAAGAGGAGCATATGAACATTGTAACAATACTATTGTTTTTATTTCTCTTTGAAATTTAAGTAGGAAATACTGTGAATGGTTATAAATGGCCAATTACCTTGTGCTAATGTAACTAGTTGCCAGTGTGCACAGGATATAGGAGATGATACTTCAGAGTACCAAGTAATCATCTATTAATTTTCAAGGAGGTACCTGCTGCCAAGAAGATATTGGTTATCCTGCATGGATCTATAAAAGACTCTAATGGATTGATCCTTTTAATCTCAAATCTTCCCAAGCTTGTCAGGAAAAGTTTGGATCACAAGATTGGGATCCCAGAAGCACTCTGGAATTGCCTTGTTAATTCACATGGGAGACTTAGAATGAACTCTGTGGATGGACTATTTAGTCTTCATTTCTCTGTACTGAATTTCTATCAAAGAAGCTCTAACCGAGGACTGATAATCCCCAAAATGTTTGGATAATTTCTGAGATTTTGCAATGTAAGAACTTTACAACTCAGTTATTATCATCTCTATTTTGAAACTAACCTAACAGCTTTATTTTCATCTGTTTAAGTATACTTGTCTTTTAACCATTACTCTCTTTCCTTTTAAAAAATAAATATTAATTTAGTTAATAAGCATTGGCTTTAAGCATGCATTTGGGTAAAATCTGAACTATTAATTGACCTGTTTTGTAATCGATCCAATCTTTTAAGATTGGTAGAACTTTTGTACATAGTATGGATAAAGATTTTCAGTAATTCCCATCATATTTAACTTGGCAGCTGTCCATTTTCTAGCCAAAAAGTTGGGTAATTTTAAGAAAACTTTTTGTGTTCTGAATAATCTGTGAGGTCATCAGAATCTGTTTGTCGCTGGCATGGTCTATTTTATGGAGGAGAAATCACCAGTATTTTGGGCTTTGTCTGCTCTATTCTTTGTGGTTTTCCCTGTTTAAATTTTCTCAGCATGACTCCCCTGGAGGCCAATGTCACAGTCACACACCTTGAAATCAAGAGATTAGGCTTTCCCTTATTAAAATTTCAAGAAATTTTCACCCCCAAACAGCAGATAAAGCTATTTATCCCCAAACTAGCATAATAAATACACAAAAATATTTTCTAACTAAGAAGGTAGAGAGGGATGGAAAAGAGGGGGAGGGGAGAAACAAATAGAACCCCCCTCCCTCCAAAACCTGGACTTCCCTACAATAAAATCTATAGAAAAAACCCTAACACTATCACTAACAACCTAACAGTAAACTTACTATATACCCTTCTCTGTATCTATATATCTATACCTAACATGCTATTTTTTTCCCATTTAATGCATCTGATAAAGCGGGATTATGCCCATGAAGGCTCATACAAGAAATAAACTTGTTATTCTTTAAAATTGCCACAGGCCTCGTTGTTTGTTTTCTCTAACTACATAACACACGCAACTATTGAAAACTAGCTATGTGGGAACTGCAGTGCCTCGTCTTAAGCCAGAGGTAGCTGAGAAGGAGCTAACACAGTGGTTGGCCTACCACTGCCTTATATACCTTTTTATAAGGCATTAGGATTACTAGCTCTCATGCACAGACCATGCCGGAACTGCTGGGAAGAAATCTTTGATTGAAGATTAAGGTGCTGCATGTGCCCCTGAAATGGAGCACTGTTGGGGGGTGTCAGTCATCCTTCCTCCTCTGGATTGGAGGGAGGCTTGTGTCACCTGGACTGCAGTCTAGTGGCATGAGAATTAGCCAGTCAAGTCAAAGGAGCTAAGGCCCTCAGGCAGGGCAAAAGCTAATAAGCAATCTGTGGAGCTCAGGCCTTCTGGCAGAGCAGAGCAAATAAGCAATCTAGGACCTTGATCCTTAGGCAGGGCAGAGCTATGGGGAAACACAGGTCATTTGGTCTAAGGTGGGAAAGTTGGTCGGCTGGAGGGGTTTGGGAAACCTGGGCCCACTCTACTCCACTGGTCCTAACCCAGGGCCCTACCAGTGGTGGAGTCTGCCACTTAGTCAGCAAGATCCCACCGAAACACACTGACATAAATAATCACATCAAGAACTGGACTGACGTCAGGTTTCCTTGAGCTACTTCCTACCACAGTTTGGTGAGGGACTCTGTCATCCAGGAATCCTCTACTTCAACAGTCTTGGCTACCACCAACCTCAGCAGCTCTTCTCCAGCCTGAGTCTCTTCCTGGGTCAAGGCAGCACCTAGCTTAGTAGCAGAACCAGAATCCTTCAGTAAGCATGCTGTTCACAGTCTACTTTGATTTAATTATCTTGAATAGTTTTGTATTATCATCAAATTTTGCCTCCTCACCTTTTACTCCTTTTTCAGATCATTTATGAATATGTTGAACAGTACTGGTCTGCATACAGACCCCTGGTTACCTCTTTCCATTCTGAAAACTGACCATTTATTCCTATCCTTTGTTTCCTATCTTTTAGTAGCGTTACAGATTTTTACAGTTACTGATCCAGCAGAGGACCTTCCCCCTTATCCCATAACAGATAACTTTGCTTAAGAGCCTTTGATGAGGAACCTTGTCAAAGACTTTCTGGAAGTCTAAATACACTGTATCCACTGGATCATCCTTGTCTACATGCCATTTGAGCCCTCAAAGAATTCTATTGGTTTGATGAGGCACAGTTTTCCCTTACAGAAAACATGTTGACTCTTCCCCAATAAACCCTGTTCATCTATGTGTTTGATAATTCTGTTTTTTTTACTATAGTTTCAACCAATTTAAGTTGAAGTTAGTCTTTATTGGCCTGTTATTGCCAGGATTGCCTCTGGAGTATAACACTTTCATACTTAACAATCAGAAACAATATAACATGTTTACAATGATATGCTAATTGGAATTTTGTATATATGTCTAATAGTTTAAGTATTGGTGAACTTGTATATTTGGTAATAAAAAGGTTGCATATTAAGGACAATGTAATACCCTGATCTGTCCATAACATCGCCATTAACATAAGAGGGAGCTATAATGTGGATCAGGGCGTGCTGTAGATCTACCAGAAGATAACTGAGTAAAAAAAATAAAACATTTTACTTTCAAATCTAAAAATTGACTGCAATATCTAATATTGTAGGTGATATATTACTTGTGCTGTTTTTCTACTTGTGAAGTGTAGTACTCTGGATCACTCCAATAACAAGAAGACTTTGTAATTCCCTAAAGCCACAGGCAGGAGAGCCCTTAACACTTCGGCTATGTCTACATTGGCAATTTAAGTCGACTTAAGAAGGCTTAAGTAAGCTTAAATTAAGTCATGTCCACACTAGGCTTTCATTAAGTCGACTTAAGAAAATCCTTAAGTTGACTTAACAAAAACTTAAGTCGACTTTATAACTACCACTCATTAGGTTGACTTAAGCCTCTTTAGGTTGACCTAAGCCCAGTGTGGATACATAAGTCCACTTTAAGTCGACCTAAGGGCAGTTAGGTTGACTTAAAGTGGACAAAGTCAACTTAAAGTGTTGCCACTTGTTAAGTAGACTTTAATAAGGTTGACTTTAAGTCGACTTAAAGTTGACCCTATTAAAGTCGACTTAACAAAAGTCAAATTAACTTTTCTAGTGTAGACATAGCCTTAGATACCAAAGAGGCAGGTGCTTTAGACAGACAGACAGACAGTCAAGAAAGAGTTTTCCCTTTCTCAGGTAAATTTTCTGATATTTTTGAGTAGCTTTATCAAAGAATCATAGGTATGTCTACACTAGAAAAAGTTAAGTTGACTTTAAGTCGACTCAATAAGGTCGACATTGAATCAACTTAAAGACAACCTTATTAAGTCGACTTAACAAAATGGACTAAATTGACTTAGTCCATTTTAAGTCAACCTAACTGCCCTTAAGTTGACTTAATAAAGTCAACTTAAGGGTTACTCCATGTCCACACTGTCCTTAAGTTGACTTAAGGAGTTGACTTAAGTTTCCATTAAGTCGACTTAAGGAATTTCTTAAGTCGACTTAATAAAAGTCAGGTGTAGACATGGAGTAATTTAGGTCGACTTAAGGGTCCTTAAGTCGACCTAAATTGCTAGTGTAGACATACCCATAGAATATTAGGGTTGGAAGGGATCTCAGAAGGTCATGTAGTCCAATTTATAGCTCAACTAAATCCCGACTAAATTATCCTAGCCAGAGCTTTATCAAACCGAGCCTTAAAGACCACTAAGGCTGGAGATTCTACCACCTCCCTAGGTAACCCATTCCAGTGCTTCACCACCCTCCTAGTGAAGGTGACGTGTGATAAATGTGACATTCCTATTCAGAATGTCAGAAAAGTGGAGTGCTCTTCTTTCTGATCACCATAAAAAGGAAAGCACTAGTTAATTCTGACAGTTATTATTATTTGTGTCCCAAAATGGCTATCAAAATGTTAACAAGGATAGTTGTCAATCTCTGTCAGCTTCATTGAAGGCAAATGTATTTACAAGTTCCATCATAAATCTAGGTCAAGTAATGAAATGTCTGACTTATTTTCCATTAACCAGTTATTTCATTATGTAGACTAAATGACATAATATTCAACAGTTCAATTTCATCCGTTTTTCATGCACCAATGAAATCATAAAACTGCCCTCTTTAAAACATGATTTATTTCATTTTTATCTATTAGTGTAGTTTACATGGAATATTTCAGTAAAATGCCTCAACAAAAATACGAAATTCTCATTTTTCCGCTGAAGGCAGAGTAAATTTCCCACAAAATCTAATTTCCAAAAAAAATTTTCAGAAATATTAAAATAACATATTAATGTTCCTTGTTCTGATAATGTCAGAACTCTTAATTTCAACTTTTAGATATTATAATATGAGTAAAATTTTTGAAAGTGTACTTCATTTGCATTAGAGATAGTGAAATGGATCATCTGAATTGAAGAGCACCCACTTGCAGTGAATTCTATAAACCTAATCATCAAGAATAATTTACAAAGGGGTAGGCATGTTAGTCTAGGTCAGCAAAACAAACAAGGAGTCCTGTGGTACTTTTAAAGACTAACAAATTTATTAATCCCATGAGCTTTCATGGGAGAAAATCCCACTTTGGCAGACGCTTTGAAGAATAATTTAGAATGCATAGAGCATAAAATATACAGCAATAATGATCTGAGATTGTTAGCCGTAAATCAACATTTCGGGTGGGGGTGCGGAGGGGGACTGTGGGGGCTGGAAATCTTTACTTACATTTGTAAACTGTTGTATTGGAAATTGTAGCTATTAGCTATCTTTCTACTCTGCTGATCATGGGCTAATTTATCCCTGGATGTAACTTGGAGTCTAAGGGCTCTCCTAAATTATGTTGGCTGTAGTGGTCTCACTGGGACCCTTGTGCCACCTAAGGTAGAGGTTCATGAATCTTGACTACCCCTAATTTTATCCTTATCTTGATCTCAGTCCCCCTGCACCTCTATGCAACCCAAGGATTGCTCTCAGTGCAGAATAATCATTGGCTGTTTTGTGCCACTGGGGTGATGAAAAGGAACCAGATCAGGAGACAAGGATTGAGCCTTATGTGTTTCAGTTACATTTCAGGCTCCATTTCTCTGTTATCAGTATGTTTTGGGCTCTCTTTATGTTCTTCATGACAAATTGCATATACAGAATAGTACAAAAAAGACAAAGGATGCAATAGAGTCATAGGGTATTCATTTGCTGGTTTTGATGTCGTTGTTTCATGTTCATGATTTAGATGATGTCTTTGATTCAGTGTTTTAATGGAAGTTGTAGTATTTTAAAATCTTATCTTATGTTTGAAGCACTGAAGTCCATATTGATCTTCAAAGAAAGTATTTACCTCTTTGTCCTACTTCTTGCACAGTGTACCACTGGATGTCAATATTAACCACTTAATGGTTATATTATCTTTTTTATGGGGCATATAATTTCCTCTGGCTGCAGTGAATATTAAAGAAGTAGAAAAGCTGCTTCTTTAGTCAAAATTCTGTCAACTTGACATGAAAAAAAGTTCCAGAATTATACATCTCCATCATACAACAATGGGTGAGCTGTGTCAAAAAGTTCTGGTCCCCAAGGATTTATAAATATGGAAATACAAGTTGCAACAAGACAGACAAAACAAATAGCTGGTACCAGTCTTTGTGGATGAAAGCGTTTAACAGAAGAGGAAAGATTCTGAAGGAAGTGAATGAGAGGACTTGCTACAGACTGGTTGGAAATCTCTTCCACATGTGCACATGCAGAGTAGGGATGATTACCATTTAAATGTTAAGGCTTTTACATCCCTAGTACAGAGGTAGAGTATACAGAGAGTCAGGGGAGGGCAAAAGAAATTAAGAGAGTAGTCAGAGAAGAGACATGAGTGGAATAAGACTTGGAACCAGACTTCTAAAAGAACTAATTTTAAACAAATTCATTGATGTTTTTCCTGTGGCACCTTAAAGACTAACACATTTCCTCAGGCATCAAATGCAATGGAGCCCACGAAAGCTTATGTCTGAGGAAATGTGTTAGTCTTTAAGGGTGCATCTACACTTGTAAATTAAGTTGACTTAAGCTTGCTTATGTCGACTTAATTTACTCAGTGTCTACACTACAATTTCCTTAAGTCGACTTAAGCAAGTGTAGCCTAAGGTACCACAGGATTCTCGTTGTTTTTGATGTACATTGACTAACACGGCTACCCCTCTGGAAATTGATGTTTCTAATTAGGTTGTCCTGAATTCTAATCTGCATGTTGCAAACAAAGGATTTATTTCAGTGAAAAGCATGGCCAGCTTCTGCAATGAAAAAAATGGCTGCTCTGTAACTATATTGGCCCTAAATTATAACCTGGCAAAAGGAGGCAGGTGTTTTATTCTGGTATCTGATACCTTTGGCAGTGATGCTTCTCAGTCATCAGTCACAATCCAGCACAATGTATTGTATAAGGAAAAATGTCAAATATATTTCTGGGTTGAAGACTATATAATGGAATATTTTTACTTACCATATCTGGGCAGTGCTATGTTTAACACTGGTGAAGCTGGTCTATGATTGCAGCGGGATGACAGCTACAACTTGCAGCTAAGATCCTCACAACAACAGGGCATAAAATGGATAACCCCAAAGTCCCTGATGCAAAGCAATATTTAGGCTCAACCCATCATCAAGCAATAATATGAATAAAATAACAGGGAAAAGCAATGCCAAAAGTGTTTATATGCTTTAGCCTTATCATCCTATCCAGACTGGCAAGCATAAACTGAAAGTTGCCAAACATATTTTAATTTTAAATCCTCTATCCACTGATGATGATGCATGTTGCATCAAATTTTATAAACATGTTTATAATTTCATTAAGATTTTTCAGACTTTCAGACCTCACATTCAGCTTTACATGAGCAGTGTCTTCATGGGCATATTGGACGCTGCTGCTAAACTCTGCACTAGAAACTTAGTATGTAGTCACCAAGCCCTGTTATAAACAAGTAATACTGAAATAATAGGAGTATGCAAATGAATGAAGTGAGATCACATTGCCATCAAATCTAACAGTCTTGTAATGGAGCCAGGATGCTCACACAGCAATATCCATCTCCTTTAGAGCTGGTGACAAGTACCATCAGAACCAAACACACTTTCATTTTCACTTTCCATTCCCTCAGCTCCTTTGTAGCCCTATCCCCTGGCAACACAGCCAAGGAAGGGAAAGCAATTATAGCGTGCCCAAGTATATTAAGATTCAGCTTTCTATTTAGTGTAGATGATATATATTCCGTTATCGTTTCGTTAGCTATTAAGCAATGTCTGGCACTGTTCTATGGCTAATGGTTCAGTTGAGGGCAAACTTAAATCATGCAATTGAATCACTTTCAATTAAACCCCAGAGCCAATCACTAACACTTAACAGGAAAAAAAAAGGTGCTGTAGGTTTTCAAGACATTGTTGCTAGATATAGGGAGGCCTATTGTATCACACTACAATTGAGTTTGACTCTGTCAAAGAAATGCTGAGCTAAATTTCCAAAAAGATTACCACTGGATTGTAATTCCTCATGTTCCATGACAAAGGTGTTGGTTATTATTTGTTTGATATATTTACAATAGTGCCTAAGAAATATTATACGTGAACATAAATCACAGTGATGATTCCTCCCATTGGTCCTGCCAGAAGTATAAGTCAAGGCAGTAATTCAGTGAGCTTCTGAAGGTGCTTTGGCTGCTGCATATGGTATCAGCTGCTTTAAGTGTCTCCCTTCACTAACTAACTACTTTTCATCCACGTGCATGTTTTGCTCAGGCATTGTGCCTTTTTTTTTTTTGCAGCTAGTATTTCTTGAGCGAGGAGAAAGAACAATGATCTCCCTTATAGATGGAGCTAAAGATAAGCAGGAGGAAAGAATTATCTGGAACACAGAGTGATGAAGTCCAGTTACTGATAATGGCAATAGTAATTTAATCTTCATCAATACATGGCACCTAAGGTACCTCTACACTGGCAAGTTAGGTCGACTTAAGGAGGCTTAAATTGACCTAAACAAAGCCACATCCATACTGGGTTTTTATTAAGTAGACTTAAGCATTTCCTTAAGTCAACTTAATACCAGATTAAATCAATTTAACAACACCTCCTCTGAGGTCGATTTAAGGCATAAGTCAGCTTCTTAAATTGACTTAAGCCAGTGTGGATGCCCTAAATCAATGTATTCCATAAGTTGACCTAGGGTTGGGAACAAGGGAGCTGCTGCTCCACCTGGGGACAAGGGAGCTGTGCTCCCTTTTGCCAGGGAGCCACACACGGCTCCTTTGTACCTGGGGGGAGCTGCGGCTCCCTTATCTCCAGGGGGAGCCCCTGCTCCCTTCTACCTGGGAGCCCCAGCTCCCTTTTTAGCAGGTTGCCATGGCTCCCTTCCTGCTGGGAAGCCTCGGCTCCTGGGGAGAAGGGAGCTGGGGCTCCCCAGGACAAGGGGCCTCAGCTTGCGGGGAGCCACTGCTCCCTTCTGCCTGGGACTGCTGCTTCCTGGCAAGAAAGGAGTTGTGCTCCCTTCTCCATGGGAAGCCTCGGGTCCTGGCAAAAAGGGAGCATGCCTGCCTTCTTGCTGGGGAGCCACGTGTGGCTCCCTTGTTCCCGGAAGCCCCGCCTCCCTGGTAAGCAGGGAGCCGTGTGTAATTCCCCAGGGACAAGGGAGCTGTGCGTGGCTCCCCAGGGACAAGGGAGCCACTCATGGCTCCCTTCATAGCCGCAGTTCTCCATCGACCTAGCCAGGCCATAGTCAGGTGTTTGCTTTGCCTACCCCAAAAGCTGCCTCTGCCTCCATCACAAAGTGAGAGCTCACAATTGCAAGAGAAATAACACAATAGCAGGAATAAATGGCAATTTTCAATTTGATATTGAATCTGCTGTATAGATGGAGAGAAAGGAAGTAGCTTAGTCTTCTGGATGATGGTACTTTCTTGAAGGAAAACAGAAAAAAACAACCTAGCTTTTACTTACTTCAGATTCAGAACTCTAAAGCTGATAATAGAGAAAGGAGATTGATTTAACTCCTCAGATAATGTCTAAGAAGGCAGAAACCCAATTTGATTCTAAGAACATACATTGCATTTCAGGCCTGTTCCTTAGATGAACACACCAAAGCAAATTCAATGTAGAATTAGTGAGACGTAACACTGCGACTTTTAAAATATTATTAAATTAATAATATTATTAAATAAATAATATTATTATTATTATTTCCAGACTAGAATTATATTTTAAGATGGTCAAAAGAAAATCCAGAAAGCATTTTAAAGGTTACAGACCAAATATGGAGAAGCATACAAGTAACCAGCAATGACTGAATGTCTATATTGGAAAATGTAATTTCTAGACAACTAAAAACATTGTTTCAAATTAATTGAATGGAGGATATTCTGAATGTCACTTGTACAGGTAGTTGGCAAGTCATTCCCTCTCCATGCTTATGTCTACACTTATAAAGTTAAGTTGACCTTGTTAAGTTGATTTAACAGTAGACATAGCCGTCCACACTGGCTTTAAGTCGACTTAATAATGTCAACTTAGCACTATTCCCCATCCACACTGGCTTTAAGTCAACTTAAGGAGTCGACTTAAGGCTTAAGTCAACCTTCAGAAGTGGTGTTATTAAGGCAATTTAAGCTGTTATTAAGTCAACTTAAGCTGTTACTAAGTCAACTTAAGGAAGTGCTTAAGTCAACTTAATAAAAGCCCAGTGTGGACGCACCATTGCGTAGGTCGATTTAAGTGTCCTTAAGTTGACCTAAGTTGCCAGTGTAGACGCACCCCATTTGCCTTGTTTCTCCATCTGTAAAATGAAGATAATGATAGTGGCCTTTATAAAACATATTAAGATGAGAAACGCTATATAAAAACTAGGTATAATTATGATCATGTCTGAGAAAAGATTTCTGAATCATGCTGGAGCACCAACTTCAGGAGCATTTGGGGATTTCTATGAGTTGAAGCTCCCAGGCCATACATCATAGTACTATACAGACGGTATACAACATTTCATAACTGTTCAGTAAAGAACTATTCATGCATTCTTTCTAAAAGCAATCTTAGGGTTGTAAAAAAGTGCAGTGGGAGTCAATCAAGATGAAGATAAAATTGAAAGTAGGCAGGATTCGTGACCCTCCACTCTTGCAGTATCTAGTATATGCTGACACTCTTACAGCTGCAAAGGCAGATTCTGATGTTTTGGTATTGTAATGTATTGAGAGGCAAGAAATATAATTCAGAATTAAGCAACAATTAACCATACAGCAGGAGCCTTGCTTTGATTCAGAATAGTTCTCTCCTGGTAATATTAAGGCAACTGCTGAGCTTAGATACACATGGAAAATGATGGTTTCTGAGAGTCATCTCAGCTTGCCAAAAACCTCATCCTCATTTTGTGGAAGAATGAAGTCAGAAGGAGAATAATTCACTGGAAGTAGCTCTTTCATCTGACTGAGTAAACTCTTAAGTTCTATGTGGAAGCAAATTTGGCTGAGCTTTATATAAATTTGAACAGTATACTATCAGAAAATGAAGATTTAACTAAATTGAAACATTTAAAAGTAATATGTATTTTACAGAAATGTTAGAAAAAATATATGATCAAAGCTCTTTATTTTGACATACATTATAATACAAGATATAAAAACTGAAGTGCAGTTCTTAAACATTAACAAAACAAAGCACTTTTGATAATTTTATTTTGGTATTTCTGAAATAAAATGTTGAGTGAAATTTAGTTTTTGTTCTGATTTATGATAAAAGGAAATTTTAGAATATTGGAATTTCTTTTGGAATGGAAATTCTGATTTTTTACCAGCTCTATAAGGGACATCATTACAACATGATTAACCATGTTCTTGTAATTAAAACCCTTGATTTGCACTACTATATTACAGCTCTTAGGACTATATATAGCATTAGGTAGTCTAAGACTAAAGTGAGCCCTTGTAGATGTGTCTTCTTTCTCAGCTACAAGTCAGCTTCTAATTTAGCTATAACTGGGGTCCCTTGGTCACTTTCAACTGCAATTTAGATGGAAACTAATAGAAGTCTGAATGTCTTGATTTTTTCTTAGGAACAAGATATTGCAATTTTATGTAGCAAAACCGCAAGAAGAGTATGGAGTTGACTACATGGAAGACAAATGGAGAGGGTAGCTGAGAAAGATGGACTGGGACTTGAGAAAAAAAGCCAGCCCTATACTTAATTACATTTAATTTAGATTTTAAATAACTTTCACATTTTCTTTAAGATCATCTGAACAAAAGGATAAAGCTATGTGAGTCACTTTTACACTTTAGGAGGGCAAATACTGTTTCTATAATTAATTATGTTTAGAAATTCCTCAAACTAAAATGATTGGACATTCGGGCGGGACCAAAACCCTGACCTGTTTAAATGTTGTGAGAGTGGACATTTAATCAGAGAGCTTGTTATTGCTCCCTCTAAAGATGATCTGATGACAGCATTCAAATTTTAATTAAAAGAAAATATCTTTGCGCTATTCATCAGCCATGTTAGAATATTTGGCATGCAGATTGATCACCTTTGTGTAGTGTTTTGCTCTCACCATCCCCTTTGGCCCAGATCCACAAAGGGATGGAACGTTGAAACAGTGATTATTAGAACACTTAACTTTTAGGCACCTTGCCCCCTGGTATTTGGTTGAGATCAGTGCCTGAAGGTGAAGTCCATAAAAGCCAGCCCACTATGCAGGGAACTGCCTAAACTAGCCAATAGAAGACATTGGTAAGAGGGGTGTGTTTCATGGCCCCACTCCTCTTGCTGAAGTAGGCACTTTAGTTTGGACTGGTGGGAGGTACCTTATCTCTGCCTGTGATCCACATTTGAAAATTATTTCCCAGAATGAGGCACCTAAGCCATTCTTGCAAAATAGCAGTGGTGCATGCCTAATTCCACATGAAGCTGCCCTGGGGAAGTGTGTGGGAGGAAATCTCCCTTATAACTTTTAGCTCAGTGCTTAGGGAACTTTCCAGGGCTCTGGGAGAAGTTCAATTCTCACCTCTGCCTGATGAGGAGAAACCCTAATCAGAGGACTATACAGTCATTATTATATACTTTTTCTGGCTCAAGGCATATTATTTATATAAAGTGGAACAGCTTCAGCAGGAGAGATTGAGATGCACATTATTATAGTCCAATGATTCCAACAATCACCAGGAGAGATCCTGGGGCAGGGCTTCATGAGGGTCTCCACTGTGGGCACTGCACCCGACATGTGCAATAGAGTATGGCAGTGTATACTAAGGGGTCCCTGTCCCAAAGGACAGGGATTGAGAATCAGAGGGATGGTCATGGGACAGCAGCTGCTGTCAGGCTGCACACCGGGCTAGCTAATGGGAGGAACTCTGTTCTTTGCTTCTCTCCAGCAGACCCTGTGCCCTTGACACATGACACTCCTGGGGTGGGGCCAGACCTGACGAAGAGGAGGAGGGGGCGTCGCACACAGGACGAGCTCTTTGTGGAGCTGCCTTGGATCATGGAGCAGTCTGAGGCAGACCTGAGGGCCTGATGTAAGCAGGAGGATGCACAGCGGAGGGTCGAGCAGGGGATGCTCCAGCGCCTGCTTGACCTGATGGAGCATCAGATCTGCTCCCTTGAGTGCCTTGAAGAATGCCTGTACCCTCGGTGGGCCGAGGGTACCCCTGCCCTGGACCCCAACAGCCCTCCTCACTGGCAGCCTAGGACACGGGGTGGACAGCTGCAGGCTGGGGACCCGCCTGCCTGAGGCCAGCAGCACCAGCCCCTCACCCAGATCCTCCTCACTCCCCACAGCCCCCTCAACTCCCACCACCAGTTCCCCCTATGAATAAAACCCTTGTAGACTTATCACATGTGTTCTGCCTTTTATTGTTTTGGGGATGGGGGGGAAAGGAGTGGGTGGGGGTGGGGCAGCAGGCATGGGCAGGTGGGGGTGGTCACAGTGCCTAGCAGGCTCACCCCTCAGTGCTCCTCGCTGAGGAAGTGGGCCTTCAGCATGTCCCGGAGCAGCACCGCTCGCTGCTGTGTCTGTGGCATGCTGTTGTCGGGCTGCTGGAACTCTGCGGCGATCTGTTGGGTCTCGGCCTCTGACCTGTATAGGAAACTTTCCTCCCCCACAACTCACACAGGCTGTGGAGAACACAGCACGCGCTGATGACCTCAGTGAGGTTCATCTCAATGAGCTGCCGGTGTGTCAGGATAGCCCTTCAGCATGGCGATGTTGTGCTCAGGGAAGAAGGTGCCTGCATACGCCGGTATAGGCTGGAGTTCTGCAGGAAGCAGGCGTTGTGCGCATTCCCTGGCTAGCCCACACAGATGTTGGTGAAGAGCCCTCGGTGGTTGATGAAGGCTTGCAGACCCACAGTATAGTACCCCTTTCTGTTTATGTTGGCTGTGGCCCGGTGATCCCGTGCTCGGATGGGGATGTGGGTGCTGTCCACAGTGCTCCTGCAGTTGGGAAACCCAAGTCTGGTGAAGCTTTCCAGGATCTCCTGCAGGTGGCCCAGAGTCACAATGCAGCATAGCAGGACCCTATTGATGGGTCTGCAGACCTGCATGAGGATGGCCCCCCCGGTGGACTTGCCGATCCTGATCTGGTGGGCTACAGAGTAGTTGGAGTCCAGAGTTGCCAGCTTCCACAGGGCAACGGCCACTTACTTGTCCACGGGCAGGGGGGGTTGGAGTTGAGTGTCTGTGTGCTGCAAAAGTGGGGTGAGCTCACTGACCAGCTTGAGGAAGGTGCGCTTCCTCATCCGGAAGTTCTGCAGCCACTGATGGTAAGGAAGATCTGGTCACAGCTGGTTTTACATGCCCAGATGCGATGGTGCACAGAGTGCACCCTGAGCACGCCAGCTCTCAGGTTCAGTATGGTGGTCGGCCTGCTGCAGCCTGACCTCGTGCTGCTGGTCACCCTGAGAAGCCTGCTCCAGAGCAGGGGAAGACTGGCCAATAGACAATAGGTGTCAAGCACCCTCCTGGCAAATTGCTGGAACATGTTGGGGTCCATAAACTCCTCAGGCTTCACCTTGCCAGTCACATGGGAAGGGTGCTGTGCTCACTTCCTGTTTTAAAGGAGTTGCCGGGGGAGGGGGACACTTCTCCAGTGCAATGGGGACAGCTACCCACAAAGCACCATTCCTTCGTCGACTTAACACCTGCCAGTATGGACATAGGCAGTCAACAGGCGTTTTCAATGTGGACTCTCTAAGTCAACTTAACAGAGCCTCCAGTCTGGATATATCCTTACTAAGGTTTTCAGAGGCAGTCAAAGGGAGATATGTAAGCTATGTAAAATAACTTGTGTATTTCCCTTCGACTTTCTAACACCTACTTACCCTGATGTCTCCACAATACTGAGTTGGAGGGAAATGCCTTTCCTTCAACTCAGCACTACTCTTTTTGAGGGGGTGCATTTACTGCTTTGACTTCCAGATCGATTGAGTGGGTCTTTGCTGACCTCTCAATTGAACTGGAAAGATCAAATTGACAGTGGCAAATTTGCTGCCATCAATGTAGACTTGCTCTAAGTCACCTGAATCCAATTGTGTATCTGTGTCTTTGTCAAAAAATGAGGTATCGTAATGCTAGGGGTGAAAACATGTCCCCACTGAAGTTAATGGAAGTTTTGCTATTGATTTCATTGTAGTTAGGGTATTCCTTCAAGACCTGATTTAGTTTAGGAGCTGGAACAATGCTGACACCGCTTATCTTGCTTTCCTTCCTTTATTGAAACTAGTTAATATTCCAAATTAAGTGGCCAAATCTGTATGCATTGAAGTCAATTGGAGTTTTGCCACTTGCATTCTCCAGCAGGTTGAGATGTGTGCAGTTCCACAGGATGAAATAACTACATATCTCTTTAACATCTATAGTTGTACCTTTTGTCTTATTTGACTTGTATCCTGGAATTATTTCTGAAATGTGTATACTTCTGTTCAAGCAATGAACAAACCTTGTGGCCATTTGCTTCTTATGATACATTTGGGTGAGGTTTATTTGAAGACTTTCCCTTCACATTTGTTTTTTCAACATAAAAATTGAATGCTTCACCCAGTAATTAATATAACATAGATACCCGTGTTCCTAATTTGTTATGTTTGTTCATCAGCCAACTTTTCTTTTTTAAAAACAAGAAAACACCACCTGAAACTTGTGGTTATGATCTCCTAGCAAAATAACTTTCTATTATAATGAGTTATCATTCAAAGGGTTTGTGTCAAGAATATGTTAAGTAGCCTTTATTCTCCCTTTAGCTTATTGGTCTTTTTCTGTATATAAAATGTTTTTGATTAGAACCTGTAACACAGAAAATTTACATAACAAAACAAACCATCATCATTATCATCTATATTTCACCAGAGCAGATCACAAGGAAAAAGTAAAGCTCATTTACAGGATCCAAAAGAGTACCTGTGTTAGTCTAGTTCAGCAAAACAAACAAGGTGTCCGCTGGCACTTTTAAAGACCAACAAATTAGGAGTTTGTTGTTACTAGATAAGGGCTTTTTTTAGGCTGATCTCATTTTTAAACCACAGAAACCAGCTTCTGTTTGCTCTCTCACAGGTTCAAGATCTGTAATCCAATGATCTGGAGAATATTTACAACAATATTAGTATTAAACTCCTTGCAGTAGTGGTGTAATCACAGTTGTTTTTTTAATTCCTTTATATCAGTTCTGGAATAGCCCACCAAGGAGAGCTCTGGGGGCAAAATAACTAGCTGGCTTCAAAAGTGAGCGTGATACATTTATGGAGAGGATAATATAGTGGGATAAGGTAGTTGGCAATTGAATGATCTTTGACTACTGGTGGTAGATATGCTAGTGTCCTGAGATAGGATTTTAGATAGGGTGAGTTCTGAGTTATTGCAGAGAATTCCCTCTTGGGTGTCAGGCTGGTGAGTCTTGCCCACATGCTCAGAGTTTAACTGAACACCATATTTGGGAAGGAATTTTCAGTCAGGGCAGATTGGCAAGGGCTCTGGGGGTTTCTTGCCTTTCTTTGTAGTGTGGGGGCATGGCTCATTTGCTGGTGGATTCTCCATACCTTAAAGTCTTTAACCCATGATTTGAAGACTTTAATAACTTAGTCATGGGATAAAGATTTATTACAGGAGAGGGTGGGTGAGTTCTGTGGCCTGCATCATGCAGAAAGTCAGACTAGATGATCATATTGGTTCCTTTTGACCTTAGTCTATGAATTTCAATGTACACCAGATCACAAGGAAAATTCATTTACAAATAACCAGGAGTCTGTTATTAACAGATTAGTTGTTTCTTATGCTGATCTCATTCTTAAAACTAGAGAAGGCAGCTTCTGTTTTCTCTATCACCAGTTCAAGGTATATAATCCAATGGTACGGAGAACATTAACACCTATGTTAATGTTAATATCCATATGGTATTGGTGTAATCACAGTTGTGTTTTCCCTCCTCTATATCAGTTTTCATTCATTTCCTCTTTCTGTATAATTGGAATATTGTTTATAAAAATCCATGAAATACAAATTTCTAAATATGGTCATGATAACAATTTATCTAAGGTAACCTTTGAGATTTCAGCTTTAACAGGCGTTTTATGTATTTATTTTGTAAAAAATTTCACAAAACTCACAAAAATTAAAAAAACACAGAATGCAAACTTTGAATGCTATTTGAATTTCGCAGGATTAAATGAAAAATGGATTGTTACAGGACCAATAACAACAGTCCCCCAAAATCACACTTTCTAGCAGTTTTGCCTTTTGTAAAAAATCTGAAATATGCTGGCAGCTGTGTCTTGCTCTACATTGTTGTTCTTCATTCTCCCAAGATCAGTTAGACACAGGTAGCATTTATCTATTGAACATGTTATTACTTTTCAGAGGTAACTGTTGAGATAAAAACCAAGACAAACCCACTGCATTTAGCAGTGAGGATGAGGCCAGGTAGATACACTTTCAGTGATGACTGAATGACTCTCTGATCTTGGAAACATACACTTCACAAAAAGATGAATGAAAATGAGTAGAGGAATAATGGAAGGTGTATGAGAAAACTATTAAACACTTTACAGCTGTTAAAACACTTTTCTGTTTATCACAAGGATTCAACCTTTCTTCTGTAACTTTACTTAGGCCTTGTACACACTGCAGTTATTGCGCGATAACGCTCGTTATTGCGCAATAACAGGCACAGCGTCCACACATAAATCCATGTTGTTGCGCGGTAACAGCCGTCTCACCGCGCAACATGTAAACCACCAAAACAAGAGTGGTAGCGGCTACTGCGGAACAGCTGTTCCGCGATAGTTCGTGTGTGTACAGTTGCCGCACAATATGAAACTTCCGGAAATGTCCCAGAATTCCAATTCCATCCCTTCTGCACTTCCTTCTGCACTCTGTGGCTGTGACATGATTGTACCCGCCCTCCCATCATTCCTGGGAATTTTTGAATTCTTCACTCTTCCTGTTTGCTTGGTGTGGAGTTTGCTGCAGCTGTGTACTCCAAGAGCAATGGTGGCTCAACGCAGCAAACATGCTCCAGTCTGGACCACAGCTGAGGTGCTTGATCTTATAGGCATCTGGGGAGAGTCTGCTGTGCAGGCACAGTTACGTGGCAGCTGGCGGAATTTTGATATTTTTGGCCAGATTTCTCGGGCCATGGCAGAGAAGGGGTATGAGAGAGACACTCTTCAGTGCAGGTTGAAGGTGAAGGAATTGCGGATTATGTACCACAGAGCCAGAGAGGCAAACCGGCGCTCTGACTCAGTGCCGGCTACATGCTGATTTTACAAGGAGCTGGAAGCAATCCTGAGCGGGGATCCCACAACCACCCCAAAAGCTCCTGTGGACACGTCAGCACCTCCCCATGAAAAGGATACCAGAGCAGACGGTTATGAGCAATTCGTCGATGAGGACGTGGAAGTGGAGGATGACCTGGAGAGTGAAAGCGGTGCAGCCGATCTAGGGAGCCAGGAGCTGTTCTCCACACCACCTGACATATGCTGCCCAGATTCCTTCTCTATACTGTCTTCGGATGGAGCAGAGGGGAGCTCTGGTAAATTTCATCAGAAGTGGCTTCTATGCTAGCTGGATAAGCTTTGCGGGCAAATGAAGAGCGGGCGGGAAATAGGCGTTTTGAGTTTCATCCTTTCTTTTCTTTTTTGGATGGGGGGGGGTCTACCCCACATTCCATGAGCAGTGCATCAATGCATGCTGTAATTGTCAAGAAATCCTCTCCATTGAGATCACTGAAGGTGTCCTTGATGTACTTCCACGGCCTCCCAGTTAAATTCGATGGGAGAGCAACTGTTTCCCCTCCCCCATAGAGGGATACTCTCCCTCGCCAGTTGCAAAGCACAGCAGCGGGAACCATGGCTGCGCACAAGCCTGCTGCATACAGTCCTGGCTGAAAACCAGTGACATGCATGATATGCATTCTGGCTTGCAGAGGCACTCTAAGCAGCGAGATATCGGCTTCCATGGCAGTGCCGTATGTGAACTAATCACCCAAAGCACTGCAAATAGTTCACGGAGCTGTGTGTCTTGTCTCAGCAACCCGAACCTCCCTTTGCAAAAGCCCTTTCAGTCCCCAGAAATGCCCTGTCCCATGGGCACAGCGGAATGTGGCGGGACAGCATATTACTGGCTCCTTAACCAAAGTGAGAACAATACTTATCATGTTTCATTTTTCCTTAGAAACAACCTTCACCGGTTGGTGGTCTGCACCAGCTGACCAGCTGAGACAGATAAGGAGGAGGCCTCGCAGGAGCAAGGAGGATATCTTCCAGGAGCTGATGCAGTCCAACGAGGCATCAGCAAGGGAGACTAGACAATGGAGGCAGGAGTGCCCGCAGGAGCGCAAAGAAAACAATGTGAAGAGGCAGAAGCAGAAGGATGCCCTCAGAAGTATCCTATAGGAGCAGACCCAACTGCTGAAGACCATGGTTGGTCTGCAGACCCAGCTGCTCTAGGCTCGCCCCCCCCCCGTGCAGCCACAGCAACGCTTTCTGTCCCCCATGCCCCATTCTCCCTCAAAGCAGTTCTTTAAAGCCCAGGGACCCTCCTGGTACAATGTTACATCCACTCCTGCACCAAGCTATGGCATTGAGACACACACCTACATGCATCTATAGCCCCTTTTGCAGGCACTGCTTACTGTAAATATTTAATGTTTTATAATAAAATTGAATCACTTGAACTTTGCACAGTGTCTTTATTGATACACAATAAGATTAGTTGTTGCATGTTTAGTATTCACTCATTCGAGCATAGTACAGTACATGCCCACCGGCACCGTCCCCCCACCCCCCAATCAGCACCCAATAGTGCTTGGGAACACTACTGCACAGTGATGCAATGCGTCCTATGAGTCCCCATCACTAAAATGCACCCTAAGTGCCTCCCTTATACGGATGGCTCTCAGCCGTGCCCCCCTGATATTCTTAGTGGCTGGCTGCTGGAAGGCAAACTCTAGCCGCTCAGCCTCCACGTCCCAAGAAGGGGGAAATTTCTCTCCCCTATTTTCACAGAGGTTATGCAGGACACAGCACACTGCAATGACGGCTGGAATGTTGTCCTCATTTAAGTCTAGTCTCCCATACAAACAGCGCCAGTGGCCTTTTAAGCACCCAAAGGCGCACTCTATGGTCATTCGGCCGGCTTAACCGGTAATTGAAGCGCTCCTTGCTGGGATCCAAATTTCCAGTATAGGGCTTCATGAGCCAAGGCATCAGTGGGTAGGCTGGGTCTCCTATGATGACTATGGGCATCTTCACATCCCCAACAGTAATTTTATCATCAGGGAAGAAGGTCCCTGCCTGCAACTTCCGGTACAGGCCCGTGTTCCGGAAAATGCGAGCATCATGCTCCTTACCCGACCACCCCGCATTTATGTCCGTGAAACGCCCCCTGTGATTCATGAGTGCCTGAAGCACCATGGAGAAGTAGCCCTTCCTATTAATATACTCAGTCGCAAGATGCTCCGGAGCTAGAATAGGGATGTGTGTGTCGTCTTTTGCCCCTCCACAGTTCGGGAATCCCATGGCCGCGAATCCATCGACGATCTCCCAACATCACGGTCCTCTGGAGCCGAACACGATTAATGGCTCTGCACACTTGTGAAAGTGCTAACCCGACGGTCGACCTGCTAACTACAAACTGATTCGTGACTGAGCGGTAGCAGTCTGGAGTCGCCATTTTCCACAGCGCGATTGCGACATGCTTCTCCACAGTGAGGGCGGCTCTCATTTTGGTGTCCTTGCGTCTCAGGGCAGGGGCTAGCTCCTCACAGAGTTCCATGAATGTGGCTTTCCGCATTCGAAAGTTCTGTAGCTACTGGTCATCATCCCACACCTGCAAAATGATGCAGTCCCACCATTCGGTGCTTGTCTCTCGTGACCAGAACTGGCGGTGCACCATGTGCAGATGCTCTGTGAAGGAGTTCAGCAATGCGGTGCTGTTGTTCTGCATGGCAGTCACCAGCCCAGGGTCATCCGAATCCTGCTCTGATTCAGAGCTGAACGCATACTGTGCCACCAGCTGAGATGTATTCATTATGCTGAAGGCGACAGTCGAGATCAGACCTGGATCCATGTTGCTGCAAAAGGACTTCTGGGATGCACTACTGTTGAAAATGGGTGCGAGTTGCTAGTAGCAACTCTCGTGACACAAGGGGAACAGAATGCACCATGGGAAACCAAGACTTTACCCATGGTGCTCAGCACTACTCTCCTTCTACCCAGGATTCTTAGCGCCAAATCAGGATGGATGGAACTGTGGGATAGGTTCCCACAATTCAATTGGGTTTCTTGTGAAATTGTGAATTGCAGGGCGGTGCTCTGTTCCGTCACAAGCGGCAGAGTGTGTACACGATCCTGCGCTACAAAAACCACGTGACTTTTAAAGTGCAACGGGCTTGTTGCGCGATTATTCCTGTAGTGTGTACATTGCCTTACTTAGACTTTAGGGTGTATCTAAGCTAAAAACAAACAAAAAAAAAAAAAACCCACCCAACCCAATAAAACTCTGACATCAAAGTTCAGCACCCTGGTCAACCGACTCAGCCTTATGGGGCTAATAGCAGCAATGTAGGCATTCCCTCAAGCTGGAGCCTGTGCTCTGAGGTACACCCTTTTGCCAGGTTTCAGAGCCTGGGCTCTAGCTGGAATAGGTTTAAGAAATCTATTATATTCTAAGAGAATTTTATACTTTTATAGAGGTTTTGGTGCTTAGCATAAGTTCATAAATTAGCATAATTTTTATATAGCTAGATGAACGTTTACAGGCCTGTATAAGAGATTATACAGCTTGTAATGAAAAAGCTGAAGGGGGTAGGCATAAGTTGGAAACTTAATTTATTAGATTAAAACTAGACAGGTGGATCTGCTTGTTCCTCAGTGTTCAGTGAGGCATAGATCCAGAAGGCTATATTTTGATCATGATACCCAGGTCAGCAACCCAAAACTTTCGAGTTCAGACCCTTTGACATTTAGTGAAACACTGCAAAACTCACAAATATCCAGAAATAAAAGGGGAAGGCCATAGAAAACAGACATATGTCAATAATATACACAAACCACTTGTCTAATGTACCCCTACAATTTCTGGGGTGAAGGTGCATATTTGGGTGATAGAGATGGATCTAGATTGTTCTATGTTGAGAAGCGTATAAAAATTCACACCTTGTTTCCAGGGGCAGCTTTTGCTCTCAGCCTCTAGCTCTGAGCAGCAGCTAGACCTTTCTTAAGAAAGAAAAACAAATCAGTTTATTTCCCTCTTATCAGTCAGTTATTTTACAGTTACTTTCATAAGTCTAGAGATATTAGCTGAAGTTACTAAACTCCCTTCCTAAGTACCCTTCTTGTCAAGTCGAGGCCTTTGATGTCCTTCTCGACCAAGTTGGGAAACCATATCTATCAAACAGTTTTTAATATAGCTCAGAAAACTATAACCGCATAAGATTTCTTGTATTTATCAACATTTAAGTTAATTGAAATTTGGCTATAAATATACCCATCTAAACTTTTTCTCAATTTTGTAGTTATTTATGCTTATTACAATAAAAAGGATTTCATAAAGTTAAATTCAAGTATCTAGACTCTTTCCTATTAAGTGTCCCTGTGGACTCTCACTTGAACTATTTTTCTGTGGTCAGATTTGAGCAAGAACCCAAAATTCCCTGATAAAATCAATTTGCAATCCTATTCAATCTCAAACTAAAGGATCTGGCAACAGAAGAGAAATACTTTTTATAATCTCATTTTACTGTGTAGATGTATTTTTACTCTTTCAGATGTTTGACCAATAGGGAAAGGATGTACTGGCTTTACTGTTAGTTGTTATGGCTTGTTGAGCACAGCCTGGAAATGTTCCATCCAACATCCATTCTTCCTTTGGCTATGTCTACACTTGTAAAGTTAAGTCGACTCTGTTAAGTCGACTTAAAGTTGACCTTGTTGAGTCAACTTTACAGAGTGGCTACACTTTAAGTCAACTTAAGTCAACCTTTTTAAGTTGACTTAACAATATACATAGCCGTCCACAGTGGCTTTAAGTCGACTTAATAAGGTCGACTTAGCACTATTCCCTGTCCACACTGGCTTTAAGTTGACTTAAGAAGTCAACTTAAGGCTTAAGTCAATCTTCATAGGTGGTGTTAGTAAGTTGACTTAAGCTGTTAAGTCGACTTAAGGAAGCACTTAAGTCGACTTAAAAAAGCCCCGTGTGGATGCGGCTTTCTGTAGGTTGACTTAAGCATCCTTAAAGTCAACCTAAATTGCCAGTGTAGACACACCCATTAATTCCTAAGGTCTATTAAGTTGCAGCTTGAAATGTACCTTCACTATTAGATGTACTGACTTACTAGTGCCATACGTACCTTCTGCCTTGCATGGTGTTGCCTTCCATAATTTTATTGTGACTGTCCCAGTAAGAAGATGGTGGTTACTTATGACATCAGCATTCATCGACAACTTGTTATACAACAATGATTTTTTCCAGTGCCAACAAATGGAATCCTGGTCAAGATGTTTATGGCTGAAACCATCATTTGATTTCCATGTCTGTTCATGTCTTTCCTTTCATAGAAATAGTGTTCCCCAAATGTAAAGTTTGCATAGACCACAAAATGTTCTTCATTGTCAGCCTGTTTGGGGATATCATATGGGCTGGTAAGGGAGATATGTATGCAGGATGAAGAAGAGTCATGTTGGGGAAATTTTAAGGAACTTTTTCACAGATTTATTCCCTTGTATGGTGAAAAGGGACAGCAGTGTGATCATCTATCTTCTGTCCTGTCCTCCTGCATAACACAGCTTGAAAGCTTTGAGCTCTTTAGCTGCAGTTGCAAACCTTCAGAGAGAGCACTGTAAGCTTTGGAAACCTGCTGAAGCTAATCACAGGATCAGTATAATTACACATAACACAGCGAGGGTCAGTGAGAATGTATGACTAGGATTATATGGAATTGTGCTGAGCATATAGAAAATGGATCTGCTATGTTCCCAGTACTTCTCACCATCTCCAAAGAGGCAAGGTTGACCAGGAGGCATTAACTGATGACTATTTCATGAGCTCCAGAGGTTTAAATTTAGGCACTTGCCACATCCGTGAAGAGAGCAAGGGAGTTGTCAACATTAGATAACCTTAACTATTCATTAACAAAAAGGTATTGCAATGAATTATAATAGAAATCCAGAAATCCAGCCTTGGTTATGGTTATCTGATAAGTCCATTAATATATTATAACATTTTATGTCCATCTTGGTGTATTAAAATAAAAAAGATATAAAAATAGTGTAAGGTCTAGTTCTGCCCTTAGATCTGCTCCATTGGGAATGGCGTGAAGACGAATAGGGTTTATAGTGTCTGCAAACAGTAGGGTAGTATCTTTCGATGGCGGTCAAGAGAACAATAACTGTGGTCTCTGTGTATCACACTGACCCACATATTGCAGCGCCATGTCCAGCCAATGGACATGCAATCAATACTCATAATATGTGCTAGTCAGTAGCATTGCTGATCCTTTTCATAATAGCAATTAATCATGTCACTGTGTAATCCCCGGGGCCCCCTTGATGGGATTTTAGCCTGGTAGCAATATTCATTAACTGAGGAATGCATCTATTAGCATTCTTACTTTCCCTAGTACCACCTGCCAGTGAAGCATTTGTCCTCAGCCCCTTCCTTGCATAAGTGACCATACTATTTATCACAAAGCTAACCACCTTTCACTAACTAGTTGTGAGAACAATGGAAACATAACCTTTCAATGATCTGTTTTTTCTCCTCAAAATTGAGGATGATCATGTTAGATCCAGCATTTTTTTTTCTTAAGTTCAAGTGAAAAACTCCAGTGATGAAAAATTCTAAAGCATTGCAAGTCAATGGAAACTGTTTAACCGAGAATGTGATATTAAATTAAAACAATCAGAAAGTGTAAAATTTGTGGCAGGAACTAGATTTAAACTTTATGTTTTCTACACTGAGAAAAACACTCTTAGCAATAACATTCTGTGGTCATGGTTAATAAGGAGTGGTGATGAAAACACAGAAGAAATAGATAGCAAGAGAAAGCAAATAATTAACGCAACTATAAAGATATAAAATGTGTACTCCTATTTTACAGTTAAAATAAAAAAAGCACAACATATTTTGCATTTACATGAAAATCTCAATAAAAAGGAAGTTAACAAAATATTATCTCTGCTTCAAAATATCTTTGGTTTTGCAGATGTTACCTTTCCATTTACTGCCTTTCAGCCATGTGGGAATAGAGTAAATGAGAAAGTAAATGAAAATGCTGTATAATCAAAAACTAAATTCTACAACACATTACTGTAATTCACATATTTTACAGTACTTTATACTCTGCAAACTCATAAGATTTTTTAATGAGAAAAGAAAATGACACGTTTAATATATTCAGCTGGCAAAGGTTGTTATGAGAAATGAAAAACTGTACCATATTGACCCATTCAGTAAACAAATTAGAAATAGCAAAGATATCGTATGTTCTAGGTGTGATTTAGTAACCTTACAGCTAGTGTTATAGGATTCAATAATCTAATTCATTTTTAGAGCACCTTATGACTTCCTACTGTAGCTGATGCTAAGCTTGGATATTCTATACCTCGTGATGATATACCATAGCGATAGAACAGTGTTAACTTAGACATACACAATGTGAACCAATCATTTTGTGCTACAGCTGCTCAGCAAGTAAAATATAAAGTCTCAGAAAATCTTGTTCAAACCATTTCCAGGCCTCATCTCAGGTGGGAAAAAAAAGGATCAGTTTCTATGAGTCTTATTGTCTATTTACATTTGCCAATAAACTTGGGTTTTGCCAAAGTATTCTAATAGCTTTGATCCTGAAAACTGTTGGCTCAAATACCAGTAATAAGTGGTAAAACTAAAATCTGCTGTACTAAAGATAAGACAGGATCACAATAACCATAATTTTCCAATGCAGAGGAGGAAAATAAATGCTTTTTAAAAGTAATAACTATTGTAGTATTACTATTGGGAAAAGCAGGGAATGCTTTTCCTCAGACTACACAATCACAAGTAATATTTAAATAGTTTCTGTGATAAACAAGGGTCCTACAAATGTTACATCTTTGGCTAGTGTATTTGCCTCAAAGTTATGGAACATAATATTGTTTTCATGTTTAAAGGCACAATGTATTTTCCAAGTAGGGTTTTCTACATCTAGCCTGTCGTGTAAGATAAATATTTTAGAACAGGAACACTCCAGTTTAATAAAGAGAAATATAGTGCACAATTAATTTTATATACAACAGAAAAGTTATGCATAAGTGTGAAAATGATTTTAAAATGACTATTTTCATATTTAATAAATTCAAATACATCTATTTATTTGAATTTGTGTGCATCATAATGGAAAAGTGAGTCCTGTGCTTAGAAAATAGAACTAAGAATCAACTATGGTGGGTTTTATTCTCTACTTTATCACTGATTTGCTGTGTGACTTTGGGCAAATCATTTTACAACTTACACTTCAGATTCTTTACTTGTAAAATGATTTATTTACATGATTCACAGAAGTGTCGTAGGGGTTAATTGATGACATATTTGTAAAGCTCTTTCAGATCCACAGATTAAAAGGTGCTAAATAAAAGTGTTAGATATTGTGATTATGACATGTCGCCATGCTGAGCCATTAAAAAAAATGTACCGTAATAGCTGGGCCAAGTTTTGCTTATCACTTTTAACAATGTCAAAAAATCCATCAGTGAAGTAACTGCATGACTATTTTCCCAGCATAACATTGGGTCCCTCCAAAAGTACACAAGTTCTGCAGTCTTTGGGGAAGGAGTTGCCTTTCTGAGATGAGATTAAGGGAAGACCTTATAGTTTGTATGTTTGTCCACTATGCCCCTACCTCAGTAATAACAATTTCAGGTGCACTTTTGCAGACTATTAATGCTCTGAGCAGAAACATTCCTTGCAGTGGGGAATGTGGGAGGGAGTACCGCCAGTCAGAGACTAGGTAGTATGGTATTCTGCTTTTGTATTTTTCATGTATATTGGTGTGAATTTCTTTCCCTAATAAAGAAACTAAATTGGCCCTATGGCCAAATCAGTTATGGAGGAAGATATTGGGCATAAAGTACATTACTTTTGACAATCCATGACAGAAACAGGAATATAAATTCCATGCAATTAGAAGACTGAGTATCTGGGATGCCCTGTGGAAATTGCACCTAACATCTTCTCTCTTCCTGGCTTGCATGAAAAGGCAAAGTACTACAAAAGCAAGTAGAAGAGAAAAGATGACAAACCTTCATCCCAAGCCATTAGTGCAAAAATCCCACACTTTCAAGGAAGCACAGAAAGAAATCAGGCAGTTAATCTGAGGCCATTTGCCCACCAATCCCCTTCACTCTGACCCCCACACAATTAGCTCTTTGGCAGTAGCCATAAGAAAGGTTCCAACACAGGGATGAAGAAAGAGTGGTTTGTACTAGGACAGATACTTTGAGCAAGTAAATGAAAACAACAATGCAGAGGAAAGAGAAGGAGTGAGAAGACAAATCCAGAGTTATTTAGGAAAAAGGCCCGCTTAATTTTTGCTTGTGGGACCTTTCAAAATATCATAATGGTCCTGAATGAAAAACAAAACAAACATTCCCTGCCACCACACAAACAGTGAATGGATTTATTATCTTAAACCATTATAAAAATTTATCCATGGCAAAATCCTTCTTTCAAAGGAAGTCATAGAACCATAGGGTTGGAAGGGATCTCATGAGATCATCTAGTCCAACACTCTGCTAAAAGCAGGACCATTCCCACTAAAACATCCCAGTCAGAGTATTGTCTAATTAGACCTTAAATATCTCCAAAGATGGGGATTCCACCACCTCCCTAGGTAACCCATTCCAATGCTTCACCACCCTCCTCGTGAAATTTTTTTTCTTAATATCCAACCTTGACCTCCACACCTGCAGCTTGAAAACATTGCTCCTTTTTCTGTCTTCTGTTACTACTGAGAACAGCCTAGCTCCCTCCTCTTTGGAGCACCCCTTCAAGTAGTTGAAGGTTGCTGTCAAATCCTCCCTCAGTCTTCTCTTCTGCAGATTAAATAAGCCTAGTTCCTTCACTCTTTCCTCATACATCATGTGCCCCAGCCCCCTAATCATTTTAGTTACCCTGCGCTGGACTCTTTCTAATTTGTCAACAACTTTTCTGTAGTGGGGAGCACAAATCTGGACACAGTATTCCAGATATGGCCTCACCAGTGCCGAATAGACAGGAATAATCACATCTCTTGATCTGCTGGCAACGCTCCTACTGATGCAGCCTAATGTGCCATTGGCCATTTTGGAAAGAAGACCGCACTGTTGACGCATATCCAGTTTACCATCCACCATAACCCCAGGTCCTTTTCTACAGTGCTGCTACTTAGCTGAACGGTCTCCAGCCTGTAGCAGTACATGGGATTTTTCCATCCTAAGTGCAGGACTTTGCACTTGACCTTGTAGAACCTCATGAGATTTCTTTTGGCCCAATGCTCTAATTTGTCTGGGTATCCCTGAATCCTGTCCCTGCCCTCCAGTGCATCTACCATTCCCCTCAGCTTGGTGTCATCCATGAATTTACTGAGCATGCAATCTATCCCATCATCCAGATTATTAATGAATACGTTGAACAGAACTGGCCCCAGGACCAACCCCTGGGGCAGTCCACTCATTACTGGTTTTCAACTAGACATTGTGCCATTGATTCCTATCCGCTTAGCCTGATGATATAGACAGTTTTCTATCCACCTTACGGTCTACTCAACCAACCCATACTTCCTTAACTTGCCGACAAGAATGCTGTGGGAAACTGTATCAAAAGCCTTGGTACAGTCAAGGTATATCACGTCAATGGCTATTCCCACATCCACAAATCCAGTCATCTCATCATAGAAGGCAATCAGGTTGGTCAGGCATGATTTGCCCTTGGTGACTGCTGACTGTTCCTGATCACTCTATTTTCCTCCAAGTGTTTCAGAATGGATTCTTTAAGGACTTGCTCCATGATTTTTCCTGGGATTGAGGTGAGCCCGACTGATCTGTAGTTCCCCGGATCTTCCTTTTTTCTTTTCTTGAAGATAGGCTAATATAGTACCTTTCTCCATTCATCCGGGACCTTCCCCGTTCGCCACAAGTTTTCAAAGGTAATGGCTAGCAGCTCTGTAATCACATTGGTGAATTCCCTCAGATTCCCTCAGATTCCCTCAGCACCCTCAGATGCAGCTCATCCAGCCCCATAGACTTGTGCACATGCAACTTCTTTAAGTAGTTCCTAACCTGACCTTCCATCACTAAGGGCCACTCTCCTTCTCTGTTTTCTGTGTTACCCAGTGTAGTAGCCTGGGAGCTGACCCTCCTTGTGAAGACTGAAGTAAAAAAACATTGAGTACTTCAGCCTTTTCCGCATCATCCACCACAAGAGTACCTGCCCCATTCAGTAAGGGACCTACAGCATCCCTGATCCTCTTCTTGTTACTGACATACTTGTAGAACCCCTTCCTGTTACTCTTCACATCCCTTGCCAGCTGCAACTCCAATTGCCTTTTGGCCTTTCTGATTTTATCCCTGCAGTCCCGAGCAATATCCTACTTAATTGTGCCAAACGTTTGGGAGATTGCAAGATTTTTTTCTCGTTTGAGCTGGAATTATATTTTGCTCAGGAAGTCATCTCAAATCAAAGAACACTTATGACCCAAGAGATTATTTAATTTAAAAATATTGATGCACTTCACTTAAACAAGACACCTTTTTCTAGGAAAGAACATTACGAGCTTTATTCATCAATAGTTGACATAACTGCCTGTATTTCTACTTCTGTGCAAGTTTGCTACATGGATGAATAGGTGTGTGAGCTGTAAAATAAAAGAACACCTGGAATATTGGTCAATTTACTGGAATCTGGAGTGGGAGAGGGTAGGAGAGTGGATGACCAGGTACTTTATTGAAGATTTTAAATAAGATAAATAAAAATGTTATTTCATATTTTTGGACTGGGTGAGAAAGATGAGTAAATCTCTTTAATTCTATATAATCTTTAGAAAAGTGGCATTCCCACTAGCTTCAAAATACACAGGCTGGTTTCATATACAGTTCTTGCTGATGCTGTGACATAGCCATTTAAGATTCAGCAGATTTTGCTGCCTCTATATCCACTGATGTAATGGAATATATTATATTTTATTATAATGAAATGGACATGGAATGCACTGACATTGGCTGAATTAACACAATCTGCTGAAGAATCTAGAATTGGTCACTATCAGAGACTGACTTCTATGCTAGATGGTTTGTCATATAGTCATATACATTATTAAGAAAACAAATTAGTTGGAGCTTCATATTGCATTTCTTACAGAAAGTCCCAGAATTTAATGGATCAGATAAATAGGATAGTATGGAATTTACTGCAAAGTCTATGGAAGGACAAAGGCTATGTCTACATTGGCGGCGGCAAATTCGCTGCTGTGTGTTCGAACTTCCGGGTTCGATTGAGGCTTAAGTCAAGACACACTCAATCGATCCACAGTTTGATTTAGTAACTCCAGTCCGGCAATGAGAGTAGCACTAAGTGGAACTTACCCTATTTGCATTCAACTTAGTGCTGTGTGTACGGTGGAATTACTAAGTCAAATGGAGATACGCAAGGTATTTTACATACTTTGACTGCCGCTGAAAACTGGCGGCAGTGTAGATCAGACCAAAGACTTTGACTGTGGACTGTAAGACTTGCTACACAATAAATAAATAAATAAATAAATAAATAAATAAATAATAATAATACAGCTCAAGAAAATGGCATATGGGAGAAAAGCAGAACATCAAAATATGGAATGAAGTATGTCTGGGATCATAAGAAGAGACTAGAGTCATTACAAAAGGGAAGACAGAAACCATTTTGAAGACTGAAGAAAGTGATATTGCAAAAAGTCTATTTTATAAGTTGGAAAATAAACTGTTACTCTAATATAATGGTTGTAGAAAGCAGCCTCTAGTTCTGGATGTGTGATGAAAAATTTTGAAGAAACAAGTGACAGTAACAAAGATGATTGGCACAATCAAGGAAGGACTTTATTGCAGAAGTATCAATGTTATTATTATAATTTATTACTGGTTTGAAAAGGGCTTTTGCTTTGAGTCATTTAACTTGTCTTCAAACTATCAAACTACCCTACTACGTATCAAACTACTGTCAGCTCCAGAATGTTGATATAGACCATTTGCCCTGGACTGTGACCCTTTGGAGATGAGCCCCCTTTTCAGAAGAGAAATCTCTGTTGTGAGAATAGGGTTCCCAAACAGACCTTCAGAAGATCCTTCCACCATCTGAAAGAATCAAGAATTTTCTGAGGTATTGTGATGTGTCTGGGGTTTATATATATCTTAACCATGTCCTAAGGATTTGAAGTTCAGTCTTGTGTGAGATGTGATGAACATGAAGGGTGATAGATGGCCCAAGAACTGTAGGCAAATTCTTGCATTTATCTTCCAGGTTGTGTGCTATTGTTGAGATTAGGCTGGGTAGAGTGGAGAATATCTTTTTGAGGAGGTAGCACTCTCAGTTAGGGAAGTCTACAGTGGCTCTGATGAAGTCTATTCTGTGGACTGGGGAGTCAATACAGACTTCTTCAGATTAAGGCAAAGGCCAAGAGACTAAAATAGGGCTAGCGCACTGGAGATTGCTGACTGGATCTCTAGAGCTGAGGAATCAATAGACCAGGTAAGAGAATACTGTGGTCCTCCATGCTAAGGGAAATTAGGCAGGTTATCAAATTTAAAAACCCAATAATGGTGGGGGATTTCAACTATCCCCATATTGACTGGGAACATTTCACTTCAGGACATATTGCAGAGATAAAATTTCTTGATACTTTGAATGACTGCTTCATGGAGCAGCTGGTATGGGAACCCACAAGGGGAGAGGCAACTCTAGATTTAATCCTGAGTGGAGCGCAGGAGCTGGTCCGAGAGGTAACTGTAGCAGGACCGCTTGGAACTAGTGACCATAATACAATAGCATTCACCATCGCTGTGGGGGAAAGAACACCTCAACAGCCCAACACTGTGGCATTTAATTTCAAAAGGGGGAACTATACAAAAATGAGGGGGATAGTTAAACAAAAGCTAAAAGGTAGAGTGACTAAAGTGAAATCTCTGAAAACTGCATGGGCGCTTTTTAAAGACACCATAATAGAGGCCCAACTTCACAGTATACCCCAAATTAAGAAACACTGTAAAAAAACCAAAAAAGAGCCACCATGGCTCACCAACCATGTAAAAGAAGCACTGAGAGGTAAAAAGACTTCCTTTAAAAAGTGGAAGTCAAATCCTAGTGAGGCAAACAGAAAGGTGCACAAACAGTGCCAGCTTAAGTGCAAGAGTGTAATAAGAAGAGCCAAAGAGGAGTTTGAAGAACGGCTAGCCAAAAACTCCAAAGGTAATAACAAATTGTTTTTTAAGTATATCAGAAGCAGGAAGCCTGCCAAACAACCAGTCGGGCCCCTTGATGATGATAATGCAAAAGGAGCGCTTAAAGATGATAGAGTCATTGCAGAGAAACTAAATGGATTCTTTGCTTCAGTTTTTACGGCTGAAGATGTTAGTGAGATTCCCAAACCTGAGCCGGCTTTTGTAGGTGACAGATCTGAGGAACTGTCACAGATTGAAGTGTCACTAGAGGAAGTTTTGGAATTAATTGATAAACTCAACATTAACAAGTCACCGGGACCAGATGGCATTCACCCAAGAGTTCTGAAAGAACTCAAATGTGAAGTCGCGGAACTGTTAACTAAGATTTGTAACCTGTCCCTTAAAATGGCTTCGGTACCCAAAGACTGGAAGTCGGCTAATGTAACGCCAATATTTAAAAAGGGCCCTAGAGGGGATCCCAGCAATTACAGACCGGTAAGTCTAACGTCGGTACCGGGCAAATTAGTTGAAACAATAGTTAAGAATAAAATTGTCAGTCACATAGAAAAACATAAACTGTTGAGCAATAGCCAACATGGTTTCTGTAAGGGGAAATCGTGTCTTACTAATCTATTAGAGTTCTTTGAAGGGGTTAACAAACATGTGGACAGGGGGGATCCAGTGGACATAGTGTACTTAGATTTCCAGAAAGCATTTGACAAGGTCCCTCACCAAAGGCTGTTATGTAAGTTAAGTTGTCATGGGATAAAAGGGAAGGTCCTTTCATGGATTGAGAACTGGTTAAAAGACAGGGAACAAAGGGTAGGAGTAAATGGTAAATTCTCAGATTGGAAAAGGGTAGCTAGTGGTGTTCCCCAAGGGTCGGTCCTAGGACCAGTCCTATTCAATTTATTCATAAATGATCTGGAGAAAGGGGTAAATAGTGAGGTAGCTAAGTTTGCAGACGATACTAAACTACTCAAGATAGTCAAGACCAAAGCAGATTGTGAAGAACTTCAAAAAGATCTCACAAAACTAAGTGATTGGGCAACCAAATGGCAAATGAAATTTAATGTGGATAAGTGTAAAGTAATGCACATTGGAAAAAATAACCCCAACTATACCTATAATATGATGGGGGCTAATTTGGCTACAACGAGTCAAGAAAAAGATCTTGGAGTCATTGTGGATAGTTCTCTGAAGATGTCCATACAGTGTGCGGAGGCGGTCAAAAAAGCAAACAGGATGTTAGGGATCATTAAAAAGGGGATTGAAAATAAGACTGCAAATGTATTATTGCCCTTATATAAATCCATGGTACGCCCACATCTCGAATACTGTGTACAGATGTGGTCTCCTCATCTCAAAAAAGATATTCTAGCACTAGAAAAGGTTCAGAGGAGGGCAACTAAAATGATTAGGGGTTTGGAGAGTGCCTCGTATGAGGAACGATTGAAAAGGCTGGGCCTCTTCAGCTTGGAAAAGAGGAGACTGAGGGGGGACATGATAGAAGTATATAAAATTATGACTGATGTGGAAAAAGTGGACAAGGAAAAGTTGTTTAAATACTCCCATAATACAAGAACCAGGGGTCACCAAATGAAACTGATAGGTAGCAGGTTCAAAACAAATAAAAGGAAGTTCTTCTTCACACAACGCACAGTCAACTTGTGGAACTCCTTACCTGAGGAGGTTGTGAAGGCTGGGACTATAACAATATTTAAAAGGGAACTGGATAAGTTCATGGTGGCTAAGTCCATAAATGGCTATTAGCCAGAAAGGGGTTAAGAATAGTGTCCCTAGCCTCTGCTTATCGGAGGATGGAGATGGATGGCAGGAGAGTGATCACTTGATCATTGCCTGTTGGGTTCACTCCCTCGGGCACCTGGCACTGGCCACTGTCGGTAGACAGATACTGGGCTAGATGGACCTCTGGTCTGACCCAGTACGGCCTTTCTTATGTTCTTATGTTCTTATGTTCCATTGATGCGAATGGACCACCACTGCTGAGAAGGAAAGGAAGGACTGTGTATTGGTAGTGTTCTGAGCCTTATTTGAAACCTAGAAAACATTTGTGAGATGGGTGGATAGCTAAATAAAAGTAGATGTCCTGGATGACCAGGGTAACAAGCCATTCTCTAGGATCTAGTGATGGAATTACAGGATCTGTCTACCTTTGTGCCTTAGGCTGACTTAACAATGCTTAAGTCAACCTACAGAATGTTGCGTCCACACTGGGCTCTCATTAAGTCAACTTAAGCGCTTCCTTAAGTTGACTTAACTCCACCTCTGAAAGTTGATTTAACACCTAAGTTGACCTTGTTAGGTCAACTTAAAGCTGGTGTGAACGTGGAATAGCCCTAAGTTGACCTAATTGGAGTTGGGTTGGAGAGAAGGGGAGAGCCATGGCCGGGGAAGATTGGGCTGGGGTGAGTTGGGGCCGGGGAGATGGGCTGGGGAGAAGGGGAGAACTGTGGCTGAGGAGAAGGGGAGCCATGGTTGGGGGATCGGGCTGCTGGGGAGAAGGGACGTGGTGGCGGGGATGGGGATGCTGGGAAGATGGAAGGGACGAGGCGGGGATCGGGCTGTCAGGGTGTCTGTGAGAGGTGCCTGGGTATGTAGCACAGACTGCTGCTGGGCACTCACAGCTTAGAGGGAACATATCTCCAGGCCCCCACAATACTCCTCCGTCGACCTAGCACCTGCCAGTGTGGACACAGACAGTTGACTAGAGTGTTTATTGTGGACGCTTTAAGTCGACTTAACAGAGACTGTAGCGTAGACATAGCCATAGTGACTAGCGTCACCTTCCTGAAGTGCTGGGAAAGGACAGGCGTTCAGGTTTCCCCTCTTGGGATGAAAAAATAGTGGGAATAGAACCTTCTTCTGATGAAATCTGAGGGGACTGTCTTAATCCCCCCCCCCCCCCAAGAGTAGGAGAGCCCAGACCTCTTGTTTCAATAAGTTTTTTGTCCATGAAGAGGGACAGGAAGGAAGGTGTGTGTGTGGTGGGGGGAGGGGGGAAATAGTATGAAAATGGATTGAGTACCCCACGTTGATCACCTCCAAGATTCATTTGCCTGAGGTAACCTGTTTTGGGAGGGTTGGGGGGGAGGGGGAGTAGGCTGGAATAATTCAGCACAAGATCCAGCCCCTCAATCAAGATATCAAAACTGTGTCTTGCTGATGATGTTGCTGTAGAAGTGGATGGTCCCCCTTTTCTGAGTTTAGATATCTTAGATATAAAGTCCAAAGATCTGGGAAAAGCCTGTTGCACGTTATACTGACATGGTTTAGATCACTATGGTAGTTGAGATCTGCTAAACAATCTTTTTGTTGCAATTTCCAGCAATCAGATGGGAGCTCTCAAGTCCCTCAGAATGTGTCATAGCTGAAGAGCCTGGGTGCTTCAAAGAAAAGATCTTCAACTGTATTCTGCACAGCAGTGGTTAAAGACGTAGTCTCTGCAGCTTGGAAAGAGGTTTTGGCTATCAACTGACCCACCAAAATGAGGGCCTGAAATTGTTCCCTCTAGTCCTGTGACAGATGTTTAATAAAATGAGTGAACTTGGAATATGTATTAAAGTCATATTTCAACAACAGGGTTTCATAGTTTGCTACCTGAAATTGAAGAACTGCTATGGAGTAACTTTTCCTCCCTCAGCGGTCAAAATATAATAAAAAGGGGGTTTAGAACAGGCTTGTCTATTTCTTTCATTGGCTGTGTCCACAGCCAAGGAATTGGGAGTAGGGTGGGAAAGTAAACGTTGAATTCCTTTGGCTGGAATACAGCAATTTTTATCTGCCTGCTTATACATGGGCTGAGTAGTTGCAGGTGTCTGACAAATTGTGTGAGCAGGTGATATCATAGTCTCATTGATAGGAAGTATCATTTTCCACTGATAGTGATATTTAGAATGTCCACTAAGGAGTGTGGATAGTCTTGAACCTCATCTAATGTCATCTGAATGGATTCTACCAAGCATTTCATGAATTCTTGAAGGCCAGAAAGTGATCACTGTAATAACATAATGGGTACATTACCAGTTCATCCAGTAATGTAGAGAATTTAGCTGATGGGGATGAATTTCCCTTCATCTGTGGATCCTGTTCCTCAAAGGTGTCTCCCAGTGCCGATGGTGCATCAACTACTGGAAGGCAATCATGTGGTACAAAGGCTGATCAGAAAATGCCTGTGAATATTGCAATACTGGTGGATATTGGGGTCTCTCTCTCTCTGGTTGGAACTCTAAAATTATTCACCAAGGGATTGAAGTAAACCAACCGAAGAAGTGGATAAGGAAAGGATCCACAAAGACAGTCATAATCCTCAGAGCATCAGACATAGGTGTTGGCACTGTCGGCTGGAGATTTGACCAGGGTTCAGTTTGAGAGTATTGTGGCAGGAGGTGTCTGACTGATATCAGGCAAGGGGCCTTTGAAGAGTACCATAGCAGTGGAGTTGCTGCTACCTCCAATATAGACTGGTCCTTTGGGGAAAGCAATTTCGAGTGTTGAAGGGCTATGGTATTTGGAAGATTGAGTCAGTACCAGAAGTTGGAGAAAGGGTCATTGCCAAGATGTGAATGCGATACAAGCTAGGTTTGTAGAGAAACTTTTAACCTTGGAACCCTTGGAAGGTGGTGTTATCAGAGCATGTGTAGGAGGCCTGTGCACATCTGAATGCCTGGGAGATTGCTCCTTGTTCTGTCAGTTAGAGTACACCTCCGCATGCTACTTCTTGCATGGTACTGGTGGTTTGGTACTGGGATTAGATAATCTTAAACTGTACCTATTGAGAGAAACAAAGTCTCCTTAAAGTGGGATTTATGGGTGACATCCATTTCCTAGTTCCTCTGGAAGGAGAAAAAGGCTTCTTCTCTTTAGAAGAAGACATCCTTCTTTTCGTTAGGGATTCTAGTCTCTGAAGGTGCCACTGGAGCTCTAGTACACTGGGATTTTGAGACTGATGTACTGGGCAAAAGCCAACCTCTGTTAGAAAGAGCTTCAGACTAGCTCCTGTCTTTCCTTGCCTATAAATCCCAACCAGACTTTAAATTTAGATGGAATGTGACTGTCTCCGAGGCAGCTTGACTGCCTGTCAATATGGGGAAAAGAGCTGTGGCAGGTCTGGCAGCACTTAAACCTTGCGTCTTCATCATAATTCACAATAGTAATGAACCAAAGAAGAAGGGAAATGAGGGAGGTAACCCCCTTCCAAACACAACTGTGTTAAAACTAAAAACTAAAGAGAATGAAAGAAAACAGCTAAGAATAAATTGGTAAACTAAGGAAGGTGGATATGAAATCACTCCATTTTGAGCTTCAGGTAGCTGAGAAGAAAATGAACAGTTGGAAGATCTGTTCCTCCTTATATATCCTCATTTGGAGGCACAAGGTACTGCTCTGTGCAGACAGAGGCCCATGAGGATGCATGGGTGTGAATGTTTTCTGGTGGAGCACCTAAAGGGACATATGTTCAGAAAAGAACTGGGGTTTTACAAAGGCTTTTAACTTAACCTCTGAGGTGTCTTTTGCCATCATCCTGAAAATCAGCCTAAATAGGGCTAAGGTCATTCCTTTACAGAACTTCAAGCCCTTTCTCTGAAGCATGGGGGTATGCAGCAGCTTTTCAATGAAAAGTTGTCAGAATTTTTTTTTTTTTTAAACTTGAGCAAAATCCTTCCTCAGCCTCATTCTCAGAAACTGCTGAATCATTTTGGCTGAAACCTTCCAAAATATTTAGACTGAGGCAGACAACTACCATGTAAAAATGGCAGTAAAAATTGTAATGTTTGGCAAAGTGCAGGCAACGGAAACTCGGTCTTACAGTAGGATGAGTCAGGCAACCTTAATAGGCAGTGTTACTAGCCCACCTCACCTATTTAAAACAAACCAAACCTAACCAAGAGGGGACTATTGTCCTTCCTGCTTTATGTTTCTAAATGTCAGATAAGTGTGTCTGTATTGGAATATTCCATAAAGAATATATACACAACCACAAATTTACTTCAGATACTGCCTTTTAGAATTCTAATAACTGTGCGCAGGACACGCTGATAAAAAAAATACCCCTTTTGAACACACATTTTAAAGTAGGAAGGAAGGATGTCATTCGTTTCAGATAAATATAAAGGATAGGCAAGATTGCTGAGTTTTATATTTACATTGTTTTTCTTAGTTGTTAAGAGACTATTTTTTTCAAGCTTTAAGGTATCAGTATACTGTTTTATGTTCAAATATGAGATAGGACATCTTAAATTTTTTTTCCAATTGAAAAAAAAATCCAAAATGTTTTTGCTCTAAATAAATAATATTTTCAGTCCTAATTCTCCACATAATTATATATGAGTAGTTCTATTACTGCTCATGGGAATAAAGTTAAACCATTTGCTTAGGTATTTGCTGGATCATGCCCTACTTCATATATTTTGCCACAGTTTTAAAGGTAATCTGCTCAAAGATCTTAACTATTGAAATGAAGTCTATTAGAACAATAAGTGGGCGCAAAATTGAAACAGTGCTATTCAGTTGGACTAGATCAGAGGTCTGTAACCTGAGGCTCTAGGCCCCTACCCCCACCACTGAGGGACATTGTGGGTGGCCCATGCTGGGGGGGGGAACATTGTGGGCAGACCCCTCCCCCACCTATGGGGGGGCCACTCCTGCTTACAAGCTCTTCCCCTGTCACCAGGGGACCCTGTGGCAGATTCCTTGGCCCAGTTCCCAGCTCCCCCCACCAGGAGGCTACAACCATTGCAGCTCTCAAAGGGTGCGTCTACCCTGGCAACTTAGGTCAACTTAAGAAGGCTTAAGTTGACCTAAACAAAGCCACATCCACACTGGGCTTTTATTAAGTCGACTTAAGCATTTCTTTAAGTTGACTTAAGCAAATGCTTAAGTCAACTTAACACCTAGTTTTAGGTCAATTTAAGACTTCAGGTGACTCCTTAAGTTGATTTAAAGCCAGTGTGGATGGGGATTAGCACCCAAGTCAACCTTAAGTTGACAAAGCATTAAGTTGACTTAAGGTCGAGAAGGGGCTATGTCTACACTAGAAAAGTTAAGTCGACTAACAAAGTCAACTTTAAGTCGACCTTATTAAGTTGACTTAAAGTTGACTTAACTTTTCTAGTTTAGACATAGCCAAAATGCTTGGTTATTGAAGGAATTTTTTTTTTAAAATGGCTGTCATCTTTTGGGTTTCTGACCCCTAAATTAAATGAATGGCTCTATTTCTTTTGGAGGAACATTGCCTCATTACATGACTTTATTGCAGCTGCATTTTTTCCCCTGAAATGTATTTATAATTTCATTATATAAACAGAAAATCACAAAAACACATGACAAGAGTTCTGAAAAAGACATGCAATTATAGGAAGAAAAAAACTGTGTGCTAGCTAGCTGTTTTTAAAGTTTTAAAAAGCACTGCCAATTAACCTTTTTAAAATTAGTGTTCATTTCTGATTTTATATTCTGATCTTTTACCATGCAGTAAAAAAACGTGTTAATCACAGTGAAATGTTTGTAAACCTCTAATACAATTGAATGGCTTCACCACTGCTTTGTTCCTGCTATAACAACTAAAAAGTGGTTCAGCCAGGTCATTGTATATGGTTTTTCTCTGCTTTGCTACCCTCTTGCGTGAGAACTTATGACAGCTGTACCATTCTCAACTGCTTAAAAGTGACAGTTGGACCACCTGCTACATTTGGAATTTTAATGAGTCTGGCCACTCAGAAAGAAAATTATCCCATTACAAGGTCACTGAAGGCCCTTCATGGGAGGTTGCACACATGGTACCAAAATCATCTTTTGTGCGACTAATTGGTATTGCACTAAGGATGAACATAGCCCTCACTGCTACTTACAGAATTTGTTCTTTATCAGCACAGAGTTGAGTTCCTGAATCAATGAGGTTTTTGAAGGCCATCAAGGTGAGATATTAGTTTAGCTATGATGGTCCAGCATTATATTGCAGCAGTCACTTGGGCTATGTCTACAATGGCAAGTTAATTCAAATTAAGGAGGCTTAATTCGAACTAAACTAAAGCCATGGCTACACTAGGTTTTAATTAGTTCGAATTAAGGGCTTCCTTAATTTGAACTAATAACTTCGAATAGGCTATTCAAAGTAAGGGTTAATTTGAACTAGTTAGTTTGAATTAACCAATGTGACCACGTTAATTCAAACTAATTGCTTTGTTCGAACTAACCAGTCCATTGAATTCAATGGAAATCGCTAATTCGAACTAAGCAAGTGCCATGAATGGCACTTGCTTTGTTCGAACTAATTTTTTCTAGTTCGCATTATTCGAACTAACTAAAATTAGTTAGTTAGTTTGAACTAATTAATTCAAACTAATTTTAGTAAGTGTAGACATAGCCTTGGAGAGCTCAGCAGCAGGGAACACAGGAAAAGACTACAGAGGCTCAACTTCTCATCCATGTTGTGTCCCCTTCATGGACTTTTGCCACACTTTTTACAGTGGCAGGAAAGCATCTTCATGTGACCTGTAATCTGTCTAGTAAATGGACTCTAAGAACTGTGTGCGGCAGCACTCAGGCCAGGGCTGTCCATTTTGGTGATAGTGTGCCTGCAGGTCACAGATGAAGACAGTGGACCAAGATTGTCCTGTGAGGAAGAAAACTTCCCCAGTTCCAGATCCTCATCTCTACTGCTGGCTTGGGTTTTATTAAAACACTGAATTATTTTTCTTTGTCAGCTCCCAATAAATGTAATTTGATTTAACTAATTCTGCTGTATTATTAGTTGCTGCTGGTGGCAGATACAAGGAAGAGTACGAACCTGAGGGTGGAGGGTTCTTTGTTATAGATTTCCTGATAGAACCCTTTGGAACTTTTTATGCAGTTCCACCTCTGCAGGAGTGTCATTTATATAGTAATATGTCTGTCTGCAGCATGTAGTTCATTACTTAATTCAGAAGGGGTGTCTGGATACAAGCAAGTGTGTGAAGGCTATCAAAACAAGAGACATGTACAGGGAGTTTAAAAAAAACAAATGCAAAAGTTTTCTACATCAAGGTTTCCCCCCATGTAGGCATTTGCTGGAGCAGACCCACCTGGGGGGCACCTCCTGGTGGTGTTCTTGGGAATTGGCTCAAGTGGTTCCCCTTCTCTCCACATTTTGCTATGCTAGACTCACTCCCCCAGTCCTCTTCTGGGATCTTAGCCCTCTGGCCAAGCCTCTTACATCCATCCCTTCCAGGGTATAATCCAGCTCACACGACACAGGCCCACTCCATTAAAATAATCAATGGGCCAGCAAGCCTGTGCCACACCTGGCATATGGGGGAGAAAGGAGGGACTAAGGTCCACCCACTTCTCCAGGCCCTGGTCCAGGGACCCTATGCACCTCCACTGAGGCCTCTACCTCCCTCCAGTCCTCTGGAATAGTTCCACAGTTCCCTGGCCCACTTCCCCCACAGCACCTCACTGCCTTTTAGCATCCATTCCTGAGTCTTTGTCCTTCAACTGCTGATCCAGCCCCTGCCAATGCTTGCTCTGCTCCTGGCCCTCAGACCACTGCTCCAGTTTCTGCCACTATCCACTCCTTTCAGGAACTCTTGCCTTTGATCAGCCTGCACTGTGAGCTCTCCCTGGTTCAGGCCGCTGCAGTCTACTACCCTGTGGGAGACCTTCACCCTTCAAGCTCCCCCAACAGACTGCCTAGCCTACTTTGCTGCTCCTGCCTTTATACTGCCTCCTTTCCCCTGATTGGCCCAGCAGCCCTCCCTTCTGATTGGCTGCCACAGCCAGATCCCTTCTTAACCCTTTCTAGGCCTGAGTGGGGCAAGTGCATCACTAGCGTTCATTCGGACAAATTATATATAATCTATAATCTTTTTTTCAGAAATTGTTTAAGACACCTTTCAGAGGGGTTTGCCTCAAAATTAAAACTAAGGAGAAGTACATTCACTTCCCTCTACATTACAGTCAAGACCCAGCTGCAGAAACTGCCTCTTTTCAGGTCTCTTCTCTTCTGGGGAAGGGACAGGGGTTATATACTCTCTTATTTCTCATGTTGCCATGTCCCATCCCAGAACTAGACCCTGGTTGCCAGAAGAGCCTTGTGAGAACCCAGCAGAGAACTACCCTGAGACAGTCTTCTTCTTCACCAGTGGGAGGAAAAGGACACTTTCTTTCCAACTTATTCATGGAACTCTGGTCTTGGACCCAAAAATGCAGAGTCAAAAGTATGGGTTTTGTTCAAATCCTAGAATGCCTCACTGAGACCTCTCCTTTCTCTCAGTGAACCCACCATTTCAGATATGCTTTAAGATCCCCCAAAACCCCCCTTCAAACAGGATAGTGCTGACCTAGGATAATTCCCTCACAGCCCTAGAAGGACAATAATCTCTGATGAACATGCATACACTGAAAATAAATAGAATGGAAAAGGAATTTTGCAGGGTAATAAACATAGAAGTACAGAAGTACCGAGGGCTGGATTGGAACTGCAAGTTAGGCTATGTCTACACTTGCACTTTTAAGTCGACTTTAACTAAGTTAACTTAGTTAAGTCGACTTAGTGTGTCTACACTTAAAATTAAAGTCGACTTAAAGGGGAATTTAGAAAGTTGACCTAGAGCATCCACACTGGATGCTCTAGGTCAACTTTGTGGGGCTAGAGAGACCTTGGGCAGTCCACGGTGCCAGGGGGGCACCCCCTGTGTACAATGGGGCAAAGGGGTACAGGCTACCCTGGCAAGGCAGAGCCCTGTGTGTGATGCTGTCTGGATTTAGGGAAGCATTTATGACATTATTTTCAATAGATATCTCATAAATGCTATAATCCATAGGAACTATGTTATGTTTGGTATCAATACAAAGGTAATAATTTGCTGGGAATGATTATATAGTGTATGTCTAGGAATTCTATTTTGATTAGAAGTTAAGAATTTGATGTTATATCCATACTTTAGCTTGTGTCATTCTGGACAAATGCCTTAGACGGGAGGGTGTGAACAACCATTGTCTCCTTAATGTTTAGGAATCTGCCAGGTGATATGGTCCCAGGGAGTAAACTGATGAGCCACTAAGGACACAATGGTTGTATTCCTTATGTCCTTAATGGCTCATCAGGATACTCCCTGGGACCATTCTACCTGGAAAATTCCTAAACATTAAAGACACAATGGTTGTTCACACCCACCCGTCTAAGGCATTTGTCCAGAATGACACAAGTTAAAGTATGGATATAACATCAAATTGTTAACTTCTAATTGAAATAGAATTCCTAGACATAAATTATATAATCATTCCCAGCAAATGACTACCTTTCTATTGATACCAAACATGACATAGTTCCTATGGATTATAGCATTTATGAGATATCCATAGAAAATAATATCATAAATGCTTCCCTAAATCCAGACTGTTACACCGTGCCCACATGCCCTGCCCTTTGGGGGGCATGCCAGGCTCCCCCGTGCCCCCCCAGCAGGGAGGGCATTGGTGTAGTCCTGGGGTAGCCCTAAGTCAACTCAGGGCTACCCCAGGGCTACACTGGCTTAATTCGACTTTAAAAAGTCAAATTAAGCCTTAGGTCGAGTAGAAAGGTGGTTTAATAAAGTCGACTTAATTTTCCTTAAGTCGACTTTATTTTCCTTAAGTCGACTTAAGCAAGCTGCTTAAGTCGACTTAAGCAAAGTGTAGTGTAGCCGCAGGGCACATTAAGTTGACTTAGGCCAAGCTTAAGTCGACTTAATTTACCAGTGTAAACGCAGCCTTATAGCTTACAGATGAATGGCAGGGACTGGTTTCTGTGTTCTGCTTGCAGGCTAGAAGGCACTAGCAGCAAAGTGTGAGTGTGTTGGGAAGCATTCTGCCTCTCTTAGGGGAGCAGTCTGTTTTTGTTTTGGTCTGTTTTGGGGTTCTTGTATGTTTTGAATTAAAGATGCAGTAATAAATAAATGTAACTTACAATGTTACAACTTTCCAGCAAGAGTATATTTAGATTTTTATCTAATTTCTGTGTCCGTAGGTTGTGAAATGTAAGAGATAATTGGATAAAGTTATAAAAAGGTAAATATGGTCAGACAATCATAAACAAATTCCTGACATCACAAGGAAAGTAACAGAAGCATCACCACTTGGGAAGTTTAAAACTAAATTGAACAAAAACACCAGAAGTCATAATCTAAAGAGCACTCCTGCTTTGTCAAGGAGATAGTTTAGCAGCTGGATGCACAAAATGAGTTAGGTGCGTAAATCCCAGCTTTAGGACCACTGTGAGGCCCCACAGTTCTCTGCTGAACCTTATAGGTGCCTTATCTCAGCTAGCATCTAAGTCTTTTCAGTAAAGGTTCCTTCAACACCCATGTTTCTATATCTGAGCATGTGTACTACTGCCTCCTTTTAGACACTGAACACCTATCTCCCACAGCAATTCACAAATTGAGGTAAAATAGGTTCTTGTCTGCCTAAGCCATGTGCTGGTCTAGTTCTGGTAGTTCAGAAAGGGGAGAAAAGGACTATCCACATAACTTTTAGCCCACAGGTTAGCATATACATACACAGGAATAGAAGACCTATGGGCCAAGTCCCCTCCTGCCTGAGGGAGAGAAGGGATTTGATTAGGGATCTACCATTTCCTGAGTAGGCTATCTCCTAGGCTATTGGATTCTCTGGTGCAGTCTCCCTCAGTCTTGCCTGGTGAATCTGTTACACTCTAGCTAAATAATTTGTTTGCAGAAAGAGAGAGAGTGCTACAAAGAGTGTCCACAAGCATGGGAATGACCTAGAAGACTTATTGTCAGAGCACTCACCGAGGCTGTGGAAGACCCAGAACCTACTCCCTTTGTCCCAAAGGTTCTTTAGTTACTTAATCAGAGTGAAACAGCTTCAATAGGCGCAACTGAAGGAACGACAGACTATCCCATAGCTCCATAAACCTCTTCCTTAGATATAATAGATTCCTGTTCAAATCTTTTTTTCCCCTTTAGGGATAAAGAGAAGTACTTGAACCAAGGGTCTCCAACATCCCAGGTTTGAGTTTCCTAACTACTGGGCTCAGAGTTATAGTCACCTTATAAACACTTAACTCCAGAGAAGGTTTACACCTGAGAATTGCTAGCAGAATTAGGAGTCTACCTCTATGAGAGGCAAGGGCATAGCCAACCTAATCTTCTGTCAGGGCCTCTGGCTGATAGGAGTGGGCCATCTGAAGAACCCAAACTTCCTGATTTGGCTCATGTGACAGGAAGCAGAAAATTCAGGAAGCCAAGCGGCAAGCAAATGACAAAGAGAGCTCTGCAGGTAGCTAAACAGAGCTTGTGTGGGCCTGCTTACAAAGTGGGTAGGCCCTGGCCCACTCATAGATACATCTCTGGTGAGAGAGTGGGCCTTAACACATACCCTTCTGATCAGAATCTCCATAGACTACCTTAAGTAGCAACCTACCTGCTGACTTTGTGAAACTCATTTTAAGGCGCCTATCTCTCTCTCTTCATTCATAATATAGAAAGCCTTGGTGCTAATTCAGGCTTTTTGAATCACATTGATTTTCTGGAGCCCTAAAATTAGGCACTGTGATGCTCCCCACCATAACTGCTAACTTCTTTCATGCATCTAGGCCTAGATCTTTTAAATCTAAAATACACAAATTTCAGCATAATTATTTCCAGCCCCAGGTGGTCTCCAGAAGATTGACACACTTATGTTCTCTCTCTGGTTTGGGACCCCCATTTCCCATCCTTATAGGATCTGTTTTAGTTGTTAGATAGAATATTGAACCTCAGTAGATAACTTTCCTATCATCCCTGACCACCATTAAAAGTTGTAGCAATTTTGAAATATAAAAAATAACAGATGCTGAGTCACTGGCTGCACTTACTCCTCATATGATTTAAGTAGGTCAGCAATCAGAATCAATTATATAAACTGATGAAAATAATCTCTTAGGCTATGTCTACACTTAGGAATTTAGGTCGACTTTGTTAAGGTGCTGTTATGAGCACCCTATAAACTGGCTGCCACCTTCCTTGTGATATACAGACATAGAAACTATTTCTCCTCAGGTCACGTACAGAAACTGTTTATCAGATACTGTCCCTAGGTCACATACCAGATACTGCCCCCCAGGTCTGGTAAAGAACTCATGGCTGCTAGGCTTGTGACTATCAACATGCTTTATTGCACGTAGAGAACTCCTGGCTGCTAGGCTTGTGACTATCAACATGCTTTATTCGGACCCTGATTCGCTCTCAGCCAGCTCCCAAAGGGGTGGGTCATCCCCCTCGCCCATGTGCTGGAGGGCAAGTCAATCATGGCTGCTCTGCCCCCCCCCCCCCCAGGGGTGTAGAAGGCTCTGACCCGGAACCTAGAGAGCTGGTGAAAATTCCTTTGCACAAATAAGGACAGGAGGAACCGGGCAGACCCTCGCCTCAAAATTCCTGCTGCAGTGAAATCTGGCCAATCACAGCCCTCGGCAGGAAGCCGTGGCCTGGGCAATAAAAGCTTCCATGCCGCATGGAGCAAGCTGAGAGTCTCCTCGAGTTAACTGCTAGGCCTGATCACCCTGCAGTAGGAGGTCCCCCTAGAGTGCCGGCCCGAGTCGATTTCAACCTCCGCCTTGTGACGTTATGCTGTTGTTAATCACCTGCCTGATAGTCATGGTACGTATGTGAACCTGAATTACCCCCCCACGTTTACTCCTCATGATTGAATGTGAATAACTCTTCTACCTCAGTTTTAACCCAAGATATTACAATTGGTGTAGGTTTGGGGATTATTGTTATGTTTATTGTTTATGTATTGAACTCTGTCTTGTTATACTTTATCTCTGAATTATCAAAAGAGTCCAAGAGGAGGGTTTATTCTAAAGGTTTATTTCTGTGTAACTCATTATATGCTAAACTGTGAATAATCACCTGGGGCTATCTTGTTATCTATGAAGCTGACTTCTGAGTTTAGTCCAGCAAGCAGCCCCACTGTTAACCCTTTGCGTCCCAAAGAGGGGACTAATAAAGTTTATTATTTTTGGCCACCACTTTAAGTTTCCAGGAGCCTTCCTTCTCCCATCCTTTACCCACTGCGGACAGACTTTACTAAGTTGACTTTACTAAGTTGACTTTAAATTGACCTTATTAAGTCAACTTAGAGAGTCCACACAGGACTCTTAAGTCGATTTAAAGCTGGTCTTACTAAGTCGACTTAAAGAGTCTACACCAGACTCTCTAAGTTGACTTGTTAGGTCCAGGGGGAGGTGAGGCTCCTTTGGAGCCTCAGCTCCCCAGGCTAGGGGGGTTTGTCCTGGGGAGAGCCAGCAAGCACCGGAGCAGTCCGGGGAAGAAGGGAGCTCAAAGCTCCCTTCTGGCCCGGATGGCTCGGTTCCATTCTTCCCGGGCCCGTGCTCCAGGTGCTAGGGATCCCCTGGAGGTTCCCTAGCAGCTGGAGCGCCAGCAATTCCTGGGGAGAAGGGAACAGGGGCTCCCTTTTTCCCCTGCCCTGCCCTAAGTCGACTTACCCTGTAAGTAAGGGTAGAAGACTTAAGCATTAAGGTCAACTTAAAAGCAGGTCTTATTAAGTCAACTTTAGATTTCCTTAAGTTGACTTAAGCAGCATCTTAAGTCGACTTAAGGAAACTCCAGTGTGGACGCAGAGTAAATTATATCAACTTAAGCCTGCTTAAGTCAACTTAATTTACTAGTATAGATGCACCCTTAGTGTTTACTATCTGTGGTTCTTGGCAGCAGGAGTCTCAAGACAGACTGGTGTGACTGTTTGCCTATCTAAGGCTATGTCTACACTAGAAAAGTTAAGTCAACTTTGTTAAGTCAACTTAATAAGGTTGACTTTAAGTCGACTTAAAGTCGACTTAACTTTTCCAGTGTAGACATAGCACCTTGTCAAGCTTATTAAGTCAATTTAACACTTTAAGTGTTAATAATAAGGGTAATAAGGTCGATTTAGGCACTAATCCCCGTTCACACTGGCTTAAGTTGACCTAAAACCAGATGTTATTAAGTCGATTTAACCTTTCCTTAAGTCAACTGAAGGAAATGCTATGTTGACTGAAGGAAAGCCCAGTGTGGGTGTGGCTTTGTTTAAGTCAACTTAAGTTTCCTTAAGTCAACTTAACTTTTAAGTGTAGACATACCCTAAGTGAAGAAAAATTAATTTCCGAAACCTTTCATTTATTTCCTCTTTAATGTTAAGAAAACAAATGTGTGTGTGTGTGTGTGTGTGCGCGCGTGCACGCGCGCGTGTTAAAGAAACCTAAAAAACAGGTGTATGCCCCACAAAATATGTACTATGAAGGTGAGTGGGAAAGAGTTTTCCCAGACTTTGAATATTTTCAAGAATTCAAAACTTTTCCCTATCTCAGTTTCAGAATATTTGTAAATAAAAAGTCTGAATTTATTTTTTAGTTTTGGGTCAATCAACATGTTTGCTTCTAATAATTTCAAAACATTTCATTTCAGATTTGATCTTTGATTTTTTTTAAGGCTTCTTAATCAAATTAGCTTACATTTTGAAATGAAAACTCATTTCAAGCTGAAAAGCAAGAACTTGTTTTGAAAGTGATGAAACAAAACATAACAATTTCAAAACTTTTTTTGCTCTCAATTTTTTTTTTTTAATGTGGGAAATTCATCTCTTTTTTTAACAGGTTTAGTTTCAACCATTAACAGTTTTTAATGTTTTGTTAAAAAATTCCTGACTTGCTTTAATATTTATATCAAGAGAAAAATAAGAAATGTCAGCCCTGAGTATCCCTCTGAGATCCATCCACAGAGGATACAATAAAACTTTGGATCCCCTAACTCCCATATGGAACGGGGCAGAGAACAGCATGTCCACTGCAAACCACCAAACACAGTAGGATGAGAGAGCTTTCTTTGGGAGGCCCAGACTAATGCATACTCTTCTTGATACCTGCCTGAGGAAAAGTAGAAGAATCAATACAATCTAAGCTGCACTATTTTTTCTGTTGTTCTCCCACCCATGCATAAACTCCCTTTCCAAACCTCTTTGAAAAGGGAGATTCCAGGGCCAAGGTCTTGAAGGCCTCATGTTGATAAAAGGGAATCGGGAGCTGGAAAGGAACACAACAAAAATGCTTAACCTTATTTCTCATGGTAGCTTTATGTTTTTGTAAAACATTACATTATCCTACATTATCATGGGCATTCCTTCACTGAAAACTGACAAGTAAATCCAGTAAAGATTGCATGCTATTTATGATAAATAACTAATAATAAACGACTAATTATAAATTATACCAGCACTAATTTTATCATGAAGGAGAATGAAAGATTGTTTTTTGTTTACAGCTTTGAAAAGGAACTATGGAAACTTTCCTGAATGCAAACTGTTATCAAGAATTAGTGATTTATAAAAAACAAGAAACATTTTCTCTGACCTCATTACAATAACAAAGCTATCTAATTCTTCTACAAGTCTGGGTGCCAGAATGTAATTTGGTTGTCTTTAATCTTTCCAAGATAAAAAGGTTTAATATCTTTGTAAACAGCTTATAAATGATATCAAAGAATCTGCTAGGAGTTTTACAATATGCTTTGTTGATTTGTCTTCTGCCCTTTCTTCACAGAATAAATTGCATGCATTCCTTAACAGAATGTTCTACTATTTTAGCAAAATAATGAATACATGTATTTTGTTCTGCTTATATTATATAGAAAAGTATTGAGGGAAAGTGTTCATTACAAAATTATATATGTACTATTGTATGCTAACATTCTTTTTCTTCCCCTTCAATACAGAATGCTATGCCTTTCAATTCATATTAAAGCCACCTGCCTCTTCTAGTATAGTCCAGTTCCCCTTTTACCATTTTCTAGGTCAGCCAAGTAATAAAGGACTTGATTATGCTATTTTCATGTAGTCCTTAAGAAGTGGTACATAAACATGCTGGATTAGATGAAACACTGGGAGACCTATGCATCAGAGTTACCTTTCAAAGTCACAATGCCTCCCAGTGATCCTTATCTTCATTGGTTTGGTGCAAATTGTGACATCTTTTTTATTTGGTGCAGCAGGCCTACTATCGTAAATACATATATTATAAATGAACTCACAGGTTACTATTTAAGAGGCCACATCCTGCAACAGGATCCACCTGAGTACAATCTCTATGGCTATGTCTACACTGACAAGTTAGTTCGAATTAAGGAAGCTTAATTCGAACTAATTTAAGCCTTGGCCACATCAGGCTTTCATTAGTTTGAATAAAGGGCTTCCTTAATTGGAACTAATAAATTTGATTATACCTTTCGAACTAATGCTTAATTCGAACTAACCAGCACATTGAGCTTAATGGAGCTGACTAATTCGAACTAAGCACGTGCCATGTAGGGGCCATGCTAGTTCAAATTAAGATAATTAGAACAAATTAAAATTAGTTTGAATTAGTTACATCGAATTAACTAATTCAAACTAACTTTGGTAACTGTAGACATAGCCTATGAAGTCAGTCAAACTATGTGGGCCATAGGGCCCAACTCAATCAAATAGTAAGAGCTGGTTCTTTGAAAAGGAAGCTTATTTTATTATTGTTTATTAATATTGAAGTACAGTTCACAATCCCCAGTCACGGACCAGAAATTTATTGTGCTTACAACTGTAAAAAGCAGAACAAGATGTTCCCTGTCCCAAAGAGTTTATAATTTAAGTAGAAAATAAGAGACCTCAGATAGAGATAGAGAGACAGAGGGTGGAGTACAAGGATACAATGAGACAATATTGATTATCATGATAAACAGTGGTCTCACCACCCCAGTTCCCCTAAAACCATTGCCAAAACTTCTATAAGTATCATGATTAATTTTTAAGTGAATCATCTGCAGAAGAATGGAGCTGACAGTAGAATACCTTTAGTAATCTGCATGCTTAAAACCACCCACACAAGAAAAACTGAAAAAAAAATTACAATTATGTTTCAAACTATGGAACAGCACAACACTCAAAATAGATTTTTTTTCTTTCACTAAGCCACAGCACAGCAAATGAATAAGTAAGGAGGGATAATGACCTCACTTTGGTGTCCGAATTTCCTTATTTATAGCAAGTATTTCTTTAATTTTAGCCTTTTTTGGCATTAAGTTTTTAGAAATTGATTTGTAAATAAAATGAAAGCTCTATCACCCTTATTTCTCTGATGTGTCTGCATTCATAAATAAAGGCATTAGACCCAAACAAACATCCATCGAAGGCGATAGGAATCCTTCCATTGATTTGAATGAGAGACAGTCTATCAATTTCATTAGATACTATACTGAGCCCATGGAACATAAATGACACCCAAATAAGCAACAAATATCAGGGTAGGAAGAGCCAATTCAGAATAAATAAGAAGGGAAATAGATACAGTGGGAGATCAATGTGAGTAAAAAGTTATTTTTTTATGACTCTCCGTGGTGAAGTAACAGGTAAAACCACTTATGTTACTGAATTACATAAGCTTTTTACAAATGAAAGTATGTACAACACCATAAACAAGCAGATTTTATTGCATATGCCAAGCAGCCGCACAAATGTGCAGTGCAATCAGTCAGTACCTGAAATCATTAGAAATAAATATCTAAAGTAATTCCATAGTAAAACTCAATCATTAAAGGAATTTGGGAGATACCAGAGCTAACTGCAAGTGCAATAGTGTCTAACTGACACTCATTCGTCTCAACAGGGAAATCATGATCCCCAATGCAACTGGGTTCATTAATTAAGTTTTATTTCCCCATTTCTTTCATTTCCCCATTACACAGTGGATGTATCTATAGAGGACAAAAGGGAAAGTAGAGCATGTGACACATGTGACACAGAGCTCTATGCCACTTTGATGGCTGTTTACAGTAAGATTAAATGAATAGGTTAGGGGAAAGACAATGTCAGAAATTGAGAAGCAGATGGTCATACCTAGTGGTTAAAGCAGTGGTGGTCAGACCTAATAATTACACTGGAGAGTAGAGACAGGGATCAGAGCAGGAATCAAGAACAGGCTTGAGATTAGACTGGAGCAGGAGCAATCTGTCAGAACCACCATGCGGCTGGGGATACACCCAATGAGATAGCAATACTGATGGAGTGACTGGTCTAATTGGAAGCCTGTATCCCTGGCCTGGCAGTGGTTTCTTGGTTAGACCTTCGCCTGTGGATTGGTCCAGTCTTGGTTGATTGATGTGGAGCCCTCAGGTAATCAGGCCCCAAGAGGACTATTACAGACAGACAAAATCCACCTTCTATTTGCTGGCAGCCCACTGTGCTATGGTACAATGGCTATACCAGCAAAGGGATTGACATAGTGACTGTTTCTCTTTGTGTCCTCTTATAACTAAGATGACATCCATTAGCTCTTCCCTGAATGTCCCCAATGGCATCCTCCTTACTGGCTTATTTAGTGCTAATGTGGAGCTCTGCTGTACAAGGTGTTGGGTGTATGGAGTTCCTTTATGCAACCATATGCTGCTGCTTCTTTGAGACTCAACTCAGTGGAAGGATACTGTGATAAATGACAGGTAAGGCCCAACATACTGGAGAGACTCAACCTATTTATTCTACTTGTTCACCCAAAATGTGCATAGACTTTTTTATTCCCTACAGGTAGAAGCTACATTTTTTTCAGTAAATGTGGCCTTAATTAAAAGGCATTTGGAATATGAGTAATATTGTTTCTGTTACAGTGGCATACAGAGGCCTAGGTCTGGGCACCATTATAAAAGGTACTGCACATGCACATTGTAAAAGAGTCAGACACTGTCCCATAGTCCTTATTATCTATACATATGACAAGACAACAACTGGTAGATACAAAATAGATGGGGAAAGAGGGAAAGGTAAAAAGCAAACCGATTTTGATCTCCTCAATAAGGAGCTGCAGCAGCAGCTCAGTTGCCTACAACATACTTATTGTGTCAGTGCAAGGATGCAAAAAAATATTAAAATTGAAATGATTGATATTAGGGTAATAATGAGTACCCCAACATCTATAATGTGTTTAGTGCAGCAGAGATAGGAATGACAGCACTTTTTTTCTGATTCAATGGGAGTGACTTCGCTCACTCTCAATAACATAATTTTTTTTACACATTTAAGTGTTCAGTTATAACTTATTTTGCTGGATGAATAAAATGTGGAGTATTAAACTGGCATCAGTTCAACCATCGTAGATCATTAAATTACTCAGGAGATCATGGACTACAGTATGGAAGGCCTGTGTGGTAAAATGAAATGTTCTATTAATCAAATTGTACCCTGCTGTGATATTCATTTGATAATAAAAACTTCATTTTCTCCACTTGTGTCCTCTGTTATTAATAAGATGAAAAACATAGTCAGGGTACTGATTTGTATGAGTACATGAACGATCAATCAATGATCAGCAAAATATAGATAAGGCATGCCTGTATGAGAAAAATATGGAGATTGGTATTTATTAACAACAAGCTGAATATTTATTTGTGTGCATTTCAATTGTTTCCTAGGCTTACCACACATTCATTTTTTGCTTACATTGAATAAAGTGCTAAAAATGTGTTCTATGGGAGGCTTAATGTATGGCAAGCAGACAGGAGTTTCAATGAAGCAGCTTTAATATGTTTTGTTCAGTCTTTTCTCACAGGATTTTGCCTTTTTAAAAATGGTGTGGTAAACATATCTTTCACCTTGTGCACTGAAAAATATTATTTTGCCATAAACTGAGCAAGGTGAGGCACACAGAAGCAAGCCAGGAAACAGAGAGTGGTTCTGAAAGTCACAGTCTGGTTCCAGGTATCCCCTTGCTCCAACAGGACATAATCCGCACTGCTTTATACTTGGCACAGATAGGTTCTAAGGTCCACCAGCTCAACTAAGCTGGATAAAACATTGAAAGATGGAGCCAAAGTTTCTCCACATCTTGCCCATATATCTGGAAGTAGGAGCCGCCCTGTTGAGGCTACTCTTCTGCTTATGGTGTGGATATCCTTCCCAGTGGAGTTTAAGGTACCTTACACTTATGTTCGGGTGCATAATATTCACGTACATAATGTGACTTAAAATTAAGGTCTCAATTAATAGCTTATTTATATATTCTTAACAAATTTGATATTGTAATCAAAGTTTTGTTGAGATATTTTTTAATTGTAAATTGCATAAACCCCTATGATCTGAAATAGAATGTAAATCAAGGTACTTTCCTGATTTTGTATCAGGATTACCTACTTCTCATAAATGGTTAAAATATTTTCTATGACATTTCAACAAAGAACAAATAGAAAGCCATTCCCTGCATACTCTATCTACTTTGGAAAGTCAGAATACGTAGTGAATTTTGACAAAAATGCAAGCTGCAGCTTTTGAGGAGAATATTTTGAGGAGGTCAGGAAACAAGAACCTCAGACAGTTAGACAAATAAAACTATCCATGTATTCCATTAGCAAGCAAAGAACCCCTGAGGGCTGCAGAAACATGAATGTCATTTTCGAAAAAGAGAGACTTCAAAAAGCAAAAAAAACTTTTAGAATGTTTGTATCCAATCTGTACTGTTATCAGCAATCTCCTTGTCATACTGAGTTTGAATCAAAAGAACTGAAGAGCCTTATGGCTATGTCTACACTAGTGCAATTAGATCGACTTTGCTAAGTTGAATGAACAAAGTCGACTTTAAATCAACCTTACTAATTCGACTTAGCACATCTACACTGTAAATTTAGCTCGACTTAAAGTCGACCTTGCTAAATCAACTTAGAGTGTCTACACTAGACGCTTAAGTCGACTGGCAGGGCTAGGTCGACCTAGGAGTAGTGCATGGTGGAAAGTGTGGCATGTGGCACCTGAGAGGTGCCCCCCCTTCCCCGGCTACCCCTTTAAAAGAGGAAGGGAGCTCAGCACTTTCCCCATTGTGCCTGGCTACATGGGGGCTGAGCAGGTCATGGACAGGAGCAGGAGCAGGGTGCAGGAGCAAGGTGGACAGGGCTGTGTTCTGCCCTGTGGGCGGGCATGCCAGACTCCTGCTGTTCCAGGAACCCTGTGAGGGAGGTCACTGGGGGAGGTTTGGAGGCCATTTAAATTGATTTAGGGCTAATCCACGTCTACACTGGCTTAATTCAATTTAATAAAATCGAATTAAGCGTTAGTTCGAAGTAAAATGAGGTTTTACTAATTCAAACTAACTTTTCCTTAATTTGACTTAAGGAGCAGCTTAAGTCGAATTAAGGAAAGTCCAGTGTAGACGCAGAGTAAATTAAGTCGATTTGAGACTGCAAGTGTAGACGCACCCTAAGTTAGTATTCTCTGGTAATAGACACATTTCCATCTGATAAATGAACTAGAACTATTAGCAAGGACAAATTAATAAAACCACCTTTGCTGGCATTTATTCAATGCCTTTTTATGGTTTGGTGTATAAAAACACCATAATGAGCCATATAGATCTAAGTCACAGACAAAACTTACATTAAGCTTCTAAGAAATAACATTAAAATGGTACCGTATACCCTATTTTCTATATAATGTTGATATAGGGAAGATTAAAATGAATATATGAATTCAATAAGGAGAGAACATCAAAATAATATATTAGCAATGATGCTTGATGAAAATTCAATGAAACACAGAAACCAGAGATGAAAAATGAGTCTTCATATCCCTTGATCTCAGATATAAACTCTATTTACAGTTATGCAGGGGGCTGATTCTTAAAATGGAAGCATACAGTACCTTAATTACATTTATATTACAAACAGAGTCCTGTGGCACTTTTAAAGGCTAACAGATTTATTTATCACATGAGCTTTCATGGGAGAAAAGCCCATTCCTCATTCCTTTCTTCAAAGCGTCTGACGAAGTGGGATTTTCTCCCACAAAAGCGCATGCAATAAATAAATCTATCAATCTTTAGAAGTGCCACAGGACTTTGTTTGTTTCTCTGCAATAGATTAACATGGCTACCCCTTTGGAACTTGACAACATGTATATTACAGTAGTGCTTAAAGGCTCCAATCTAAATCAAAGCCCCCATTTTCATAATGCCACAATAAGAGAAATACTCTGCTCCCCAAAGTTTATATTCTAAACGAACAAGACAGGCTGTGAAAAAGAAAGTATTATTCCTGTTTTATGGATATGTAATTGGGGCATAAGGGGTTAATGAAGGACTCATCAATGATTACATAAGAAACCTTTAGCCTAGACAGGAATTAATTCCAGATCTCGTGATTCCTAGTCCAATGCCTTAGCTGTAAAATTGCATATACTTCCTTTCTATCTTCCCCTATGTACTAAGCTGTTCTCAGATCAGACAGAACCTTGAGTGAACTTAAGAAGCTGAAGAATATTCATCTACGCTCTCCAAACAATACAGCTTTTTTCAACACTGTTGCTATAATAATACTCTTCATTTTATTTTACCCATAAAAAGATTGTGATGCCAACAAATCATACAGTCTGATATTGGTTATACAAGTTGTTGAAACTTCCATATTTTTGCTCAGTCCTGTTCTATCTCTTTCCCTCTCTTGTTTCATTTGTTTTTCCTAGCTCTCATGTCCTGTCTGACACTGTAGTAATTTTAGGGGTTACACTCTATAAATTGCAACTTCTAGAATGAAATATGATTATAGAGAACCATATTTAGCTTCCAGCTACTGCAAAGTAAATCTGGAGTAACTGTGATTTCAAGGAAAATTTAAATTAACTCAAATGAAATCAACAAAGTTACTTTAGATTTACACTTGTGTGAAAATATCAGGTATATCAATACTGAAACTCATATGCTGGTATTTAGTCACCAGTACCTATGTTGTGATAACTGCGCCTACAAATGTACCCTAATTGTGAGCTCAACCATAAAAATTATGTGAAAGTTCATAAAATATCATATTAACCTATAAATACATACGTTGATGGGAAAAGGTACAAAATGGAGATAGAAAGATTGAGGTAGTACAAACAAAAACACCTAGTGATATAACTCAAGGCTGTGTTAAGATAGTGCTTGGTAAATAAGAAAACAGTGGAAGCAGAAATCAATAAACCAATATTAGTGTATTGGAAACTAGGCCTAAGCGGTGGATGAAATAATAACAGGATGGGATATTCCATTCATCAGTCCCTTATGTAGTCCTTAAAAATAGATTCCTTTTTGGGGAGAAAAAATGGTTACTGAAGCAAGCTTTACCATCATGGCTGTCAAGCCTTTTACTTTATTGCCTAGATTTTGGATTCCCTTTCTCCATAGACTCTGGTGGACCATTAATTTAAGATTGGTGTTTTGTGTTTTTGGCCTATGTATTTGATAGGCCTTCAGCAAATAGAATTATCCACCAGAATTCTCTTGATGCCAGGTGTCAGGTGAACCGAGCTCGGGGACATGCGCAAATAGCCCTAGAGTCATGTGCATAAATCTGAAGTGTCATGCACAAAAGTGCACCAGGTACAAAAGTTAGGACAGGGAAGGGTTTTGATTGGTGGATATCATATTTAAGATGTGAAATTTTCTCACAGTTGCTGTTTACCTAGGTAGAAGCCCCCTGTTAATTTGTACTTGTTCTCCTTCTATGACACCTGTGATAGCTGAACTTATCTTTGTTGTACCTGACCCAGTTGTGATCTATTCTTTCCTTGACTCTATCCTTCATCATCATTTTTTCTGTTCCTGCATCAGTCTGTTCCTTTAGTGTCAGGTCCCCCTCTCTGGTATTCTTTGTTCCCATCCCTTCATGATCCTGTGTTTTTGATCCAGTTGTACTGGCTTCTGATGATCCGTGTCTTTGTTGTTGTCCTCATCTCATTCCTTCTGTAGATACACAGCCAAGACATGTAGGTCTTAAACCTTCCTGATCCTTTGTTTACTATCCACTACTGCATTGTTTTCCTTTTGGGTTCAGAGCTTTAAGCTCATTAATACTCTGTTTCAGTATCAATGAATCTTTATGTTCATCTTTGATATGAGTCAGTCTTTCCTGTGCCAAGGCTCTGGCAGATAGAAGCCAGCAGAGGTCAAGAACATGTGAAGGTACTAATTACAAATTTGTACTTGTTACTTAATTTGTATTTGAGGCAGGATACAGGCCCACTCTGGGTGGGCTTTGGGGATTTGTTTCATTGCACCACATACAATCTATTGTTTATAACACTCCCCTCTTCCTCCCTCCATACCCCCTATCCCCCCAAATTCCTGGGACCCTGGCCATCCTAATCCTCAGAGATGTCCTGATTAGACTGGGCCAGAGAAAGGGATCCAGATAACATTGCCACCTCTATTGGCTCTGGCTGAATCTCAAACACCACTTGGTATGAAACAAGATCAGACTTTAACAATAGCAGCAGTAACAACAGTTAGTACCATCTTTAATGCCATGTAAGAGGCTGTTGACAAGGTTTATTTTTTTCCCTTCCCCCCTTAAAATGCTCTCCTAGTAGAGAGAAAGGAAACTTAGGGATATTTTTTAAAATGAAAGCCTTATTTAATATGTATCTTTCATATGTTTTTACTGTCCTTATTTTCTGAATCTTTAATAAAAGTTTTAAAGATTGAAAGGACTTTTAATGGTGTGTTTGTGGAACTAAGCAGATTGAGGTCTCCGTATACCAAATTCAAAACTGTGTATAACACTGTTTAACATTAGTCTGTGACTGAGTTATGTTAACACCTTTGGCCTATTTATTCAAGCTAAATTAATACAATAGCTGCCATGGGACCAAATCCTACTCATTTTGAAATTAATGGGAGATAGGTCCCTAGAAGTTTTTGAAAGTCACAGTAGACTCCAATATGCATCCGAGATTATTAATGATGCTACATTAACTATGACCAGGAGTTCACAACAAAATTTGGGAGTTTTTTTTTTCCCCCCCACAGTTCAGATACTCTTTTTATCACATATACATGGCCTACTCATGGCCCATTGTTTTCCGATAAATTTTTCCTTAGTTTAATGTCTCCTCTGAAGAACTGCCCATCTAAAATACCATCAGCATTAACCTTAGTATTCAGTCACCACTGAGTTTAAGTTTAGGTGCTAATATAATTTCTGACCAGCAAACGTGTAATGCAGCAGTGAGATTCATGTTTGATGAGTCAAACTGAGGCATGTGTGCTTAAAACAAGCTGCAGCTTTAAGATGTTTCCTTACTTTTGTTATTAGAAATTACTCCTTTTTAGTTTTGCTAAAAGTATTCCATTCAAACCGACCAGCTGTGGGTTCCTCTAGCATGGCTAAAGAAATACCAATGAGAAATTGCCGAGGAAACTCATCACCAACTAAAGATCCATGAATAGGAAAATGATATACCTATAGAGTGAGCTCCAATGTGAAATCAATAGCTACATAATAACACAATAAAAGAACTGCTGCCATCATGGGGAAAATCAAGAATAAATAAGCATAAATAACAAGGCTGCGAGTGATGTCTTGGTCAAGTAAAATAATCTCCTAACTGTTGCCTGTTGTCAAACAGCTCTAGCGCTAGTGATTCAGTGAATTCGTGGGAAAGTTATTTAATTGCCTAATTTACTTCTTTCTTAGAAAAAGAAGTTTTCCAAACGACTCACTTGGAATTTTCCTTTCTGAGATTCTAGCCATTACTCTTAACAACCTTAAATAATATTTACCCGTTGATGAGCAGAGAACAGGTAGCTATACATAGTCTTAGGTTGAATGCCAAAAGCTAGAAAGTTCAATAGAGATGCTAAATGGAAATTAGATGCATGGAATTCTGTAGTGATGTGAACAATCCTCTACAGAAGAGCAATTGACCAGCAATGGACTTAAAGAAGCTGAATATGCTGATGACACTTGCACAAAAATGTTCAGTAATATGCTGTAGAAATAGGTGTGACCCTTTTAAGCAGGCTTAGTCTCTGGCTTCCATAACCCACTTGTTACATATCATGTCCTACACTTTTAAGATAGGTTCTTTGTAATTAGATATGCCAATACACTGGATTTTATTTTTATTTTTTTTAAATAGAGTAGGACTGCTTTTCAGCTCATTGAACAGGGAATTAGTTGCAAAAATTCTGTTAACAGCAACACTAGTTATTCAACTGATTTGCAACACGTGGCAAAATAAATTTACCCAATCTCTACATTTTCAAATTTACATAAAGGGATTTACTTAAATGATTCTTATGAACCCACTCATTCTTTTGCTATCACATGCAAAGTGTGCCTCAGAGTTAATTTCAATGGAAGCAATGAGGCTAAATCCCCCAAAGTGCTAAGAAAACGTAGCAGATCAGTACTGACAATTCATGGCATTAATATGTACTTCTTGTAATAAAAGCTAGAAGACTTTTTCTAATAAAAAATCTGTTATAACCACCAAGTCTTACTAATAATTATTTTACACTTTCAAACAATTAGTACTTTATAGATGTATTGAGCAGTAATTGTCTTTTTTTTTTTTTTTTGCAGATTGTTTGTGTAGCACAAGGAAGCCCTGATCCTCTTAGGGGGTTGCTAGGCACTACTGTATTCAGACTACACCTAAACCTAATATAAACAGCTTTCAGTGATGTTCCCCATAACAGTGAAGTCAAATTTCCCAGAAATGAAAAGTTCCAAAGGGGTAGCTGTGTCAATCTAGTTTAGCAGAAATGACAGTTACCATTTCATTTTCTTTAATCATTTCCTGATGATGAAATACCTGCTAAGAAACCCAGCTTGTTGTTTAATTAACTTTTAAATTACTACTAATACTAATCAACAGTAGTTAATCTTAAAATCATACAAAGTACTGAACAAACCAATCATGATCCATAAAATAAAACTCTTTCACAAAACAAAAGTGTTTTTCAGGGCTTACCACCTCATGGAAGGTAAAGTAGGGTAATCCACTGGCAGAACCTTAATGTAATTACTTACATAACTTTCGTCAAGGAAGTGTAGACCTTCCTCATTCAATATGTATAAACTTGAAAATTACCTATCAGATACAGGGCAAGGTTACTCTTTTTAAGACAGGCATTCAGGATCATTAACTTGAGAAAACCTTTAAACAATTAACGCTTATTGTACTAAGGCCATAGTCTATCCTCTTTACCTTTAATACAATAAGGCTTATAATCTCTGTTCCTTTATGGCATCATAAATACCATAATAATTAATTGAACAATTATGAAAAAGAGAGTGTATGATTGATTCCTTATAAGAACCTTAAAATATAGAATTGCAAAAAGAGGGAGTGAAAAATACATTTTCTTTAACTAGCTTTTAATCAATGAATTAATGGTAATATTACCTATTATTAACACAAAATGTTGAAGAGAAAAAGTAATGCCAGACAACAAGGAAAAGACATTTATATAAATCAGTACTAATTGGTTGCTTAAGAGAATTATGCATCTTGTTAAAAAAGTTCATGGGGTATGAAATACTAAATGTAAGATGTGCAGAACAAATGATCTGTCACTTTTTGCTGCAATCTAATAATTTAAGTAATTACCAAATGTAATTGAAAAAATGATTTGTATTCTGTTTTTTTTTTTTTAAATAATCTACAACTTAAAATTGGAGCAAGCAAAACAGTTGCAAGCCTCGGTCCTATAACACTGTGACTCTAAGTGCAGGGGTCCACTCTCATTGAACAGCTTGAATGATCTTTGCACTTACAATTTTTTCATTTATACATCTCAAAATACCTTTCAAAGGTCACTAAGCAATATTATCCCAATTTCACAGAATGGGTAACTGAGTCACAGAGCGATTAATTGAGTTCCCTAAGGTCACATAGTAAGTTAATGTCAGAGTCAGAAATAGAACCAATTTCTCCTGATTCCCAACCCAAGCTGAAGACATTCATTTGTATACATTTTCTACACAACCGTTTGGGACAACAAGTAAAGAAAAAGGCTATATTTAATGACTTCCAGGTTTGGAAAATATAATTGATCACCTTGGCAATTGACTGGAGCACCATTACTAACACTTTCACTTTAGTGTGTTGGAACTATGAAAATGATCATAAGTGTTTAGTGTTATTGTACATATTCTGTGCCTAGCATCTTGCCCTGTAACTCCATTCTGGGACGTCGATTCAAGACTGACACAGAGAGAAGATATCGTGGGGAAGGTAATATCTTTTATTGGACCAACTTCTGTAATAAAAAGGTATTACCTCTTACTTCATGCACCTTCTCTCTCTAATATTCTCAGACAAGCACAGCTATAACAATACTGCATATGGAGAGAAAAATAATGCCTACTGAATTCACATTCCAAAGGGGTAGCCGTGTTAGTCTATTGTAGAAACTATTGTAGAAAGACAACAGAGTCCTGTGGCACTTTTAAAGACTAACAGATTTATTAATTGCATGAGCTTTCGTGGGAGAAAATCCCACTTCGTCAGACGCTTTGAAGATAGGAAAGTTACAGAGTGGTAGGAAATTAAATGCAGGGGAGTGTATGACATAGCAACAGGTCAGTCTGTAACAGCAAATCAAAATAGGTGTTAGGATTCAAAACACTGGGGAACAACACATAGAGGAGGGGGAGGTCAAATCACTTGTTGTAATGCGAGAAAAATCCATAGTCCCTGTTTAACCCCAAGACAACAAATTTGCATATAAGTTCGAGTTCTGCAGTCTCTCTTTGAAGCTGTGATTTGTTATTCATCTGTTTCAACACAGCTATTAACAAGTCGTCAAGGGAGTGAGCAGGGAGATTGAAGTGTTCCCCTACAGGTTTTGCAGTGTTGCAATTTCTGATGTCAGATTTGTGTCCATTGAGATTCATTGTCTTGGGGTTAAACAGGGACTATGGATTTTTCTCGCATTACAACAAGTGATTTGACCTCCCCCTCCTCTATGTGCTGTTCCCCAGTGTTTTGAATCCTAACACCTATTTTGATTTGCTGTTACAGCCTGACCTGATGCTATGTCATACACTCCCCTGCATTTAATTTCCTACCACTCTGTAACTTTCCTATCTTCAAAGCGTCTGACGAAGTGGGATTTTCTCCCACGAAAGCTCATGCGATTAATAAATCTGTTAGTCTTTAAAAGTGCCACAGGACTCTGTTGTCTTTCTACAATAGTTACTGAATTCACAGTCACTCTTCCTTAAGCACCTTGGAGTTGTTATTGTTGTTGTTTGCTTTGATTTTTTTTCAGCACACTTGTCTGAATACTGACCTGGCCAAAACCAGTTTGTGTAATTTAACAAAATTACAGCCTCTGGCTGTATGCCTGCAGGCCATAATAGACACACTTTGGGCTAGTTCTACAAAGAGATTCAAGCTCAGTATTGAAACTCCTAACTTTAGCTGCTTACTCCCAAGTGGAATCCTCAACTCTGAGTTAGTTGTCTAACTACCTTATACAGTGCATAGAGAGTCAGTCCTCAAATGGGATTTACAAAAACTAGTGTAATCCCTGTGCCTAATAGGGAAATATCTCTTTAAGACAGTGTTCTCAACCTTTAGTGGACAAGGGAAGACCTAAAGGTATTACTTACTTTACATGGAACATCTGATGAAAATGTTCTTGAAAAAGCTGATAACTGTGTGGGGAGGGGGGGGGGAGATAAATGCTCCAATCACAGTGAAGCTTCCTGGTGTACATCAACATCTGCCACGATGTTACTGAAAGCTTTGCTGTGGTTGGGACAATAAATTGCTCCTTCCCCGTGGCCACTCAGCCCCCACACCCAACGGGGAAAGGTCGGGGTGGATCACAGAAGACTTGCACTATGTCTGAGGAGTACCAATGTTCTACGGAACACTGTTTGAGAAACTCTGCTTTAAGAGATCTATTGTGGTTGGGTCATTGTTGCTAGGCTGATTTAGCAGTCCACATCTAGAACTTTCTGCATTGGGTGTGGTAGCTTTGGGTATGCTTCATTAGGTTCCCTGCTGCTAGGTTCAGAGCAAGCAGCCTGGGCAGTTGCTTTTGGAAATGTCAGATGTGCTCTGTGTGGAGGGGGGAAGCTGAGCAAGGAGCAGACAGCAGGCTGTTCTCCCCCTAACTTTGAAACATTTTGCAGCAGGTTAGTGATATTGTTAACCCTCCAAGAGGGAAGCCTGAAAGTGTTAATTATAGAAAAGGGACCTCTGGGAGAGGAAAATAATTTCTTTTAACTGTATACTTTAAATGTTATTTGCTTTCTTAGTCCAAGTGTTTGAATTGTTGTCTCAACTAGTGTGATGCATCAACAATTCTTTAATTTAATAATGGGGAAAGAGCCAGTTATATTTTTGTTATTCTCAGAGTTGTATTTTCTTGTAACAGGTTTTCTTTATCTATGTATGTAACTGAGTGTTGGTTAATCAGTAAGGTGACTGGATAACAGTGATTGCAGCAGAGGAGGAACGGTCTTCATGGATTTCAGCTGAAAACGCCAACAAACAAAGGGGAGGATAGCTGTTTCTTTTAATTCAGAAGCCTGGGAACTTGGTGAACAGAGACTATAACTGAGACTCGGGTGAATGCCACCTAAGCTTTGGGAACTCTTGCATTTCTTCTCACAAGTGTTTCTGTGTGGACTACCCTGTTTAGATTCTATTTGTTTGTTTTTTTTTTGTTTATGTTGGCAAAAAGACAGCTATGAAGGTAATGTATGTGGATTATAAAATAGCAATGATATATTATAAAAAAAAATATGTTTCTAAGATTTAAAAAGCTAGTACTTTAAGAAAGTTCATTACATTTTGTTCTTATTAGGACTTGAATTTGGGGAAGGTAAGCCTTAATAATCCTTATGGACTGAATCCTGGGTCTCCGGTTGCTTCTCCATAGGAGGCTTTTATTTTTTAAATAGACATTGAAGAAGAACAATGAAGTGAACTCTAGCCCACCTGAAGGTTACACAGTATAATGAGTATGGAGTCACCTAAGATTGCCAGTAGAAAATGCCACGGAGAGGCTCAGGTCTTAAGGCTCACCCTTCTAAAAGAGTTGGGCAGCTAAGTCTGGGCCAGATGAAGGTACCTATTTCCATTTGGTATTCATTGAACTGTCTCCAGAAGTTAGGCACCTAAGCCAAGTCAGCCCCTTTCTCATAAAAAACTGAGGATGAGAAGACCTTCTTGTAATGTATAACCCAATGATTAGAGCTTACAACCAGGATGTTGGAGATGCATGTCCAAATCTCCACATTGCCTGATTTGGACCAGTGATGTGAACCAACATTTCCCACCCCTAGCGGGCACAACCCCGAGCTTTGGGCTCTATGTTATTCTGAGATAAAACTCTCTGTGTCTCCTGTTGAAACTGTTCCACTTTTGTAAGGACAACTTAAATATTCATTGAAGCAAATACTGGACCCTGGGTCTCCCATAGGAGTACCCTAGCTGCTGGGCTAGAGAGTCACACTAACTCTTGCTCAGTGAATATGTGAGCATTTTATACAAAATGAAACAACACCTCTGACTTCTCTGGTTGTGTTTAGTGCAGTCTGAACTGATAAGCATGCTCTTAGGTTGCATCTGAGTATGCCTTCCAGATTGGGCCTCTCAGGTAAGATGAAGGGAAATGCCTAATTGAGGATCCTGCTGGAGGCGTGTAGTGGCATGCCCACTGGCAGAAACTTAGTCAGATAGCTTTCTAAGTGTAAACATAGCCTAAGTCGCCTTTATCAAGTCGAATGTGAGTCGACCGTACCAAGTTGACGTAAAGAGGCTACACTACACTCCCAAGTCGACTTAAGGCACACTTCATCAAGTCGACGTAGAGAGTCTACAGTAGACTCTTAAGTCGACTTGGGGTGTTGAAGGGATGCATCATAGGAAGTGTGGCAGAGTGGCAGCAGAGAAGGTCTCCTATCCCCTGGCCACACCCCAACCCCTTCCCATTGTGCCTGGAACCTCAGAGCCTGAGCAGGTCATGGATCTGCCTCTGTTCCTGCACTTTGTTGGCCTGCTGAGCGACATTTGCCAGCTAGTGGTAAGGCTTCTTCAGCTCTGGACCAGGTCTGTCCAGTAACATGACAGCGCAGAGGAAGACAAGAGCTTGCCCCCCACCCAGCTGCCCCAGCAACCTGCTGTGGGCACTGCACCGCATTCTGTGCCTCGTCGCCTCTGGGCACGGGAGGCCCGCAGCTACCGGTGGGGGCGGATCATCCTCACCACCTGGGATGAGGACCTGTGGCTGCAGAGCTTTAGGATGAGCAAGCGGACCTTCCTCGGGCTCTTCTGTGAGCTCATCCCAGTTCTGCAGCACATGGACACCTGACTCTGACCTGCCCCACCTGTAGACAAATGAGTGGCCGTCACTGTGTGGAAGCTGGCAACCCCAGACTCCGACTGCTCTGTGGCCCAGCAATTTGGCATTGGGAAGGCCATTGTGGGGACTGCCCTCATGCAGGTCTGCAGTGCAATCAACCAGGTCCTGCTAGCCTGCCTCATCACCCGGGCAACCTGCATGAACTCCTCGATGGCCTCGCCCGACTCGGCGTCCTCAACTGTGTGGGCATTGTGGAAGCCACCCACATCCCCATACAAGCCCTGGAATGCTGCACCAGGGACTATGTCAAATACCAGGGGTACTACTCTGTGGTCCTGAGGCCCTCGTGGACCACCACGGAATCTTCTAGAACATCTATGTGGGGAAGACACACGACGCACAGATCCTGCTCAACTCCACCCTGTACAGGTGCATGCAGGCAGGCACCTTCTTCCCCGACCACACCATCACCATCGGGGATGAGCAAGTGCCAGTCCTGATCCTCGGGTGTGCCGCCTACCCCATGCTTTCCTGGCTGATGATACCATACACGGAAAGAATGGATGCCAGCAGGGTCCTCTTCAATCAGAGGCTCAAACGGTGCAGCAGCGTCGTTGAGCGTGTATTTGGCCATCTCAAGGCCCACTGGAGGGCCTTTCTGACCCACCTGGAGCTCGGTGAGAGCAACCTCCCAGTGGTCGTCAGTGCATGCTGTTGCCTGCACAACCTCTGTGAACTGCAGAGGGGAAAGGTTCCCCCACGTCTGGGAAGCTGAAGCCGAGTGGCTCACTGTGCAGTACGAGCAGCCCATCGACACCCTGCCCTGGACTCAGCGGGGCCAGCAGCAAGCACAGCTCATCCAGGATGCACTGAGGGCCCACTTCAACAGCGAAGAGCACTGAGGCATGGGCCTGCTACGAGTCCCCATCACCTCTACCACATCCCAATGCCTGCCCCCCCAGTACCCGTCTCCCCCCACACCAATAAAAAGCACTACACACTGTATAAAAGTGTTTGGGTGTTTATTCAGAGGGGGAAATGGGGGTTGGGAGTTGTGGGGGTTGGTAGGTTTGGGGGGAGGGAGGGGAGTCCAGGGGAGTTGAAGGGGATCAGGAGGAGTAAAGAGGGTTGGGGGGAGGGGTCGGTGCTTGTGGCCTACGGAAGGTGGGTCCTGGGGTGCAGGGCAGGGCCCCGAGAGAACAGGTGCTCCTCCAGGGACTGGGTCTACCACTCCATGAGGTCGAGAATGCACTCGAGCAGCCTCTGCTCGACCCTCCGGTAGCCTTCTTCCTGCTCCTGCTGGGAGCTGGCTTCCCCCTGCTCCAGCATCACAGTCTCGTCCCCCGAGCCCTCCTCCTGGTTGTCGTCGAGGGAGAGGGGCTCGGCGGTCAATGGTGTGGGCTGGCAGGCTGCCACTCTCCTGGCCCAGACAGGCATCCAGCTGCTGGTAATACCGGCAGCTGGTGGGGGCTGCCCTTATCTGGAGCGTCTTTTCCGGGCCTTTTGGTAGCCCTGGCGGAGGTCCTTGATTCTGACCTAGACCTGCTGGGTGTCCCGGGTGTGGCCCTTGGCAGCCAGGGCCTGGGAGATGGAGGCATACACCTCCCAAGTGCGATGGCTGCCTCGCAATTGAGAGCTGACTGCCTCGTCCCCTCAAATGGCCAGCAGGTTGAGGATGGCCTGCTGGCTCCAGGATGGGGCCCGCCTGCAGCACTGGCTCTTCTCTGCCCTGCTTCCAAACAGCACGGTGGTCAGGGGTGAGTCCTGCCCTGTAGTTGGCCAGGGCAGGCTCTTCCTGTGCCAGTGAATTCTAGGAGGGAGGTTATGGAGGAAGGTCTGGAGGCCATGGCGGTTGACTTAGGGCTACTGTGCGTCTATACTGGCTTAGGTCACCTTAATGAGGTCACCTTAAGCGTTGGGTTGATCTGAAAGGAGGTTTTATTAGATTGCATTAACTTTTCCTTACGTTGGATTAAGGAAATGCTTAGGGTGACTTCAGGAATGCCCAGTGTGGACGTGGCATAGTTTGAGTCAGCTTAGGCCTCCTTGGGTCGACTTCATTTGTAAATGTAGATGCACCCCTTGGGACTTTAGGTGCTTACAGGATTAGGCAGTGGTGGAGCAAGGGTTTTGAGAATCTAAGTTTTGGATGTATATGCTTAAAGTGGTGCCTAAATCTCTTTGTGAATCTACCCTTTTAAGTTTTGGTTCACATTGAAACAGCCTGAGTAGATTGTTCTATTATCCTGCTCTCAATATAAAGACATCAGCAGTGTTCTGATACAGATAATGTGTATTAAACAAACAAAAGATATGTCTTATAGACTGACAAACAATGATACTCAAAGCTGAGTCATAATTTCTGCAGTACAGTAGGATATCTGGCCTGGCCTGATCTCCAGAAACCCTTTAGTTGCACACTGATCACTAAACACTGCAGTTAGGAGTTGAAAAGGGCAAACACGATCATTTTCCTATAGAGATGCTTTGAGGTGGAAGTAGTTTGCTAATTAGACAAAAACAGGTTGACAATATTTTATACTTGAGTAACTGAAAATAGGCTTGTTGCATGTCACAGGGCTTTCTGCAAGTTCTTGATACTGGTAAATGATGATAGATTGACATAAATTATTGTTATAAAGGCAAAGAAGCAATAAAATCAAGCTGACTAGATATTAAAGTTATTCTGATGCCCTATTATTATGTATTGACTTTACCACCAGTGGTATCACTAGAAGCCATCTGTTTCCAACTCATCCTCAATGGAAAGGGCATTTACATAACTGTTCTATTTAAGGAGCTATTCTCAATCATTGTACACACTTGTAGAATACAGACGTATATGGCTAAGTATACCTAAATCAGCTGATTAATGATTGCTGTAAAGTATTTTCTTATGTGAGATAAGGTCATCTTCAGAAATTATCTGCTTTTGAAGTTTTTTTGCAGGAGTATGGTAACTTTCAAGTCTGCTACTGAGTGTCCAGGGAGATTGAAGTGTTCCCCTACCGGTATAGGGATGTTACCATTTTTTATGTCCGATTTGTGTCCATTTATTCTCTTGCGTAAGGACAGTCCAGTTTGGATGATGTACATGGCAGAGGGGCATCACTGGCACATGATGACATATACAACATTAGTAGATGTGCAGGTGAATGAGTTCCTGATTGTGTAGCTGATGTGGTTGGGACCTGTGATGGTATCACTTGAGTCGACATGCGGGCAGAGTTGCCAAAAACTTCAAAAGCAGACTCCAGCATGAGCTCATTTGCAAACTTGACACAACCAGACTGTGTCTAAACAGGGACTTTACTTACTTTTCGCAGTGTGAAAACCATTCCATTGTTGGTCTTCACACAGTCTCACCTTCTATTCAACCGGTGTGAATGATCCTCTCCTGCTCCATTGAATTGCCATTATTATGCTACTCTTCCTACTATGTGTATATATACCTCTCTACTGTTGTTTCCATTTCATGCATCTGATGAAGTGGGTTGGAGCCCACAAAAGCTTATGCTCGAAGAAATTTGTTAGTCTTTAAGGTGCCACAGGACTCTCATTTTTTTATTCTCATTATAGGCTATTATATTCAGGTACTTATAACTCTCTGGGGAAAAGTATTTCCTGAATAAACAGAAATTTCACATGCTTATTCTCAGCCTAGAGGTTATTTATTTGTTAATACTGTATGGACTGTTCTGAGATATTTAAATGATTCACAGCTAAGGTTGAGTTTGCAAGCTGAGTCAAATTTTTCAGAATTTCTCATGGGCTAATTTGCACTCCTTGGCTATGCATATCATGAAGGGGACTGTCAGGAGGCAAGTTCTCTGATATTCCCTAACAGAAAATCCAGATTTTTCTTTTGGCAGGTGAGGGACAGGATATGATACATGTGGATCCCCCAGACTCTTGTAGATCTCTGGGGAAAAAAGATTATGAACACTGGGCATTTGTGCCTCTGTACCAATTGCCACCCTTCACTTCTATCTCTTTAGCAGGATGGCCCACTCTATCAGGGAATCTTTCAAAAGTGTAGGTATCTCTATTCAAAAAGTAAGGGAGACTGACACTGAATTACCTTTTGCACAACTTCATTGTAAAGTTTGGAGAAGATGATTCATTCCCCCCTGACCCTACACAGTGAGGTACCGAGCTCCTGATTACGTATATGTGCCACAAAGTATATAGCTGAATTTCTACATAATGGATTTATAGCCCACTATGCAATTCTCAGTGACTTCTGGGGGAGCTGGATAAGGCCCATGAATATCACTTTAAATATACCTTGAAATTGGCTAATTTTCTGTACTATACTTTGTTTAACTAGACAAATGTATATTTAGAGAAACCCAGAGTGTACTCTTTTTCTTGCATAACTATCAGTAGCCAGCAAGAAGGGAGAGAGGTAGCATGAGAGAAATAGTATATATGGGCAAACATTCTATGTAAATATCACTTTTATTTTAAATGGATTCTATGAGTTGATATACTTTAAAGTAACTTTCTTTATCAAGCTAAAAACTTTCCAAGATAAGATGTGTGATTTATGGCCTAGTTTCTAAATGTAAAGATTATTTTTAATTATCTTGTTTGTAAGAAGAATGGCAACAGCTGTTATAAAATGTTCAAATTTATTTTAAATGTTTCTGATTGATGAATGTTGAGTAGCTCTTGCTAGCCTTTTCTGTTTATAGGATTTTGGGCACACTTTCTGTAAAATAGCAATATAATGCCATCATAAAACATTTTCACCCAGATGAGGACACTTCATCTTTCTCAAAAGTGGTTTTGTGTTTACTGCATTTGCGATCTCTGGTATGTAAATACCGAATGTTATTAAAACTATTGGCTTAAGCAAGACTTTTCAAAATTGACTTTAGATAAGATGACCTAATTTAAACCAGACTGGACCACGTTGCATGTCTCCATGGCAAGTCTTGTGCTTGATTTCCCAAAGGCATTGGATGGCGGTGTTGCAATACAAAGTGATCAAAGCTTGCAAATCATCAGATTAAAGGGTAAGGCTAAAGAGTGTCCCACAAGGGGGAAAGTTCTCAGAATCCAGCCTGAAGAGTAAGTCCGAATGTCTATGCGGAAATTATATAGCCCCATAGCCTGAGTCCTGCAAGCCTAAATCAGCTGACAAGGGGAAGTCACAGGTGTTAAATTGCAATGTAGACATCCCTGAAGCGTCCTAAGAAACTTGAAGCCATTAGATGTAAACTGTTGAACAAGAGTTGCCAAATTTTCATTTATAATTTTTTGCGAAAACCTGTATTGTAATATAGCTATTGGGAGTGGTGAAGAAAAGGGTTACCTACCACTCATGAATTGAAATCTGAGGAGGAAGTTGTAACTGGCTTTGAAGATGTGGTTTAGACATTAGTCAATTAATTTGGTTTTAGTATCAAAGTATTTTGACTGACTGGTAGAATTCTTTAGTTGGGGGTTCATAATCAAACAGACAGACACCATTTTATATTCTTTTTAAAAAAGCATTTACAAGGATTGATTTGTGTTGTATTAATCTGGTGATTTTAACTAATTTGATGCAATTCCAAACTAATATTAAAGAACATTTGTTGATTATCTCGATTTGATAGTTGTACTGCTTTATTTTTAGTTTAGTAGTGCTAACAGTATCTTAGCTTCTGTGATATGTTTTCTTGATTTTTATTTTGTTTCTTTATTGTCTTCGGTTAAATTTATAATACTGATAGTGAGTTGTATGTCTTTCAAGAAGCAACATAGTCCATGAACCTTGGGGACCTGGGTGAATATCACCTGGTTAACCTAAAAACCTGACCATCTGCTAGTTAGCCTTTGGTCCTCATAAAAGATTGATTATGCTTTTACTTTGAGAAAGCTCAGCTAATACCTAATGAAACACTTACAGTGAGTTACAGAACATATGTACAACTTTAAGCTGGCCAGACTGCAGAACAGAAGAATTTAATGAGCGGTGGGAAAAAAGAAGAAGAATTTAATAAGACAGAAGAATTTAATGAGCGGTGGGAAAAAAATCTTTTATAGGAGGCAAGAGAAAGGACTTGCCAGAGGTGCCAGATCAGTGTGTTCATCTTCCCATTCTTAATCCACATTTTCAGACACAGGAGGCTAGTGAGTATTACAACGGGACAAGTGGCAGGACAACAAAACAAATAATGAGAAGAGAAAGTCATCCCTTGAGTTTGGACTGAGGGTAAAAGGATTCCATAGATTTATAAAACAAATGTAATTAGACAGATGCTTTCAAATCCAAGAGCAACAGGACATATTTACTTGTGGTTAAACACCTTAAAAAACACTGGCTATGTCTAAACTGGCAAGTCAGTTAGAATTAAGGAAGCTTAATTCGAACTAACTAAAGCCATGGCTACACTAGGCTTTAATTAGTTTGAATTAAGGGCTTCCTTAATTCGAACTAATAACTTCGAATAGAGTATTAGAAGTAAGGGTTAATTCGAACTAGTTAGTTCGAGTTAACCAATGTGGCCATGTTAGTTCGAACTAATTTCTTAGTTCAAACTAACCGGCTCATTGAAATCAATGGAGATCACTAATTCGAACTAAGCAAGTGCCATGAATGGCACTTGCTTAGTTAGAACTAATTTTTTTCTAGTTTGAATTAAGTTAATTCGAACTAACTAAAATTAGTTTGACTTAGTTCAAACTAACTTATTTGAACTAATTTTAGTAAGTGTAGACATAACCCCTGACACTGGCAGTTGCTTTACAAGTATCAACTATTAGGTCCACTCAAAATGAAAGGAGTTTGTTTTTCTCTATATATTTGTATTACACTAAAGCAACTTTTCTAAGGAAATAAAAGCCTTTGAACTAAGAAAATCAGCAATAGCCAATACTTTCTTTTTAAAAGGCCTAATAATGCCTAGTAGCTGGCAACTTAATTTGCAGGTTGTACTTATTGCAACATGTTCCAAAGTTAGTTGTGCTTTTCTTATCCTCTAATGGTCTGGGTGTTTGACAGTCTTCATCATTGCAAACTAATATTTACAATGCCAGACTCTGTCTGACATATTCTGTCATTCATCATTGTGAATCACTGCTGTTACAATTTTTTTTTTAATTTGTTGCAGCAGCATTTCCCATGCTAGAAGATGCTGTTGGGATCTGTCTCTGCAAACATGTCTTCGATTACTAAATAGTTAATGATTATAGTTTCAGTGAACATCTGTGTTCAGATGTTAATTTGAACCTGGCAATCAAATGATGTCTCTTTCCATTGCTCTGCTTCATTTTGGAGCATCTTTCCTCGGTCTCCTTTCTATTTTCCCTCTCAGACAATAGATCTTTGACCTCAAACACTAGTCACCTCTTGGTGTAACCAGTGCAGTCCTGTGTTTTATGGTCTCCCTAGATCCCTACTTCTTAAAATTTTACTAGATCCAGATTGCCATGACTATTTGTTCACACTGGGGAAATGAGACTATATATCCTGCCAACTATGCTGTCCCCCTATTTCCCCTAACATTTAAAAAAAAAATCTAATTCATCTACTTCCTGATTTTCAGTGACTTCCATGGAGTTGCTATTACTCCTTATTTCCCCCCCAATCTTAAATAATAATATAACTACCTCCCTGTCTACCTACTCTGTTTATGCAGTCTTGCCTTCCTTTCTCATCCCTCTTTTTGTAAAATCTGAGTTGGGTATTACTATCTCACATCTGGTGTCCTTTTTCTCTGAAATACTTTCCTTTCCAATACCTTAGCACCTCTCTCTCTCTTAAACCTCACCTTAAAACCTTTTTCTTCTAAACTTTTGTTTGACTCTGTTTTGTGCTAATATGTGCAAGTTATGCTATATAAAACTTGTGGTGTACTGTAGTTATTGCTTAGAAAATGAGGGTCTAACAGCACTGGCTAGTCATGCATTATATTCTACCAGCAGGTGTTTTGCAACTTCCTCCCAAAACTATATCTGCATGAATCAGGAATGGAAATAAGTCATGTTACCAATTTCTTCAAAATTGTGATAGTGTGTGATATGACTTAAAGAATTTGTACATTCCTTCAGGGGTTATTTTCAAGATATTATGCACATCTCCCTTTACTCCCAAGCTGTCTGGTTGTCAGTGATTATATTTCTCAGCATGAGCATACATTTAATTTTGAGAAAACATGTCACAATTTATAGAATTGTTTGAAGCATGAGCTTTCCCTTTTGCTATGACAAAAGCTTGTCAAGCAATGCAAATAATAAATAGTAATAACAAGAAAGTTATGACTATTCACTTCAGTGTCAATAATTAAGTCACATCCCTTTTGAGTTTGGTTCCTTCTTAGTTAGGGCTAAGAAACAAAACAAATTTCAAATATCAGATATTGAATGGCTCTGCAGAGAAAAAATAAAAAGCACCGGTAATTTCATCAAATTTCAAATAACAAATAAATGTGAGAAAGCTGCAGCACTCTTTATTTTCATTGCCTGTTCCTGCAATAGAACATTTGTTACAGCAGACTGGCAAGAAATGCAAAGTCAGCATAATGTAACTCTGAAATTTCCAGAACACTTTGGGATCCTATTAGATAAATGACAGTAGAATGACACATATCAAAGATGATCCTTATTAAGATTATAGTTATTTCCATCCTTCCAAAGTTCATGTACTTCATTTGCATGACAGAAAGTGACCCTCCTGGGGGTCTTGTTCTCCTCCCACCTTCCTTACCTCCTTTGGCTCAGGCTAACAGAGGCAGGTGAGGGGGTAACTACTCCTGCCCTGTTACAATTACCCAATAAGACCAGAGATCCATTTCAGTAATGAGGACACCAGGCCAGGTTTTTTGCTGGTGAAGCACAGTAAAAAGTGTCCTATAAGCGCTACAAGTACTTAACCCATGTGTGCCTATGACAATAAACTAGCTCAGTAGACAACGGGATTTTCCATTCTGCTCTCAGCTAGCCAAAGATGCTTCCTCTGAGACCCGTTTTTATACACCGATACAAACAAGTTGCATATTGCCCTTCTGACAGGTGTAGTTGTCGCCCTCTGACATGGTAATATACTGCCCTTTACCTTGTACAGCAGGGGTGGGCAATAATTTTGATTGGCAGGCCATAGGGCCAGCAGCGAGCTGGCCACTGAGGTGGCCAGTGCCGGTGTGTGTGTGTGTGTGTGTGTGCACTGCACAGATCCAGCTCTGGGGAACTAGGGTGTGGGGGTGGAGGCACAGTGCCAGCTGTGGGGTGGGGGGGTGGCACAGAGTCTCCCTCCCAGCTTCAGCCTTCCCTTCCTCTGGGTTGGCTCTCAGCTGCTGGGTAGCCCTGGCTGGGTGGGGGGAGGAGAGAAGGAAGAAGGGGGCGGTGCACTGGTTCAGAGCCAGGGAGCTGTCTGAGGCCATGGTGCAGAGCTGGCCTAAGATCTGGCAGGGGAGGGGGGGCAGGCTTGTGCTGTGCAGAGCTGGCGTGGTGCCACACAGTGGCTGAAAGACCAGCCCCCAAGCTGGGAATCAGGAAGGAGAAGCAAAGAGGCAGTGGTCTGGCCGTTCTGTGGCTGCTCTGTTCTGCCTTCCTCCCAGCTCCAGGATGTCCTTCCCTCAGGAGAGGCTGAAGCTGGGAAGGAGGAGGAACAGCAGCAGATCTTTGGCCATGCTGACTTGCTGCTGAAGCTGGGTTGGGGGATGGGGTGGTGGAGAGGACAGTGGCAGCTTGTGGGCCAGAGCATAGGTGCTCTCAGGCCTGATCTGGCCCATGGACCGTGGTTGTCCATCTCTGTTGTACAGGATAGTTCATTTAAACCATCTCTATCCATCACATTGCCACCCTGACATTATTTTTATAAAGGATCAGTGTGCCCTCATTCACTCTGGGGAGTCAAGTTCCAAAGGGGTAGCCATGTTAATCTATTGCAGAAAAACAACAGTCCTGTGGCACTTTTAAAGACTAACAGATTTATTTATCGCCTGAGCTTTCATGGGAGATTAGCACTAATGTGCCACTCTGTTGACAACTTGCTAAAGCTGTGTTGAAATAGATGAATAACAAATCACGGCTTCAAAGAGAAACTGTAGAACTCGAATTTATATGCAAATTTGACTCAGTTGCCTTGGGGTTAAACAGGGACTACGGATTTTTATCTCATTACAACAGGTGATTTGACTTCACCTTCCTCTTTGTGCTGTTCCCCAGTGTTTGAATCCTAACACCTATTTTGATTTGCTGTTACAGCCTGACCTGATCCTATGTCATACACTCCCCAGCATTTAATTTCCTCCCATTCTGTAAGTTTCCCATCTTCAAAGGATCTGATGAAGTGGGATTTTATCCCACGAAAGCTCATGCAATAAATAAATCTGTTAGTCTTTAAAAGTGCCACAGGACTCTGTTGTTTCACTCTGGGGCATGAGCTTGTACCATTCTTGGTACTATCTTTCTGGAATGTGCTGAGTATTTTGTGCCTATCCCTTCTTTAGGAATCTGTGTTTTTATAATACTAGTTTTGTTCTCACCAGTTCTGTGAACTTGCACACAGGTTTACAGCCTGACTTTTGCAAACAACAGAGCAGCAGGACTTGACTGTTACTTTAGCTCAAGTTTCAGGCCTCATACTCACCCTGTTCTACGAGACCTCGTCTCAGACTCTTTATTTTCTACTACACCAAATTGAATAATCCCAGTCTTTTTAATCTCTTTTCAGATGGAAACTGTTCCATAACCCTAATAATTTTTATTGCCCACAAATAGGAGTCATAGCTTCTTGAGGAAATCAGTTAACTACTTGCCTAATTTCATGCAAAATGTCTGGAGGAGGAAGTGGTGCTCATATTGTTATGGTTAGCAGATTTTCCTGGGATGTGGGAGTTCCAGCTTTGATCCCTCTTCCTCTAGAAGGAGAAACAGAGATGGGATACTCCCATTAAAATCTGTATTACAATTCTATAACAACTGTTCTACTGTGGATAAATAATTAAACAGTTACTGGGTCAAAGAGAGCAAATGAGAGAATTGCTTCGTAGTCCAGTGGTTGGGGTACCCATCTGGGCAAATTCAGTCCCTCTCTTCCAATATGGTTTATTTATTTATCAGTTGAACAGCTTCAACAAAAGTATTACCTGCAGCAGAATATCCCATAATGCTGTGATTATGTGAGAAATCTGTTCCCATCCTTTCTCCCCCATCAGGATTTTGAATGGGACATGATTTATTAAGCAGCATTTGAGTACACCTGCCAATCCTTAATTTCTCCTTCCTTGTGCTTTGAAATATCTGTAACCAAAGTCTGAAACAACAGTTTCTCATAAATCTACTCTTTCAGAATCTTCATAAATAAGGATATTTCCTTTCCTCTACATTCACCAGTTCTATTCTAAACTATCTGTCATCTTCCAAGTAGGTGTCAAGTATTTCTCTAATATACTTCTCTCTATAGGCATATGGGTCTAATTCCAATTTTCTGTGAAAGCTTCTTTTATGGTTTGTATAGACAATTTACTATGCCTTTGTTTTTAAGCATACTTTTGCATATATGAGGGTCTAAATTCCCATTTTGATATAATTTCATTTCCATATACTTCTACCTCTCTTTCAACCAGCCCTTATAAGTATTTCATTCCCCTTTTTCTTCTGTGTTTATTAATAGTAATATTTAAAATTCACATAGCTCTTTTCATTGATGTCAAAGTACTTTGCAAAGGAGGTTAATTATTCCCATTTTACAAATAAGGGAGAGACAGGCAAGGCGAGATGAAATAACTTTCCCACAGTCACACGATGAATCATTGTCAGAGCTGGGATGAGAAACCAGATTTCATGACTTCTGTATCTAGTACCCAGTCTATTGAATCATATAGCTTTTCATATCTGATTTCTCTTGCTGCAAACAACAATAGAAAATGTTCCTCCCTTAGCAAATTCTCTTATTTTTCCTGCAAGAATATCGTCATCTCCTTTGTTAAGCTTTAACTAGTCCCAATGGAAGAAGAAATTTAATGATACAGAAAGGATGTGGACAAATTAGAAAGAGTCCAGCAGAGGACAACAAAAATGATTAGAGGGCTGGGGCACATGACTTACGAGGAGAAACTGAAGGAACTAGGCTTATTTAGTCTGCAAAAAGAAGACTGAGGAGGGATTTGATAGCAACCTTCAACTACTTGAAGGGGTGCTCCAAAAAGGAGGGAGCTAGCCTGTTCTTGGTAGTAACAGAGGACAGAATGAGAAGCAATGGTTTCAAGCTGCAGGTGGGGAGGCCGAGGTTGGATATTAGGAAAAACTTTCTCACTAGGAGGTTGGTGAAGCATTGGAATGGGTTGCCTAGGGAGATGGTGGAATCTCCATCTTTGGAGACATTTGAGGTCCCGTTAGACCAGGGGTCGGCAACCCCCGGCACGCGTGCCAGACCTGGCACGTGGGCTGAGCCTGAGCTGCATGCGGTGCCGCTCAGGCTCCCCCGCTGGCCCCGCAAACTGCGCAGCTAGCAGCTGCAGCCCTGGGCTGAGGGTCCCTGCTGGCCCCATCCCCTGCTGGATGGCAGGAGGGGAGTGGAGGGGAGCAGAGCGGGTTGTGTAGCCCCGCTCGCCTGAAGCCGCGCCGCTGCCGGCAGGGCAGAACCGGCCCTGGCCAGGGCCGGCAAGGGGGTGGGTCGGCCTGGCCTGGCCAGAGCCGCCTCTGCCCGCGGGCAGCCTCCGGTTCCTGGCCCTGGCTCCCGCCAGCAGCGGCGGCTCTGGGTGGGCTGAGGCGACCTGCCCTCCTGCTGGCCATGGCTGGGGCCAGCTCTGCTGCAGCGGCGCAGCTCTTGGCTGGCTAGGGAGGAGCAACGTGATCCGCTCTGCTCCTGTCGTCCAGCAGGGGCCCTCAGCCACAGGCCGCCCCTGTGGACAGGAGCCAGCCCTGGGGGCTGGATACCGGTTGCTGGACCAGGTGCCAGCTGGCAGGGCACTGGAAGCCTGGCCCTACCTCCTTTTGGCCCCACCCTGGCACCTGCTAAAGATGCGGTGGGCAGGGCTGGCACAGGGGCTGGCAAAGGTTGCCGACCCCTGGGTTAGACACTATCCTGGCTGGGATGATTTAGTTGGTGTGGTCCTGCTTTTAGCAGGGGGTTGGACTAGATGACCTCATGAGGTCCCTTCGAGCCCTAAGATTCTGTGATCTAACACCCCACACAAGTGTACTTCAACCTGTCAAACTGTCACTCAAATGACTCATCCAGTTTTCTAATAAGTATATGCCTCTCTAGTGTGGGTCTTCCATTGCCAACCATAAACCCAAATAAATCCAAACTAATAATTCTTCTGTCTCTCTTGGGCTATTTTGAAGTCTTCTGCTTTTGCTGCCATACCTGGCACCCACAGAGTTCTTCCTATATAGTTTCTTCCCCAGAAGGATTTCCCTGGTGCCTCTGTATCCCAGGGACTCTGTCATTTTCATCCAGGAGCTTCCTGCTATTTATAGGCCCTATCTCAGGCCACCCCACAAGAAGCCTCTGGGTCTGTTCCAGATTGACTAAGGCCCTCACCAGAAAAAGAGCTACCTTTGCTTTTCTTTACCATGTCTTGTTCCTTACAACTGACTTCACAGCTCTAAGTAGTCCTCACTTTGATCCCAGCAGCTGGGGACAGTCACTGTAATTAATCACCATTATACTCAGCTGGAGTATAGCTGACAGGTTACAGTTAAGGATGAGCCTGGCTTCTTTTAAAGGGACAGGCAGCACATGTTACCTCCCGAGAGGCCAAGAACTGCCTGATGCACAATTATATCAAGTACTGTTCATATATACCTTATTCAGATGTTCACCATTATCATCAGCAGACTTCTTCAATTTCTCATGACTCCCCACATTTTCTAAAAAAGTACTCTTAATTATTTAGTCCATCATTTTTACTCAATTCAGCATCTTTCTTGCTTTCTACAGTAGGATGAAAACTCCCTTACAGCTCGTATTCCACCATCTCATAGGCTATATATTTTATTTCTAATAGTGTAGACTACATGTTGGCAATGAGATTATCTCATGGGACCGCTTTCCCTCCCATTTTTGATCATGGATCACCTTCTCTTGGAATTGGTTATGATGAAAAAGTAACAGGAAAGAATCATTCTTTTAGTGGTCCTAATGTAGATGTAAAAAAGGAGCAAGAACTAGCACCATGTGATCAGTGAGTCTGCTTATCATTGCTCTCCGTGTGGTGGTATATAGATCACAACCTGAGAATAACTGCTCTGTTTCATGAAGCATCTTTCTTCTTGCCAAGCATTTACTGAAGAAACTAGATGGTTTGGCAGGCAGTGAATTTAGAGCTTGAGCTGCTGAGACATGTACATATCAGTGCCTGTAACATATAGTCTCCAGATGGATTTGTTTTTAATTTTTTATATAATATTGCATCATCTTCTAATGTTGTTCACTACATCTTCTAGTTCAGGAGTCTGCAACCTTTGCCAGCCTTTGCATCAGCCCTGCCCTCAAACCCTCAGCAGGTGCGTGGAGCAGGGACAAAAAAGTCCTAGGGGCGGGGCCAACAGGGGACAGGAGCTGAACGCGCCTTTTCCCTGCTGACCCTGCCCCCCCAGCTAGGGAGCAGGACCAGTAGGGGGAGCAGTTGCAGTGCTGCAGGACCAGGAGCCCTGTATGCCAGTGTGCATAGCCCCGCATGCCAGCTTTGGCATGTGTGCTGGGGACTTCCGACTCCTGTCCTAGTTATAACCAGAGTTAGTTTAGCAAATGTACCACACCTTTTACATAGCAGCATTAGTCCTTTTAACAAACACTGCATATCCTTATTGAATATGTAACATTTTACTTCATTTCTCCACAAACTAAAAAGCAGTTTTACTTGAAAATATTTTTTGGTTTTGTTTCCTTTTCCAAAAGGCAGCAAGAAACAACAAAAGAAGACAGTGATTTTACTTGTAGCAATTATGCATCAAGTTAGAATGAATTCTAAGACATCCAATGTTATATAAGGAATAAATCACCAATACACAATAGGCAACAACCCTCAAACTCAGCCATGCAAAGATTGAATTAAGGAACAGAAATCCAAAGAAGAAAATCTGATACAACATATCACATCTCTTATTAAAATAGATACAAAGACAAGCTTTATCTTTCAGGCAAGATATAACCTACAAATCTATAGTTCTGTTTATAGGAACACCAGAATTGTCACATCATAGCAGACAAGCAAACTACTCAATCTGGAAGATTCTTCGGAGAAGTCTTACAGTGGATAATTCTGGAATAACCTGTCTATAGGGGAAATTTCTTCCTAATCATTCTAGATATTTAGTGATTAGTTTAGTCTCTGAAGCATGTGTTTATTCCTTATAAAATGTCTGTGAATGTTAAACAAACAAGGAGTCCTGTGGCAATTTTAGGCTATGTGTACACTTGCTAAAATTAGTTCGAATTAGTTAGTTCGAACTAACTAATTCGAACTAATTTTAGTTAGTTCGAATTAGCTCAATTGGAACTAGAAAAAGTTAGTTCGAACTAAGCAAGTGCCATTCATGGCACTTGCTTAGTTCGAATTAGCGATCCCCATTCATTTCAATGGCCGGTTAGTTCGAACTAAGAAATTAGTTAGTTCGAATTAACCCTTTAGTTCGAATACCCTATTTGAACTTACTAAAGCCTAGTGTAGCCATAGCCTTAAAGACTGACACATTTATTTTATTACATGAGCTTTCATTGGAGAAAATCCCACTTCGTCAGACACTTTAATAGCTGTGCTCAAACAAATGAATAGCAAATGGAAGCTTGAAAGAGAAACTGCAGAATTGGAACTCATATGAACATTTGATATTGTTGCCTCAGGGTTAAACAGGAACTATGGATTTTTTTTCTCATAACAACAGGTGATTTGACCTCCCCTTTCTCTATATGCAGTATTTGAACATAAACAACTGTTTTGATTTGCTGTAACAGTCTGACTTGAGCCTATGACTTACACTTCCCTGCATTTATTTTCCTCCCATTTTGTAAGTTCCCCATCTTCAAAGTGTCAGACAAAGTGGGATTTTCTCTCACAAAAATTCATACGGTAAATAAATTTGTTAGTCTTTAAAAGTGCCACAGGACTCCTTGTTTGTTTTACTGAACTAGACTAACACAGCTACCCCTTTGGAATCTGAATGTTGTTGCTGTTTTATACAGTTTGTGGTCAATCCAAATGCCTTTTGCATCTAAAATTCCCTCTGCAGCCAAAAAAGCTAAAGGGTTGTTTCCCTTCACTTTGAGTGCTGGGGGATGGGAGAGGGGTAGGGGAGATGGAGAGACAGCAAGTTGTGCTAGAGTTAAATTGAAATATCTTGAAGCCACCTCCAGACTTGGTGGAAAGTGTTCTCCATTATTCTCCTTGCTGTCCAAGAATTAAATAGTTGAAACTAAGGACCAGCTCCTTGGCCCACTTGCTTAGATTTGGTACTGAACTTAGTATTTGGCTGTTAGTTTCAAATGTGACACAATATTTTCAGTACTTAGTTATCTCTTCTGTTATAAATAGACTTCACCCAATGCAAATATTTGAACAAAACTTCAGTGAAGCAGAAAACATTTAGATTTATGTCCAATATTCATGAAAGCTTGCATGCACATAGGTCTTGATGTGAACTACATAATGCACTTGGTTTGAATGTCAGAATCCTTAAATTAAATGTTGCAAAGCAGTGGTAGTCACAGATTCTGAAAGTCTTACTCATGTAGGGTAACAACTTACTTCCCAAACAGTCCCATTGGAACTACTTGGGGAATAGAGTGCTACACAATCTGCATAAGGTATCAGTCAAGTGGAAATGTGGGAGAAAAATAATACTCAAAGTTAGCAAGAAAGTTTGTTGAAAGCCATGTAAATTAGTACATAGTGGACCATGTTTATTCCTAATTGGTCTCTGCTTAGTTCACTACAGGTTTGCAGTACGTAAAGAAGGAGAGGTTACTCACCTTGTTCAGTAGCTAGAGCTCTTTGAGATGTAAATCCCTGCTTTGCTTCAGAAGTGCATGTCCCCCGATCAGAGATTTTCATTAGCTGTGTCCATTCAGCACATACATGCCCTAAACAGTTCATACAAAGGATATACAGGATTGTACAGGCAATCACTCACAGTCCTTTCTCTACTCTGAAGTCCTACAAAAGAAATTCCAAAGCAGAGAGGAAGAAGTGCAGATAGGGGAGATCTCATAGAGTGACACATCTTGAACTTCAGTTAATAAAGAAGATGAGTTTCTTCTTCTTCTTCAATAGTGTCCTATTGGAGCTTCATTTCAGGTGATTCCCAAACATTATCCCCACAGGAAGATTAGAAAGTCTAATGCTGAGGACAGAACTGAATTACCTACTTGAGAACCTGATTTAGAGGCATGAACCAGTGCATAGTGCAGAGAAAGTCTGTGCTGAGGTCCAGATTGCAATTCCACAAATTACAGTGCCTGGAACGTTCTTGAATAATGCCACAGAGATAGCCTAATCTACAGGATTTCTGTCTGACACTCTAGAAGGAGTTTGAATATTGACAGACAAAATAAAATTATTCATCTAGAGATTCACCTTGAGAGGCTATGGGTGGAAATAGCGGAACCTTTGGATCGTCTAAACTTTTTCTTTGAATTGCCAGAAGACTTTCTGAATGATTTGGTTCTGTCCAGATGGAAGGCTAGTACCCTACTGACATTCAAGATATGAAAGGCAGCTTTTGCCTGATGTGGTTTTGAGAAAAAAGACAGGAATGTGGGTGATCTGGTTAATATGAAATTCCAAGGACACCTTAGATAGAAAGTTAGGATTTGGTTATAACAAGAAACTTCTATCATAAAATCTCTGATCAACTCACCTGTTGACCTCTTTTGTGTTCTCCCTCTTAACTTTTTTAAAAACACATCACATGCTTTGGAGCAGAGCTTTCATTTTAAAAAGTGGCAATTGATACAGCACATTTTGGGAAATTTTAATAAAAATACAAACTCATCTAAACTCATGGAACCAGATTCAAGTCTATGACTTTGACCTTTGAATATACAGAATAAACAGTAAGTAATCTGTTTCATTCATCCAAGCTATAGCTCTGTGTGGGTTAAAGAGCTCTAATAAAAGCCCATGAGTTAAGTTAGCTTTAATTGTATTTTCTTTCACTTGACATATTAAAATATTAGGCACACATTGTCAAAAGTGACTTCTAATAGTTGGTGAATAAATTTTTGTTTTCTATTCTTGAGATATAGATGGCTTGAGTTTCAGAGGCACTGAATGTCCCTTGCTCACATCAAAATAAATTGGATTTTATCAATATCCCTCAAAAATTGAGGCTTCCAAAGTTAATGAATCCTGTTGAAAATGTAGGCTCTATTCCTATTCCCCCAGAATCTGTCTTAGGTAATTATATGGTTTCCATTATTGTATTGTGAGCATCTCACAAAATCATATCTTCACAACAACCCTGCTAGGTAGGGGAGTGTATTTCCACACTTTGTGGGTATGTCTACACTTGCACCTTAGGTCGACTTAACGACGCTTAGGTTGACCTGCAGAATGCTGCATCCACATTGGATGCTTCCTTAAGTTGATTTAAGTGCTTCCTTAAGTCAACTTAATAACTCACCTCTGAAGGTCAACTTTATGCCTAAATTGACTTTGTTAGGTCGACTTAAAGCTTGTGTGGACAGGGAATAGCCCTAAGTCGATCTAATTGGAGTCAGGCTGGAGAGAAGGGGAGAGCCACGGCTGGGAAAGATCAGGTTGGGGTGAAGGAGAGAACCCAGGCTGAGGAGATGGGCTGGGGAGAAGGAGAGCCGCAGCTGGAGAGAAGGAGAGCTGCAGTTGTGGAGATGGGCTGGGGAGAAGGGGAGAGTCATAGCTGGGGAGAAGGGGAGCCATGCCCAGGGGATTGGGCTGGGGATGAACTGTGGCTGGGGGATTGGGCTGGGGAGAAGGGACACAGGGATTGGGCTACATGGGTGTCTGTGAGAGGTGCACGGGTGTGCAGCAGCCCCTGTGCTGCCACACACCCGCACAGCTTAGAGCGAACATAGCTCCAGGCCCACACAACACTCTCTGGCAACCCAGCATCTGCCAATGTGGATGCAGGCAGTTGACTGGAGTGTTTAGTGTGGACGGTCTAAGTCAACTTAACAAGGTTGAGTTAAAGTTGACTTAAAGTTGACCTTGATAAGGTGATTTAACAGAGCCTCCAGTGTAGACATAGCCTGAGTGTGCATGCTTGTGCATGTTAATTACAGATGGGGTACAAAAGCACAAAGACTATGTCTACACTGGCAATTTAAGTCGACTTAAGGAGGCTTAAGTCGACTTAAATTAAGCCATGTCCACACTAGGCTTTCATTAAGTCGACTTAAGAAATTCCTTAAGTCGACTTAATGAAAGCTTAAGTTGACTTTATTACTACCACTCATTAAGTCGACTTAACCCTTAAGTCAACTCCTTAAGTCGACTTAAGGGCAGTGTGGACATGGAGTAACCCTTAAGTTGACTTTATTAAGTTGACTTAAGAATGGTTAGGTCAACTTAACAAAGTGGACTAAGTCGACTTAAAGCTAACTTTAACTTTTCTAGTGTAGACATAGCCAAAGTGTCTAAGTGACTTACCCAATACCAAACAGGTCTATGGTGGAATAGGGACCTGACCTGAAACTTCCCAAGTATAAAGTTAGTGCCTTAACCATTGGATCATCCTTCCATACAAAAATTGATAGAAATGGCAATGGGTCTGATTTACTGAGACTTCCCTGAGCATGGAAGCAGGAGCATGAATCGACAGACCACAAAAGTGGCTGAATTTTACAAGTTAACTAAGACACTAAGTAAAGCTCTTAGATCCAACACAGAACTAAAGCTGCATTTCACATGACATTGCTATTGAATCAAGTATTGTAAAAAACAGGAATTGATTTTTCATGACAATGATAGCCAAAAAGTTCTGAAAAATTATATTAAGAGGTATCAGTAGTAGTTTAAATTAGGGAATCATCATATTAGTTGTTCCAATGAACCTTAGAAATGTATGTCTGAATTTAATTATAGAAGGGAATGTGTAAATTTAGTCTTTAGTGAATAAATTGCTCTGATCATAAAACAACTTTCTTCCTTCTATAGTGCTCATGAACTTGGCTGGCTTTGCTTTACTCAATATATGGTTATAGGCCATAAAAAACTGATGAGTGTTTCATTACTAGAATTCTCTCTCTGTGTATCTATATTATATGGATCTATATTTAATTCCAGAAATGAAAAAAAAGTGATTTCTATCACTATATATACTGACATTGAAGTGTAAATGTATTACATTTTTTAAGGAGAAATATGTGGGTAGATACCAAACTCTGCTTATAAATGTAGGCACCCTGTATTGGAGGGGCCTCTGAATTTAACTAGGAGACTACAACTCCATCATGGCTTGGGAGAAAGGGAGGAGACCCTGGTTCTGCTCCAGGGAAGACAGGAGAGCTGCATGGTGAACTCCATTTTGGAAGGAGAGCATGGCCCATGCTGGAACCTGCTGGTGACTGCTCCTGGGGATTCCAAAGCTGCTGCTGAGACCCTGCAAGAGGTATGCTCGAGTAGGGAGGCTGGTGGCACTGCTCAACCAAAAGCAGGGATGGAACCTGGAGCTGGCTTAGTTGGCCCTGCAGTGAGTGGTGTAAGTTCATCCTCCCCCCCCCCCCCCCCGACCCCTTTGGAGCAGGGTTTTGCCAAGGAAGGGCACAGAAGAGAGACTGTGACTGAGCCTGAAAAAGAGGCAATGAGGTTTCTCTTCAAGCCAGGCCATAGTCACTGACATTTGGTTTGGCCAACTCCTAATCTTCAGCATGATACATTGGCTGAGCTGAAACACCCAAACCACCAGAATACTGTCTTCATCAGACCTTCAGACGCACCCATGCAAGCAATGGGTCAGGGTTGTGAACTCTGGGGCTATGTCTATACTACAGGCTCTGTTAAGTCAACTTAACAAGATTGACTTTAAGTTGACTTAAAGTCAACTTAAAATCGACCTTGTTAGGTTAACTTAACCGAGCATCTATGCTTAAAGATGACTTAAGTCAACCTTGTTAAGTTGATTTAACAGAGCCTGTACTGTAGACATATGCATCCACATTGGTTTTAAGTTGACTTAATATGGTTGACTTAAGCCTTAAGTAGACCTTCAGGGGTGGTGTTATTAAGTTGACTTAAGGAAGCGCTTAAGTCAACTTAATAAGCACCCAGTGTGGACGCGGCGTTCTGTAGGTCAACTTAAGCGTCATTAAGTTGACCTAAGGTGCAAGTGTAGACATACCCTTCGAGAGTGGGGTAATCATGGCAGTATAAATGCTAGTTAGATAAGTTTCCTTTATTACTGTATTCTGTTTCTGTTATTTAGTCAACTGTATTTAAAATAGTAGCAATATTTAATTTCATCCTGTTATGACAAGTTTCCTTGTTAAGTAAAGGTTTGTTAACCAGAATTTAAGCATATTGAATGTATTGTACTCACAATTAGTATTTTTTAATTAGACCTATTCCACAGATTATTTGTTTTATAAGCATGGGTTTAGGCCCGGAGGCTCTGAAGGCATGGCACTGAGTGTGTACAGGATCCAACCCTGTGGAGGCACTGCCAATTTTAATTTCCTGTAAAAGCAAAGGGACTGCAGCAGAAGGGTGGGTAGAGGATTCCCACTTATCCATTACCACCACTGGAATATTCGGGAGTGTTGCCTGCTCCCAAGTAACCCAGGAACAAAAAGGAGGGGTTACATAAATTTAATCATTTGAAGCAGCATAGTCAGTATTTTAATTATTTAGTATCTTGTATGTGCTAAGGTAAGGATTACTTGCAGTGGTGTTTATTAAAAAGACAAGAGACCAGATCCTGGGCCTTGTTACAAATGCCATACCTGATTGCCTGGCAAAATGGTCTCATGACTGCTCTAACTTCTGCTGAGGGTCAGTTTGATTTCCTGTTTGGCTCAGGATTGGGATAAACATAACAACAAGTTAGAGCGATTTATGTTTCCCCTCTTCTACTGCTGCACTGAGTATGCAGTAACTCAAGTAATACAATCCAGGTATATACAATACTGTAGTTACTTACCATTTAAAAACCCAGAACATGGGAATGCTGTAGTGTCTCAGGTACTGCTGATGGCAGTTGACTTTTTCATTGATGATCATTGTATTTGGGAGTTTTTAATTTTCCATTATAATTATAAAATAATGTTTGCATTATCTGAAGTAATCTTATAACCTTTTATCATGATTTCATAAATGTGGTTTATAAACAGAAAGGGAAAATATGTAGAAAGAGATTTTATGAGAGCAAAAAGCATGTTCCTGAATTGCCAGGTTTTAGTGCAGTGACTCTCAACTTTTTGCAGGTCACGACATGGTTGGTGGCATGTCATGACTCAACAAGACACCACACCCACCCATCCACTCACCTCCACAAGCTGAAAAGCCAAATCCAGCCATCTCCCTGGCTCTCCACAACACAACATTGTGTGGCAGCACAGTAATACATCCAGACACAATGGGTAAGAACCACTGTCTCAGTGAAATACCATATGTTTATTTAAACCAACTCTGGATAATTAAAAAATAAAGTTACTTGTCTTAGGAGCAGGTATTCAGAAAAGTAAGAAATTAATCAAATGCATCTCCATAGGGTCTTTTATTACACATGAGTCTCATCGGGCAGCAATAATTCACATCATTATAAGAAATAAAATGATACCACACAGAGTTTTATCCAAGGAATGTAAACAGTAGTGGTTGATATAATGCTCTGAGGCAGACCAACATGAAAGGAAATTGGCTCTTTTGGTAAAGAAACCTCAACTCTCAAAAACCGCAGATATTAAAAGTCACTTGAATGCAGACTGTTTAATCACAAGACCATATGGCATCATGCAAAATACTGAAACTGAATGATTCAACAGACAGACTGAACATTTAAATGCAAGATACAATGCCTGTCATCTATTTAAAGTCAAAGATGAGTACTAATTCAAAAAGCTAATGAAATCAGAAGTTAATTTCTGGAAGAAATAGATACAATTTTAAGTATGCCAAGTATCCTGATTACCTCAATTAGTTCTATTACATGTATTTACTACCAACCAGTGATGGGAAAGCCAGAAAAGTAGTCAATAATCTGTATTTTTATAGGCCTATAGGCTATTTGTGTTAAGAAAAAGGACCCCAGTTTCCTTATAGCTAAAGATTAGTGTGTTTGGTTAAGTACCAGCTTTTGAGTAGGTTGGATCTAAAGACATACAGACGTTACACCAGTGAAAATTGATTAATTTGAATGGAGCTACTTCAGATTCTAAGTGAAAATCTGAATTTATTTAGGTACCTCATTACTGTAATATCTGAATGCCTGTAAAATCGCTAAACTTAATGACCACAGTCTCATATTCCTATGGCCATGTCTACACTGAAACTTGTGTGTTGACCCCTCTGGCTCAATACAGTGGGATCAATTGAATGTCGAAGGGAAAGCCTTTCCAGTTGACATCGTCAAGTGAAGAGAGAATGGTAAGTCAAACTAAGTTAATGGGAGATACGCATTCTGCGGCATGCAGATTGCATATCTCCCATTGGCTTAGCCCCGCAGTGTAGATCAGTCCTAAGTCTTCTGGGCTATGTTTACACTGGCAATTTTAGTCAACTTAGGGAAGCTTAAGTCAACTTAAATTAAGCCGCGTCTACACCTGGTTTTCATTAAGTTGACTTAAACAGTTCCTTAAGTCGACTTAATTACTACCACTCTTTAGGTCTACTTAACAATTAAGTCGATTGTTAAGTTGACCTAAAGACAGTGTGGCCACCCTAGGTCAACTTATTCTATAAGTCGACCTAGGGCATCGTCCGGGGGAGAAGGAAGCCAGGCTCCTTTCTCCCGGGGACCCCTGCGGGTCCCTTCAAGAAGGGAGCCAGGCTCCTCTCTGCCTGGGACTCACGTGAATCCTGTCAAAAAGGGAGACACAGGTCCTCTCTGCCCGGAACCCATGGGGTTCCCCAGGAAAAAGAGCTGCAGCTCCCTTCTTGCTGGGACACACACAGGTCCAGGGCAGAGAGGACATGTGGATCCCTTCTTGCTGGGACCCACTGGGTCCTGGTGAGTAAGGAGCTTTGATCCTTCTTGCCAGGACCCGTGGTGGTCCCGGTGAGAAAGGAGTCTGGCTCCCTTCTTGCTGTGACCCGAGAGGGTCCCAGTGAGAAAGGAGCCTGACTCCCTTGTTGCTGGGACCTGAGTGGGTTCCAGGGAGAAAGGAGCCTGGCTCCCTTCTTGCCGGGACCCTCTTGGGTCCCAGAGAGAAAAAGCCGCAGCTCCCTTCTTACTGGGACCCGCGGGGGTGCTGGCAAGAAGGAAGCCTCCGATCCCTTCTTGGAGGGACTGCGGCTTCCTGGGGAAGGAATGCACAGGACCCTTCTCAGCGGGGATCCACTTCTGCTGCATCTACACTTGAAAAGTTAAGTTGACTTGTTAAGTCGACTTAACAAGGTCAACTTTAAGTCGACTTAACAGAGTCAACTTAACTTTTCAAGTGTAGACATAGCCCTGGAAAAGACAATGGAGTTTCAACAAGGACAAGTGCAAAGTCCTGCACTTAGGACAGAAAAATCCCATGCACTACTACAGGCTGGGGACCGATCGGTTAAGTAGCAGCACTGTAGAAAAGGACCTGGGGGTTATGGTGGATGGGAAGCTGGATATGAGTCAACAGTGCGCTATTGTTGCCAAAAAGGCTAAAGGCATATTGGGCTGCATCAGTAGGAGTGTTTCCAACAGATCTAGGGAAGTGATTATTCCCCTCTATTCTGCACTGGTGAGGCTGTATGTGGAATACCGAGTCCAGTTTTGGGCTCCCCACTACAAAAAGGATGTGGACAAATTAGAAAGAGTCCAGTGGAGGGCAACGAAAATGATTAGGGGGCTGGGGCTCATGAGAGAGACTGAAGGAAGTAGGCTTATTTAGTCTGCAGAAGAGACGATTGAGGGGGGATTTGATAGCAACCTTTGATAGCAACTACTTGAAGGAGTGCTCCAAAGAGAAGGGAGCTAGGCTGTTCTTGGTAGTAACAGAGGACAGAAGAAGGAGCAATGGTTTCAAGCTGCACGTAGGGAGGTTGAGGTTGGATATTAGGAAAATCTGTCTCACTAGGAGGGTGGTGAAGCATTGGAATGGGTTGCCTAAGGAGGTGGTGGAATATCCGTCGTTGGACATATTTAAGGTCCGATTAGACAAAACCCTGGCTGGGATGATTTAGTGGGAGAGGTCCTGCTTTTAGCAGGAGGTTGGACTAGATGACCTCATGAGGTCCCTTCCAGCCCTAAGATTCTATGATTCCATGCCTGGGGTAATGAGGCGGGCTAGCAGGACCCGGTTGATGACCCTGCTGACCTGTAGGGGGGTGGCCCCCCATGGTGGCCTAGCTGATCCCAAACGGGTGAGCAACAAAGTGGAAGGAGTCTGGGGTTGCCATCTTCCAGAGTGCGATGGCCACTAACTTGGTGACAGGCAGGGCGGGTTGGAAGCGGGTGTCCCTGCGCTGCAGACCCGGGGTGAGCTCGTGAACTAGCTCCAGGAAGGTCTGCCTGCTCATGCGGAAATTCTGCAGCCAGTGGTCATCATCCCAGGTGGTGAGGACTATGTGGTCCCACCAGTTGCTGCTGGTTTCCCATGCCCAGAGGTGAAGGGGCACCGGGGGCACCATCAGCACGGGAGCTTGCAGGGCCAGCATAGTGGTGGTGCTGCTGTCTGTCTCCGCGATGTTGGGGTCCAAGAAGATTGTGATCCACGTGAGGAGAGCGCCGGGCACTGCAAAGCAAGTGTCGAGCACCGTCCTGACAAGTTGCATGAACAGTGTGGTCCATTGTGGACTTTCTTGTGCTGCATGCTGCCAGGCACAATGGAGGGTGCTGAGCTCACTTCCTCTTTTTTATTGGGATTGACTGGGAGACTGGGCCCTTCTCAGGTGGTATGTTGGCACACTTCCCATGATGCACCCCTCCTGCATGGACCTACGAGGTCGACTTAGGCTTTTGGTGTGGATGCGCTATGTCGACTTAGTTAAATTGACTTAAGTCGACTTTGTTAAGTCGATTTAACTAAGTCGACTTAGCATTTTTAGGTGTAGACATAGCCATAGACTCTAAGGTCAGAAAGGACCAATATGATCATCCAGTGATTTTCAAACTTAGGGTTGGGACCCAGTACTGGGTCCCAGACCCACAGGCACTGAGTCATGGCACCCCTTGTTTCCACCACAAAAAGACTGGAATGCATTGCTCAAAAATATTATTGTTGGGTAATGGGCATAAGTAATTTTTTTCAACTGGGTCCTGAGAAAAAAAAGTTTGAAAACCACTGATCTAGTCTGTCCTCCTGCACAATGCAGGCCACAAAACCTTACCCACCCACTCCTGTAATAATCCTCTAACCCAGGGGTCTGCAACCTGCGGCTCCAGGGCCACATGTGGCTCTTTGGCTGCCCCTTTGTAGCTCCAGGCATCAGGCTCCTCACCACCACCAGGGGACCCTGCGGGCAGTCCACTCCTGGCTCTGGGCTCTCCCCTGCTACTGGGGGACCTTGTGGGGGTCCCACTCTTGGTTCCAGGCTCCCCCCCACAACCAGGGGACCATGCGGCAGGCGCCTGGCCCAACTCCCCCCACCAGGAGGCTACGCCCATTGCGGCTCCCAAAATACTTGGCTATTGAAGGAATTTTTGAAACTGACTCTTCTTATCTTTTGGGTTGCCGACCCTTGCTCTAACCTATGGGTCACTAAAGTCCTCAGATCATGATTTAAAGACTTTAAAGTACAGAGAATCCACTAGCAAATGAGCCATGCCCCATGCTACAGAGGAAGGTGAAAAACTGTAAACTCCTCAGGCACTATAAAAGCCTTACTATGGAGTCACAGACAGTCCCCTTGGGCACTCTGATCTGTCTTGCCACTTTGATAAACTTACTTTTGTGATAGCTGGTCCCTAACAGACAAGATCATGGCAGTATTCAGGTTGGTTGGTCCAGTCCCAAGATCCAGATACTTACCCTACGTCAATTGTACCTTAGATCTCACACTTGCAATCAATCCTATAACATGCTATCTAAAGATCTATTATATACAACAAAGAAATACAGTTATTCAGAACGTTACTGCAGGTAAACATATATACACAAATGAATTCCACTCTTGTATTTCCAAAAGTAATAGAAACTTCTATTCTAAGCAAGTGCTATATGTTCTTTAGGACTAACCTATGCAAAGCAGCTGAGGATTCCTTGCTTATGTCTTGAAATCTTGCCCTTGAAAGTCCAAGTTCCTCTTTGATGGGGCTTTTTACTCCTTCCTCACTTCTGTTTTGATTTGCAAACATAGCTGATAGGAGGAATTCACTTGCACATCTTCTCTTCAGTAGGAAGTGAGAAGAGTAATCAACAAAATCTCTTTTCCTCTGATGTTCCACACGGATTGTTTGGTTTCTATGGACCTTCTTCATGGGGTAAGAGAGAACCTCTTGTTGGAGACTAGTATTTTACACTAGTTAATGCTTCTGTTGTGATTTACACAGTTACAGAGGCTTCCAATTCTAGCACTTAAATATTACCTTATAACACAGGATAAAGATATTATCAGTGAGATTAATGAATGCAGCACATTACAAGCATTCAATAAAGTTTAAACACATTTTTACAATTCTAATGTGTATTTTAACAGCTCTAATAGCCAGGGGAACCAGAATAATTCCAAGTATATATATATAGTATCTAAATGAGGCATTTGGACCTTAACTAGAGCTGGGATCTGGTTTGCCAGCCTCATATAGTAGATGAAGATTTCACCCCTAGATTTTTAGTTGGTTTAATAAGTTACTATGGGAATTTCTGTAGACTGTTCCGGTAGAAAGATAAGCTGCAATTTGTATATTCAGAAGCTTTTGCGGGTGCAAACATATAGCCAAAGGCTGTTTTTCTTTGTAGTGGCTTTTTGTATTGTGTTTTGTGACATATACACCCATATCATTATTATTATACCTGCCTTATGCTTTCATTGCTAAGATTTTTGGTTTATAATTATTTTAATTGTTATTATTAGATATAGTTTATTTACTATCATATTTTGCATGCAAATATAAATGTAACTGCACACTTTCCCACAAATTTCCAACAACTAATAAGATATCTAGAAGTCACTCCATAAGATAAGTGCTTTTGGTAAAGTAAACTAGTTTTCGGATCTAGATATTGTAGCCATCCTTTTCTCATTACTGCTTAATCACTTCCTTGCAGTAACTGTGGTTTGTATGGGTGTCCATTGATATATTTTCCCAAGTTTCTCTAAAGTTATTCCAAGCAAACAAGGAGTCCTGTGGCACTTTTAAAGACTAACAAATTTATTTATTGCATGAGCTTTCGTGGGAGAAAAATCCCACTTCATTATTCCAGGCTCTCGCTACCTGTGTTTTTCAGTCTTCACCATAGCTGGAATTAACTCCAGGTTCTCAAGTTAAAAAAACAAAACAAATAAAACACACACACAGATACGGTAGTAGATGACATGTGCACATTTCCTATTGATTTCTTTATTTTTTTCACTCAGTCTCTCAACATACTTTATTGTTATTCTCAGCCATTAGACATTTTCATCTTAAGTCAGAATGCACCAATGTTACCTGCAGTAACTACATTTATGGAGACATTTGTCAATAAAATATAGCTTGCATGGAAACCCTTAGAAAAATCTAGAAATATGTTTCTAAGATTAACTTTAAAGGTCCTTTAAAAACCATGTGGCACTTGTATGGGATATCTGCTCTATACCCATCTGTGCAGAATTGTGCCCTTTAGAGATTTGTGATTTGTCCTATACTGTCTTAAATGTCTTAATAGTTGGGGCTTCAAAAACCACTCTACAATAACTATTCCATATTTTAATAGATTTTAGTCTCAAGCAGTTTTTAATGAAATTCTTCCTAAATTTTCTTCTTCCTGATTTCATCTCATTTCTTTTAGTTACACTCCATTATACTCAGGGGTAGGTAAAATGAGAACATTGTATGTATTTTAATTGTGAATAGGCCTAATAGATGCCACACTTGAGGGGGTGCTGCCCTTCCACCAGCTGGGAAAGTGTTTTTAAACTCAGTGCTTTCCAGCTGGGCTGGTAACAGGGAATGCAGGAAAGGGCTGCCAGCTTGCTTAATGATACTGACCTATTTTCTTCTCTTGCTGTTCCTTTTGTCCATTGGTGCTGTGGATTGGGTACAAAGCAGAAGCTCGATGCCATATGCTGCTTAGGCAGCTGTGAACTGACCACCCGTGGTGCTGCGCAGATTCTGTCCTTTGTTTTCTTGGTCATACAATTGTACGTTAACAAGCCTTTCTGTGTAAACATATGGATCAGTTTGGAGCTTGTAGAAAGGAAGAACTGACTCTGGACAATGAGGGCACCAGGAGCTGCAGTTGGAACTTTGAAGAATTCCAACCACCAGAGGTTCTAAGTGTCATTAATATGCAGGGATTCTCATACCAACGTTTTGTTAAGAGTAGACATAAGGTCATCAGGAACCATGGAGATAAAGGGAAACTCAGCAAACAGGTATTGAGACTACCAGAAGGAAGAGATTTTGGTGCATAATGGTAGACTTTTTATTAAACATCTAATCTCTTGAGATTTCCACCTTTCATAAGGTTGTGAGTGCACAAGATCCACTTATGTAATCACCTTTTGCTCTTTGGGGGAAAAATCTTGTAAGAAAAGCTCAAAATATGTTGTTGAATCTGAATCTTAGCTTTAAATATGAACACATCATGATTCAGCTTCAAACGAGAACTCCAAATCATAGCATAACCAATCTAGACCTAAATTAAAAAACTGCCTTCATCATCCATCCATAATTCATATTCTAAACAAAAAGATCTGCTTTGGAAGTTTTATGCAGTATTCTTGACTGGCCAGTCACTTTCACAGCATTTTTACTAACATCATTTAACGATGTCAACACTAGAATCACACTGTGATGAATTCATACTGTAACTAAGTCTAAATCTATTTGCCATTCCTTTATAACTCCCCAAACACCTTTCCCTAGCTGTCAGCTACTACATTATTACTTCAAAGACAACAGAAAAATGAATATTCTCTGGTCAAAATGCATGTTGCAATCATCTGAAAACCTAAATTGTACCATGTGAAATTCATCAGGAAATTGATAATCAGGCGATTAATTATATTACACCTTAAATTCTTTAACTTGCATAATTTAACTCTGCATGAATATGCCATCAACTTGAAAATCACATTTTTGTGAGGAAAATTTATACTTACTTGGGGGCTCAAATCAATGTCCAGTGAAGACAGTGAAAAGACTCCCACTGAATTCAGTGGGGATTGAATTAAAAATATCCCCTAGGATTGCTAAAACTGAAAGTTAATAAAAAATACATTTTCTCTATTTCTTCACTTTGTTTATTCATGTAGATAGTGTACTTATTGTACCAGTACTTAATTTACAGTCTGTTTCACTGTGTAATTAATCAGTCAGTTTCTCCCTGGCTAAAAGACCTTTATGAACATCAACAGTAGAATGGGGGTAAAAGCACTAATTTTATTAAAATAATATACTCAGACATTTGAACTTGCTATTTAAAGAGTGTTAAGTCAGAAACTGGATTTTTTAAAAATAAGCCAATTAGAAATACTCTATTTGAGAGTATTAAAACCCTTTAAAATTATACTAAACAAAGCAAGGGAGACTATACTGTAAGGAACAATTGTGAGCTGGGATCAGGTAGATGATTTAATATGACAGGCTTTTCCCAGCCATAATTTCTGTGATTCAGACTGAATCTTGCTGTTGTGTGGGTGGGCAAAGGCAGGGAGTGCTCAAAGAACATTTTTGCCCCTGCTTTCCTGTTCTGTACAGTGAATACTGCATCAGTACTGGTGGGGGAAAGGAGGGGTGGGGGGGCAACTGCAGTTTCCACACTCTCTGGAGTTCAGGGACTGTCCCTTTGCTATCCCCCTGGTGTGCAAGACTTCCCAAAGGGAGAAAGGAAGATGGGGAAGAGGCAGGGCCACAGCCTTACCTCTTTGTGCACCATGCAAAAGAGATGATTGAGAATGCAGGGTAGAGTATCTTGTACCTTGGTAGAGGTATAGAAACCATATAATCTTGTGTATAACACAGAGGTCTGGAAGGAATTCTTCCTCCCTGAGAATTCCCAGGGAAAGTGTGACTAAAGTAGGACTATGCCATAAAAGCCTGATTCAGCCTCCAAATTACAGGATCTGGGATTAGGATCTGAGAAGCTCTACTAGAAACCTATTTGTGAAATCTTTGGTGGATCCCCGTTGCCAGGATCCAAATAGGCTGATCCCAATTTTTGAAAAATAATTTCTGACAGTTGAAATTTTTCTTATTTTCTCTACCATTTCAGCTGTGCCTTGCAAATTTGTAAAATTGTGAGATTCACTTGGTAAGAAAAATGACAGTTGTTTCTGATGGCCTTCCAGCTCTGAGGCACCCCCTGTTATATATGCTGCTTGTCTCTCAAAACAATTCTACAACCTACACCTTACAGAGATGTCATCTTTTTTTTTTTTTCTGAGCTTTAATAAGGAAATGCCATTAGCAATGTTGTAACCCAGAAAGCTAATTAAGCTGCTCCAAATTACTCAGCGGTAGTTCAGGTAGTTGAAAAACAGGTAGAAACCACTAATTTCCCATCCATGGCATATTTCTGGTTCTAGTGTGAAAAGTACGGCTGTTAAACTTGCATTGTTTCATCTTAGATTATGTAACTTTCCAGGGGTTTACATTGATTTCATCTCTTGCATATGAAGGGAAGCTGCAAATTGCAATTATTTTTAAAAGTCTTTTTTTCGTGGGAAGTAGATTGAAAAATCCTTATTATGTGGTTACCAATATTTTGATGCACTCTCAAGCCTAGAAAGAGCAGCCATATAAATACATTGAGAGTTACCAAAAAGAAAAAGCAATATTTACCATACTGTATTTTAAAAATTTATTTATGGATGTCAGTTCTTGAATGTCCAGAAAAAAGCACGTGGATATAGCGTGGGCACTAGCACAAATAAATAAAAACAATGACTGTGTACAATATATAGCAGTACAAATACCATAATTGAGTCAAATTCCATAGTATAATAAGCCCTAATGTAAATCTGCCTATGAGTTCAATGAACTTTGGACCAGATCCTAACTACTGGTTTGTTTTGTTTTTAGTGGTACCTCTTCTCACCAAATTACACAGATACGATTCAGTGTACACTTGTAACCAGTGCAAGAAGCTAACACATAATAAGATGGAAGAGTTATAAATGCCTGCTCATTTATTTTGTGTGTGTGTGTGCGTGGGCGCGTGCATACGGACTCTGTAGAGTGAGTTAGTTTCCCTCTATATCTCTGTGTCTGACCCTGTGGTTCTGCCAGAAAGTTTGTTTCTATAGAGACAAAGTCAGAATGTCATGGATGAGATGAATATAATCAGCCTTCCCCTGTGTGCCTAATGAGGGGCAAGGGCTGACCTAGGCAGAGAAGGCCTTAAAAGGCAGTGGCTGAGCCACCAGGGGACTGCAAACAGGGGAGTTTGAGAGGGAGTGAGAAGGAGAAGCCTTGAGAAGGAGGTGAAGGAGATCTCATTGCTGAAGAAACAAGGGAGAGAGCAAACCTTTGGGTGAGTGAATTGCTGACTGTGTGCGTGTGTCTTTTCTTACAGGTGATTTTTGTTGTTTGTCAGTTACTGTGTGACTTGGGATTGTGATTGTCTGGGGGCTGTTTGCACCATTGTTCCCTGCTCACCCTTGATCAACCTCAATCAGCCTTGTGATCACCCTTCCCCTGTGTGCCTAATGAGGGGCAAGGGCTGACCCAGGCAGAGAAGGCCTTAAAAGCCAGTGGCTGAGTGACCAGGGGACTGAAAACAGGAGTTTGAGAGGGTTAGGGTTAGCCAGCACTGCTTTTGTCTTCTCCACCTGAGCCTGTATCCAGACAGACATTCTGACCATGGATAACTCTACTCAGATCCTGGTGTGGACTTCCAAGGACTGTGGCCTGCATTTCCCACTCACAGACAATCAGGCTGGGGAGATCATTCAATGTGACAGGTGCCTTTTGGTGGATCCCTGCCCACCCTGCCCCAATGCCCTGCCAGGGTCCCTGTCCCCCTTTGTCCCATTGTACCTATGTACATTGTACCCCACCCCCATGGACCTCCCCTAGGTCCCCCTAAGCCCCTAGAAGTCGATCTAGGCATCCAGTTTGGACGCTCTAGGTCAACTTTTTAAGTTCCCCTTTAAATCGACTTTAATTTCAAGTGTAGACTAAGTCGACTTAGTTAAAGTCGACTTAAATTAACAAGTGTAGACATAGCCCTAGTGAGGAGGGCTTTAAGCTAGGTTTGAAGGGGGAAGGTGACCAAAGACCACAGGTAAGTCAAACTGAGGGAGATCTGGGGGAAGGGATGGAACTTGGGGGAGCAGGGGTGGGGGGCAGTTCCCAGATGTAGAAAGTGGGTTAAGATAAGGGGCTTTTGTATGCTTATTAATAATAGTATAGTTTATAGTGAGAGTAGGTCCAAGCCTGAACCAATCTTCAAAGGTCTAATAATAACAGCTCACCAGAACCTATACCAAGAACTCAGACGTTGCTCTGCAAAATTATCCTTCAGCAAAAGTAGCAACTTTACAAAAACTGCTTTACAAAAACTGCTTGTCAAAGACAATTTTGCAATCGCTAACTGTCTCCAAAATAGGAGAGCTCGGACTTCCCATTTTTACCTTGCAGTAAGCTAGCTCAAAGTGCTTTGCAACCAAGATGCATGGAAGCTCGTGAGCTCCCTACAAAATTGTGTAAAAAACCACAGGAACAAAGCAGGAGGGGTACGAGGGTCTAGCCACCCCATAAATACCAGCCCCGGAGACTGCAGAATCAGGTGGTAGGGCACGGCAGAGGTCAGACGCCCCAAGGTCTCGGCCTTGAAAGCAAGTGACCTCTGTCTGTAGCCAAGGCACGGTAGAGTTAAGACGCCCCAAAGCTCCGGCTTCGATAGCAAGTGAACTCTATCCGTGGCCAGAGAAAGGTCAGGACCCATTCCTTGTGGATGAGGAACTGACACGTCGGTATGAGGCCGCCGGAGAAAGGTCAGGACCCATGCCTCGTGAGTGACGGAACTGACACGTTGGTAAGAGTTCGGTGAGTATTAAGAAACTGCAAGAGGCTTCGGTGAAGGCTGGTTTAAAGTAGCTACAGGTATATGAAACAGTAACTGAAGTTTTTAGCACCCCGAGTTCTGGTGTAAGGGCTAAAGTAGTTTAGCACCCTGGTCCCCGAGAGTATGGGGGGATAGGTATAAGGTTAGGGACCAAGTAGTTTAGCACCCCGGCCTGGGAGTACAGGTAGGTTAGACTGCAATCCCCTTTAAAGGTAGGGGCAATAGCAGTGTAATAAGGATAGCTTTAGTAATTAAAACTTCAATGCGCATTTACTTTTATCTTTAAGACCTGCTGCAGCATAACAGTGAAACAGTATAACTTTACAATCATATGATTATTGAAACTCGCTTAATTGATATCTTGTCCAGAGTACTCATTATAAGCATGGAAATCGAGAATAAATACTTTTTATTCATAACTTTCCTGATTCCTTTGATACTTCCCCTGTCACTATTAACCCCCTGTGCCCCTCTCTCGCTCTCACTATTTCCCCTATGGGAACAGCTGTCAGTTCCCTTAATGATAGTCTGGGTTACCGGCTGGATCGGTTCAACCCTCTATTGTGTATTCCTCCTGACCTCTGATATAACTACGAAGGCCTCCACTCAGTCACCGGATAAAAATAGGGCTATTTTCCCTATGGCCAAAAGAACCCTTGTCCCCTCACAACCCCCGATGAGCAACACCCCGGGGGTGGACGTTAAACAAGGTAGCTGTGAGGACCAGACTACTACATTGGGTAATGCAGAACGGAGAAAAGAAGAGCGGCCTTTGGTGATGGAAGCTCAGGTAAGGGACTACTTAAAAGAGCTGGATATGCACAAGTCTATGGGGCCGGATGAACTGCATCCGAGGGTGCTGAGGGAGTTGGCCAAAGTGATTGCAGAGCCACTGGCCATTATCTTTGAGAACTCGTGGCGAATGGGAGAAGCAAATGTAGTACCTATCTTCAAGAAAGGGACAAAGGAGGATCTGGGGAACTATAGACAGGTCAGCCTCACCTCAATCCCTGGAAAAATCATGGAGCAGGTCCTCAAAGAATCCATCCTGAAACACCTGGAGGAAAATAGAGTGATCAGGAACTGTCAGCATGGATTCACCAAGGGCAAATCGTGCCTGACCAACCTGATTACCTTCTATGATGAGATGACTGGATTTGTGGATGCGGTAAGAGCCGTTGACATGGTATACCTCGACTTTAGCAAGGCTTTTGATACGGTTTCCCACAGCATTCTCGTCGGCAAGTTCAGGAAGTATGTGTTGGATGAGTGGACAGTAAGGTGGATAGAAAACTGGCTAAATCAACGGGCTCAGCATGTAGAAATCAATGGCTCGATGTCTAGTTGGCAACCAGTAACGAGTGGAGTGCCCCAGGGGTTGGTCCGGGGGCTGGTTCTGTTCAACATCTTTATTAATGATCTCGATGATGGGATAGATTGCCTGCTTAGGAATTTTGTGGATGACACCAAGCTGGGGGGAATGGTAGACACGCTGGAGGGCAGGGACAGGATACAGGGAAACTTAGACAAATTGAAAAACTGGGCCAAAAGAAACCTCATGAGGTTCAACAAGGACAAATGTAAAGTCCTGCACTTAGGACGGAAAAATCCCATGCACTGCTACAGTCTGGGGACTGATTGGCTAACTAGCAGCACTGTAGAAAAGGACCTGGGAGTTATGGTGGACGGGAAGCTGGATATGAGCCAACAGTGTGCCCTTGTTGCCAAAAAGGCCAATGGCATATAGGGCTGCATCAGTAGGAGTGTTGCCAGCAGATCAAGGGATATGATAATTCCTCTCTGTTCGGCACTGGTGAGGCCGCATTTGGAATACTGTATCCAGTTTTGGTCTCCCCACTACAGAAAGGATGTGGACAAATTAGAAAGAGTCCAGCAGAGGCCAACGAAAATGATTAAGGGTCTAGGGCACATGACTTACGAGGAGAGACGGAAGGAATTAGGCTTATTTAGTTTGCAGAAGAGAAGTCTGAGGGGGGATTTGATAGCAACCTTCAACTACTTGAAGGGGTGCTCCAAAGAGGAGGGAGCTAAGCTGTTCTCGGTGTTAATAGAGGAGAAAACAAGGAGCAATGGTTTCAAATTACTGCTGGGGAGGTCGAGGTTGGATATTAGGAAAAACTTTCTCACTAGGAAGGTGGTGAAGCATTGGAATGGGTTACCTAGGGAGGTGGTGGAATTTCCGTCTTTGGAGATATTTAAGGTTCGGTCAGATAAAACCCTGGCTGGGATGATTTAGTGGCAGTGGTCCTGCTTTTAGCAGGAGGTTGGACTAGATGACCTCATGAGGTCCCTTCCAGCCCTATGATTCTATGATTCTATACTTAGAGGCAACTTTTGCAAGAATTGAGAGTCGTATGAACATTTCCAGAATTTTTTCTCCTTCTTAACATTATTTTTCAGCAGTTCATAATATATAGTAGGTAATGAATGGATGAAAAGTAGAGATGAAATTCACTGGAAAAGAAGTGATAGAGAAAGAGAGAAAAAGTGATTCAAGAAAACAAGAGGAATAAGGAGAAGAAAAGGAAGAAGAACCGTCCATTAGGAGTAAACATGCTGAGTAAAAATTGTAATAAAAAACTGGAGTTACAAAGGGTATGTCTATGCAACAGTTTAACCCAGGTTTGAGCGTAGGTGCAAGCTTAACCATTTTTATATCCACACACCAACTCTGTTAACCTAGAGCTCGAACCTAGGGGGCTAGAGGGTCTGAGCGTGAGAGAAGCTGGGATCTTGGGTCTGAGTGCTATTGCTTTCATGTGTGCATGTGGCCTGGCTTATATTTGGGTTCTCAAAGTCCTCCAGATGTATCCCAGTGTTCCTTGGGGCAACATCCTTAGTTCTCTCTGTGCTGACAATCTGTGGTGCAGTCTATTGCACTCTATTGCAAACAGCAGCAGCTCAGGTCAGTGTTAACGGCCACCTTGCTGCAGTCTGTTAAACACTGGCATGCAAGCAAACTCCCCTTTTTGATGGAGACCAGTCAGAAGAAGCTTTTTGCAAAGAGAGCTGCTTCTTGCTCACAAGAGTACACCCAGATTTTCGTACATGTTGGCTATGCTCTCCTCCAGCTGTGCTGAACTGGGTTTACCTCAGCAATCTAGCTGCTCTCCTTTCCGGCAGGACAGCCAATTGATCCCTAATTTTCTGTCTGGCCCCCCATCCCTCTCTGGGGTTGTGTGTACAGGGTGCCTGGACAGCATGTAGTGTCAGGACAGCAAATGGGAGACAGCCTCAAACCTCTCTGCAGTGGCAACTCTGGCTCATTGGTGCTGTGCAGAGCTTGCCCTGAGCAGAAAGCAAAACTGACGAGCGATGGCCCGGATGTTGAGGGACCTCCTTCCCCTCGCTTGGCCAAGTCAGGAGCTCTGCCTGCTTCATTTTCTGTTTCTTGGTCCCTGTGACGGGGTGAGCCTACCCCACACTGAAGGCACTCCGCAAACCCTGTGGGCGGCAGAAGACCCACCCTGTAAGCCCTGCTGGGCATGCTCTGATTGCTGCCCCTGTATAAAGGGAGGCAGCTCAGCTCAGTTGGGGCTGGCTGGGGAGGAGGAAGGACCTCTACCTGGAGCTCTCTCCCAGGGGTGTGGCCAGTCCCCAGCTGCGGGAGAGAAAAGCCCTCTGAGTGCCTGGGAGAAGCAGCCATCTTGGGGCAGCTGCCCTGAGGACAACCAGCCTGTGGGGAGTGGATCCCAGAGTTCCAAGGAGGAGAGAGGACAAGATGCCGACCAGGACTTAACCGGGTAGGAAGCAGCCCAGGGGGCCCAGGTTGTGTGTTTTGGGGTATGGTGTCCAGAGGCTGGTGTGTTTCAGGCGGATTCCCTGCCGGCGGGGTGCCATAACCCCCACACCCCGAGGGCCCTGGACTGGGGCTCAGTGGAGTGGGAGGGCCTGAGACCCCCTACCCGGGCACCCCTCTCTCTGTGGCCATTGGGCCAGACTACCCCGACCTGGGGCTTGCATACTGACTCTGTGGCCATTGGGCCAGACTGCCCTGACCCGGGGGCTCACATACTGACTCCGTGGCCGCTGGGCCAGACTGCCCCGACCCAGGGGCTTGCATACTGACTCTGTGACCACTAGGCTGATCTGCCCTGACCAGAGGGCCTGTACTATGGACTCGGTGGCCACTAGGCCGAACTGCCCTGGCTGTAAGGGCGAGCAGTAGAGTCACGGAAGCCTCCCTGTAGTTGTGCCTCTCAGAGGCTCCCCACTTGAGAGGCCGGGGGGGGGGGGGCAATCCTCAACAAGTGGTGGAGAATGTGGGCATCGGTCGGACTCTGAAGGAGAGTCCCTGAGAAAGCATCGACAAGGGGGGCAGGTATCCCCTTTGTCTTCCTTTTTTTTTTTTTCTGTTCTTTTTTTTTTCTCCCTTTGCACCCATGAGGCCCTGACAGACACTCATGGAGATGGAGAAGATTTTGAAGTGGCTCCTGGAAAGCCAGCAACAGCAAGCTGCACAGCAGCAGCAACAGTACACCCAGCTGCTCCAACAGTTGGCCTCGCAGCAACAAGCACAGACGGCACGACAGCGAGAACAACAAGTACTGATGAGGGACCTGGCTGCCCAACACCAGAATCAACAAGAACGACTAGTTCAGCAGATGGCAGCAATGTTGGAGATGCCCGCGCCCAAAGCGTCTGCGCTGGTGAGCCCCGATTTAGGGGCACCCGACACGGGAGGAACCCCGGCGAGCTTGCCTCTCAGGCTGACAAAAATGGGACCAGGCGATGACCCCGAAGCGTTCCTGGTGACCTTTGAATGGGTGGCTACTGCAGCGAGGTGGCCATCAGAGCACTGGGCCACTCTTCTTGCACCTTACCTGACTGACCCAGCCCAGATCGCCTATCGCAATCTTGACCCCCAAGACGTTCTGGTTTATACGAAGGTCAAGGAGGCCATTTTGGACCAGACTGGTATTAGTCTTGAAACCTATTGTCAACGGCTCCGCCAAGTGTGATTCCTGCTGGGGGCTCGTCCCCAGGCGGTAGCTCAGTGGATCAAGGAGGACTGCTGGCGTTGGCTAGAGCCAGACCAACGGACCGGGGCACAAGTTGCTGAAGAGGTTGCCTTAAAGCAATTTATACAAGTCTTGCCTATTGGGGCAAAGGAATGGGTTCAGAGGCACCGCCCAAAGACTTTGATAGATGTGGTAGCCCTAACAGAGGACTATATGGCAGCAGAAAGGCCCCACACCCTACCCATGAAAACCAGGTACCCAGAACAAAGGTGATGCAGGGGTAGGAAGGGAGCGTTCTAAGACTGCAACTAGACAGACATCCCTTCTTCAGTCACCCTCCTCGGAGTTGCCTCGCCTCAAGAGAGCACGAACTGCCCTGACTCGGGGTCTCACATACTGACTCTGTGGCCATTGGGCCGGACTGCCCCGACCCAGGGGCTTACCTACTGTTTCTGTGGCCACTGGGCCAGACTGCCCCGACCCGGGAGCTTACATATTGGGCCGGACTGCTCTGACCCAGGGGCTTGTGTACTGACTCTGTGGCCACTAGGCCGAACTGCCCTGACCAGACGGCCTGTACGATGGGCTCGGTGGCCACTAGGCCGAACTGCCCTGGCTGTAAGGGCGAGCAGTAGAGTCGCAGAAGCCTCCCCGTAGTTGTGCCTCTCGGGGTATAAACCTTCGTATAAACCAGAACATCTTGGGGGTCAAGATTGCGATAGGCGATCTGGGCTGGGCCAGTCAGGTAAGGTGCGAGAAGAGTGGCCCAGTGCTCTGACGGCCACCTTGCTGCAGTAGCCACCCATTCAAAGGTCATCAGGAACATTTCAGGGTTGCAATCCGCGACAGTCCCACGTCCCCTCTGCCCTCTGTGGAGCTGTATGTGCAGGGTTGCCTGGCCAGAAGGCATCAAAATCTGGCACTATATTCTTCTGATGGCAGTGTTTGGGAGCCAGCCCAAAACTTCCTCATAGCTTCCCGGGATTCCTTATCACTTCCTCCTGGGGTGTGATGGGTGGAAACAGGGATAAGCAGGGTGCTGAAGTACATTGAACCCCAAGGCTGGGAATGAACTTCATGCTGCTGGGGGTGTGCATGTTTTTCCTCTGAAAGCTACATTTTATGTTAAACTTCAAAACAGACAAAAAACCCCAAACAAAAACAATAACAAAACACCAGACCAATCCCCCCCCCCCCCAAAGAAAACACTTTCCTTGAACATTATCATTTTCAAAATTAGGAACTTCAAATTTCATTTGAATAGTTTGACAGCCCAGGCAACTGATGTCCTGGTATCCTCAGAACAGGTGCTCACAGACCCTTTCTTACACATGTGATTCAGTCTAGGGGTGGAGAGCCCAGTTCTCAGATTATGTGATAGTTCAGTTTGAAGCCTTCCTAAACTTCCCTAATTCTACTGAAATAGCTCCCAAAGGGGATAATTATGCAGTTTATGTACTCATGTGCTTCTTATAGGTACCTGGCCCATCACTAGCACCACCTCTGTGAAGAAACATGGGGGGCAATAGAGTTTTCCAACAACGCAAAACATTCCTAGAGGCTACAGTGCCAACATTGATGGGGTGGGGGGTTTTGGGTACTGTGGGTTAGGGGTACTTTGACTTGGGATGGAGTAGTTCAGTGTGGCTGCCAGAATCCTAGGTTTGACCACAGGTCAGAAAACCCTTAACCTAGGGTTATAATGCAGTGTAGACAGCTAAGGCTCCGGGTTCCCTGACATGGATCAGCTAACTCAAATCCCACTAACCTGAGGCTTACATTGCTGTGTAGTCATACTCAGAGGGATTTAAACACCGAAGTCAAATCCAAAATTTAGATCCTGAAAACCACAGTTTATTTGCTGCCTAATCCTGAAAACATCAACATTCCTGCAGATAAAGTCCTGTGTTACTCCAAAGGGCAGGTTCACTTTTGGATTTACCAGACACAGCCAGAAACCATTTTAATCTATTTATTAAATGCCAGGATAAGCTAATAAAAATCCTAAGCAAGCAAAGAATACAATGGCAAGAAGCTTATGTCCCTTCAGCAGTCGGGGACCCCTGGACGACTGTGGATGACCCCGAGGAGGGTTCTGAGGCACCTCAATTCTGTGGTGGTGTCCACTGCCTTGGCCCTGCGGTGAAGTCTGCTGCCTATCAGAGGCTATAATATTATATAGCAACTCAGGAAGGTGGAGTTATCAAGCCCACCTGTCCCTTATGTATTTGGACCCATTGCTGAGCTGACTTTGTGGGAAAATGTAGCTTATTCCCAGGCAAATAAGGCCAAGCAGCTAAGCACAAAGAAACAGAAAAACAGGACCCAGCTGGTTCTCTGGGCTCAGAGCCCAGGAACAGTTCATGGTTGGGTTGCTTATGGGGGAGGGGTGAGGGCACCATTAACTGTCCACCACAAAATCTTCTGCTTCCCCATAAATGTCTACATTTCTGCCAATGGGCATGCAAAAACCATCTGAATCCTGAGAGGGCTGAGTAGCTGGTGCCAAATCACAATGGGATCTTCAAATTAGATGTGCTCAAAGTATGCCTTCCAGATAACATTTCACTTAGAAGAGAGGAATTCATTAAAGTAGGGATTGGTACTCAGGTAAGGACCAGATTTAATCACTAGGGGTGTCTAAACCTAAAATCCCTAAATTGACTTCATTAAGTTGACTTAGATCGTCTATACTAGATGGTCTAAGTTGACTGACTGCATCCACACAGGCAGTCGTTAGGTTGACCCAGCTCCGGGAAAGGGAGCCTCCTGGGCTTCCGAAAAAGGGGAGCCCTGGAGAAGCTGGCTGCCAGGGCTCCCCTGTCTGGGGAGCTCTGGAGAAGACAGCAGCCAGCTCTCCCTGGACAGGGGAGCCCCGGAGGTTCCCCTGTCTGGGGAATGCCAGCTGCTCTCTTCCCTGGGGTTCCCCTATCCGCAGAGCCCCGACGGCTCCCTTGTCCAGAGAAGCCCTGGGGACAACCTTCAGCCAGGGAGCCAGGCGGATCCCTTGTCCAGGGGAGCCCCGGGAGCTCCCTTGTCTCTGAGCTGTGGCTCCTCGAGCTGCAGCTCCCTTCCCCCAGCCCTAGGTCAACTTAAGGAATTAAGTCGACCTAGGGCGTCCACACTGGTTTTAGGTCAACTTAATAAGGTCGGCTTAGACTGTAAGTCGACCTAACGACTGGCAATTATTAAATTGACTTAAGAATGCCCTTAAGTCAACTTAATGAAAGCCCGGAGTGGACGTGGAGTAATTTAAGTTGATTTAAGCATCCTTAAGTTGACCTAAATTGCTAGTGTAGACATACCCTAGGATATAGAGAATGAATGATTTGGCGCAATGACTATTTAAGTATTTTACACAGAGAGGAACCGGTTCAAAAGGAGAGTAGTCCTATGACACCCTATAATCATAGAATCATAGGGCTGGAAGGTACCTCATAAGGATATCTAGTCCAACCCCCTGCTAAAAGCAGGACCACTCCCACTAAATCATCTCAGCCATGGTTTTGTCTAACTGAACCTTAAATATCTCCAAAGACAGAGATTCCACCACCTCCCTAGGTAACCCATTCCAATGCTTCACCACCATCCAAGTGAGAAAGTTTTTCCTAATATCCAACCTCGACCTCCCCAGCTGTAATTTGAAACCATTGCTCCTTGTTCTGTCCTCTGTTACCACTGAGAACAGCCTAGCTCCCTCCTCTTTGGAGCACCCCTTCAAGTAGTTGAAGGTTGCTATCAACCCCCCCCTCAGTTTTCTCTGCTGTAGACTAAATAAGCCTACTTCCTTCAGTCTCTCCTTGTAAGTCATGTGCCCCAGCCCCCTAATCATTTTTGTTGCCCTCTGCTGGACTCCTTCTAATTTGTCCACATCCTTTCTCTAGTGAGAAATGCAAAACTGGACACAGTATTCCAGATGCGGCCTCACCAGTGCCGCATAGAGGGGAATTATCACATCCCTCGAGTTGCTGGCAACATGCCTACTGATGCAGCCCAATATGCCATTGGCCTTTTTGGCAATAAGGACACACTGTTGACTCATATCCAGCTTCCCATCCACCATAACCCCCAGGTCCTTTTCTACAGTGCTGCTACTTAGCCGATCGGTCCCCAGCCTGTAGCAGTACATGGGATTTTTCTGTCCTACGTGCAGGACTTTGCACTTTCATAGTGGCGCTCCGAGCAGTCATACAGCTCTTTTACATAAAGTGCAACTCCTCCACCTCTTCTTCCCTGCCTGTCCTTCCTGAACAATTTATACCTATCCATGGCAGTGCTCCAGTCATGCAAGTTATCCCACCGTGTTTCTGTTATTCCAATTACATCATAGTTCCTTGTCTGTGCCAGTACTACCAATTCTTCCTGCTTGTTTCCCAGGCTCCTCACATTTGTGTACAGACACTTAAAATACTGGGCCGATTGCCCTACTTTGCCCTGTCAATTATCTCTTCTGTTGCATCTTCCTCCTTGCAATTTCTCCCGGTGTCCTCCTTCCCCATTTGCCTCAGTTATTAGGGCATCATTAGGACATATAAGACAATGATTTGATTTCCCCTCCCAGTTCCAACTACCCTCTCTTTTATCCCTGCTGTTACAGTCCTTGCAACTTCTAAGTTCCATCCCTTCCCCCAGGTCTCCCTCAGTTTGATTTATCTGTGAGCTTTGACAATAATTCTGAAGTTAGTACACATATGTAGGATGTTGGAGACTGAGCTTTAAGTCCCTGCTTGATATCAAGAAGAATGGGGATGTGAATGTGGGCGAATGCTTTAACTGCAGCCTTTATTAAGAATTGAAATTATGTCCAGAAATATGGTAATAAAACTGTCATGCTGTCTGGGGTAGTTCAAACCCATGAGCATCAGTCTGACCTTGAGGATCTCTACTTTTGCTTATAGCTGCAGCCCTGTGAGAATCTAAAGAGCAAAAAAAGATGCAACATTTTCTTGTCAGCTATTTTCATTTCCTTCTTCCAGAATTCAAGCTGATGAGATGAGCCCTTTTGCATGTAGACTCTTCAAGAGTGTGTAGAGGCAATAAGCAAAGTCTTTGTATTATGAAGTCCCATAACATCCCATTTAATTTTGATAACCTTTCCTGATGAGCAAAAGGTAATATCATTCATAAAGATTTAACATTTTGCACTAGCTCGTTTCTTTCTCTTTCTTTCTTTCTTTCTTTCTTTCTTTCTTTCTTTCTTTCTTTCTTTCTTTCTTTCTTTCAGAACAAATATTTTTTCAGCTGTATAGCAAATAATTTAAATATTTTCTTTTTCCATGGGATACATACATCTTAAGCAGGATTAATACTTGTAGCAATTTAAAAGAATTAATAAAGTCTATACACATTGTTATACATCAAATACCCATCTTAACGACTCTAAAACACAGATAAGCTAAACTGGTTTCCAGCAATGAATTTGTCAAGGCTCAGCTGAGGCCTAAAGCCTTGGCAAAAGCTGGCATCTGGTCTCCCTGCATCACAAAAACTTTCAGATACTCTTTATTGTTTGAAATTGACTTTTGGCCTTGTTCAGGATACGGTTGTTAGGCCTTAGAATTTTCATTACTCTCCCCAGTTGTTCCTGATGTTCCATGGTTGTATTATGCCAAATTATGTCCTCAATGTGCACTTCTGCTCTTGCTAGACCTTCTAGCATCTGTCTTGTTATATGGGGGAATACTTCTAGAGCTGAACATATTCCAAGAAGCAGTCTTAGGAAGCAATATCTGCCAAATGATGTGTTGAAAGTGCATACTTGGAGCTCTCTGGGTCCAAGGACATCTGCCAAAATCCTGCCAATTCATTTAATTTGCTGGAGAATTTGGCTCTTGTCATCTCACAATATTTCATGTACTATGTGCAAGTGAAAATGGTCTCTTTTTATGTTTTTGTTTGGCTCCTTAGAGTCTGCCACAACCATAGTCTCCTTGTTTTTTTCCATATGATTACAAAGAAGTGAATCCAATCTATTAGTTCTCCAAATGATATAATCTGCAGTTGTGTTTCACAGCCCTTCTTCTACTATTGGTCTCAAAGACTATGTCTACACTTGCTAAAATTAGTTCGAATTAGTTAGTTTGAACTAACTAATTCAAACTAATTTTAGTTAGTTCGAATTAGAAAAAGTTAGTTCAAACTAAGCAAGTGCCATTCATGGCACTTGTTTAGTTCGAATTAGCGATCCCTATTCATTTCAATGGCCGGTTAGTTTGAATTAAGGGTGCGTCTACACTTGTAAATAAAGTCAATTTAAGCTTGCTTAAGTCGACTTAATTTACTCTTTGTCTACACTACACTTTCCTTAAGTCGACTTTATAAAACCTCCTTTTAAGTGGACTTGTGGCTCAAGTCGACTTTCTAAAGTTGACTTAAGCCAGTGTAGACCTGGAGTAGCCCAAAGTTGACTCTAAGTCGACTTAGGGCTCTCCAGGACTCCGCCACTGCCCTCCCTGCCAGGATGGCTGGCACAGGGAGAGCCTGGCAGCCCCCCCACTGGGCAGGGCAGAGCCTTGCCCACCCTGCCCCTATGCTCTGCCAGTGTCCCTGTCCTCCTTTGCCCCATTGTACCCAGGTACAATGGGGAAAGGCTGAGCCCCCTGGCACTTGGTCAGGGGTGCTCCCCCCCCCGCAACCATGGACCAGTCCCAGGTCTACCTAGCCCCTACAAGTCGACCTAGGCATCCAGTGTGGATGTACTACGTCGACTTTGTAGGGTCCCTCCAAAGTCGACTTAAAATTTAAGTGTGGACATGCTAAGTCGACTTTGCTAAGTCGACTTAAATTAACAAATGTAGACATAGCCTAAGAAATTAGTTTGAATTAACATGGCCACATTGGCTAATTCAAACTAGTTAGTTCGAATATGAAGCCTTACTTCTAAAAACCTATTCGAACTTATTAGTTCGAATTAAGGAAGCCCTTAATTCGAACTAACTAAAGCCTAGTGTAGCCCTGGCTTTAGTTAGTTCGAATTAAGCCTCCTTAATTCGAACTAACTTGCCAGTGTAGACATAGCCAAAATGTGTGGAGTTCTCCATATTGCGTATAATAGTCATTCTGAACCTGTATGTTATTCGGAGACACTCATTTCCTGTGAATACATTTTCTGATGCTATATATATTTTTGTACTTGATTCCATATTGTCCTTCTGACTCTGTGGTAAATATCCTCTTGACAAGATGAAGTACCTCACAGGTGTGTTGGCCCAGGTCTGGTTGCTTTTTTCTGTGAACCACCACATAATCCTATTTGTTAATTTTACCTTTGTTTTCAAGTGTCATCATGCACCCTCTCAACACTGGAATTGTTCTTTCATTATAATCATTCAGACATTTTTTACTCTTTTATTTTTATGTGTTCCTATTATAATTTCTGTTATTACATTTACTGTGTCCCAGTGCCTGTTTTGTATGTCACATAAGTGCCATTTGTGTGCACATTTTAATTAGCCAATCTTTAGAGTTTTCAGGCTCTAGCATTATTGTATTTAAGAACAGCACTTCATCACTTGGAGAATTCCTTTCTATGCTTAATACATGCACTCTCCTGCACATTTTAGCTTAATAGTTGGGTTTATTACATATTTGCCTGAATGCTGGGCATTTCTGTCTCATGGTGGTTATCACAGGCAGTGTTTGCTGCTTTCCATGGTTCTGTTCTTACCATTTTCATTACTATAAACTTTTCCCTTTCTGGTTAAGATATGGCACTCACAGTCATATGCTCAGTGCTTTTCTGTTGGATTTTTTTTTATTTGTTTTAATTCTGCTTGGCATGTACATATTGTCCTTTCTAGTGTCAGGTCCATCTCCCTTAGTAACGATTCCTGGGACTTTTTTCTTGTTAACTTCAGGACAAGCTGTTCTTTAATGAGAGAACATTTTAATATTCCCTATCTGCAGGACTCACTAGTTTTAAACATGTGACAAACTGTTGTTTCCCCTTCATTCTGTATTCTCATCCTGAGTATATATTTTTCAAAATAATTTTTTTTTCTAGTAATACAGTGATCCTCAGACATATTAATTATTTCTGCAAAGCTTTCCTCTTTCCCCACAATTGTTTCTTTTGCACAACCTCTGATGTTTTTACCCCCTTGGTTTTTACTAAAATGAGGACCAGTTCCAAAGTAAACCCTTTATTAATTACGGAAACTGTATACAGAAATAAGGTAACAAAAACACCAGATAGGCTGTGGGAGGTAGCTTCCCGTTCATAGGTTCCTTTGTTTCTGTTTCCCAACATGGTGCAAATAGTGTGTCACAAGAAAACCAATAACTGCATGAAGAATGTACAGGAAGTGTGCATCTCTAATCTTCCTGAAGGACTTTCTCTGTAACACAGTGCCTCACTCTGGTCCATACCCCTCTATTCAATATTTTAGGCAACTCCCCACTTAATGTGCTGCCTTTTTGTGAATCCCATTCTTAGGCATCTATTTCTTCCCATCCCTGTATGGTGAGCCTGGGTTATGGATTCCAACAGGTGGCATTGCAATGCTGTATTTAAGTCCCCCGTATGGATCTAGCTTTAAGTGTTCATATTTGGTATCTATTTCCAAAATATAGAACAACCCTATGAGATTTTTTTCATTACTATTGTAAAAGTTCAAAAGTAAAGACTAGCAGCCTGGTTTTGATTTCACTTGCAGTAGTGAAGACAGGAAGAAATTCATCAAATAAAACCAGTGTAAATGAGATCAGAATAAATGTTTTCAAAATATTGAACAAACTCCATATAGCCTTTTATGTACTGTTCTTAGGGCAACCAAATATTACAGTGTAGGGCATAAATTCTTCTTCCATGGATTATTTATGTTTTTTATGGTCATTTATTATTGATGTAGTGAGAAGAATGTGCTGGGTGCTTTACTGACAAATATAGCGAGATCTCTCATCTGAAGAGCTACTCTGTAGGGTGCATTGGCTCAGTATATTGACATAGAATAATGGTGTAATTTACCAAAGCTTTTTAGGGCTCAGGGATGCCATGGCTGCAAGACCAACTTTTTATTTATTAATTTTTGGATGGCTGGTAATTAATGGCTCTAGAATTGTTACGAATCTCAGCATGTATTGGAAAGCGGGGACAAATGGTGTAAGTCTTGACTATGTCAAGTCATTGGTACATTTATATTAACATATATATCCATTTTTGTCAACTTCTCAACTAGCAGTTATGTATGGGCTCAGCCCTAAATATACTAGGCCAGATCCCCACCCAGTGTCACTCAGCTTTTCTCTATTGAAGTCAATGAGGCTACACTGATTTGTACTAACTGAAGATTTGACCTATTATCCTCCTGCTTCTACTCATGATGGACACAGTTCACATAGATAACACTGTTAGGAAAATAACAAGCTTCTTGCTTCTCAAAGAAATCCCTAGTAGAAATATTTTTAAATTATCAAAGATATCCTATGCTGATATGTGAAAGACAGGCAATGAGTTTTAGTTCTGATCGAAATCCTGTTGAAATCAGTGATTTGATTTCAGTGAGAGATTAACCAGGTTCATTATAAAGATTAATTCTGAAACATCAAATCTGAGTTCTCCTATATGTTCTCTTTCTATCCACAAAAGAATAATTTGGAATCAGAGAGAGTGAAATTAAGAGAATTTTATTTGTTTTATATTTTGTTTTCTCTTTATCCACAAAAGAGACACAGCATGTGTGGTGTCTCAGGTTACTGGGACTATTGGGGGTTTCCATAGTGATAAATGGGAGGGTTGTTAAGTACTCAGGAAAACTTGTGTGTCTGCTGGCCTTCATATGTCTCCAGCCAAGATGAAGGCAATCGTGGAGATGCCACCGCCTCAGAACATGAGCCAGCATCGCTCCTTTTTAGGGTTACTGAACTATTATGGCAAGTTTATTCCACAGTTAGCTACGCTGCTGAAACCCTTACTTATGAGCTCCTTGAGTCAAACAGAAGCTGGAACTGGACTGAAGCCTGTGATGTTGCCTTCAACAAGGCTAAACTCGCATTGACTAACTCAAGGGTTCTGACACACTTTGATCCATCCTTATCTCTACAGCTAGCCTGCGACGCCTCCCTTATGGAGCTGGGGCTGTGCTGTCCCACATTATGCCTTCAGGAGAAGAAAGGCCCATTGCTTTTGCTTCACGCACCTTGACCAAGGCAGAGACTAATTATGCCCAAATTAAACGGGAGGCACTGGGAATTGTTTTTGGGTTCCAGGCATTCCACCAGTATCTGTATGGAAAGAAATTCATGCTCCTCACTGACCATCAACCCCTAACATCGATTTTGGGACCAGACACACAGGGAGTCCATCTTTGGCTGCTAGTCGTATGCAACAATGGGCATTGATACTTTCTGGATATACATATGAGACCAAGTATAGGAAATCCTCTTTGCATTGCAATACAGATGGTCTTTCAAGACTACCATTATCAGTAGCCCATAAAGATTCAGGCCAGGAAGGAATCTTTTACTTTGATCAGGTGGAAAACACACCTATCACGGCTACTTAAGTAAGGAGAGTGACACATGTAGACTCAGTATTGTCTTGAGTTATGGATCGCGTGATGCACGGAACATCATTGCCTGACTGCCAGGTCGCACCTGAGCTCTGCCCCTATATGTCTAGGCAGATGGAGTTATCAACCCAGTCTGGGTATTTGTTGTTGGGCATGCGTGTCATTATCCCACCTTCGTCGCCAGTGTCATGTATTAGGATTAAATAATGATCAGTAGACATAGGCTTCAGAGTTCCCTTATTAAGCTTTATTCAGCATGTCTGGCAAGGAATGCCAGCAGACACACAGGTTTTTCTAAATATTAAGCAACCCTCTCATTTATCACTATGGAAACCCTCAATGGCCCCAGTGACCTGAGACACCAGAGCATGGACTGCCTTTTCCACACTTCCCTGCCTATGCATCTCTTTCTCCTCTAAGTGAAACCTTCTCCATGTTTCTTCTATCTTTTTCTTGTCTGCTGAGACTGCCAGTGAAGCTCCTAATTAGAGCTTATTGTGATGCTGGCTTTATAAAATCATAAAGCTTTTGCATTTTATTACACAAATAATTTCTGGATATTTCTTGTGTTCTAACTTTCTTAACATCTTAGTGTAAGGACTTTGTTATTTGCAGTTTACCAGTAGAGGCTCGCTGGTGTAATCAGGATGGGTATTGTCTATCTAGTTTTGAGTCAAACACAGTGCAGTCATTTCCCAAAACTTTACATTGATTCTAAATGTATCTTTAGATGACAGATTTGCTTACCCACTCACAGTTGTCACCAGCCTACACAGCATTTTATGAATACTGCTCTTTGGCATACATGGCAGTGTGAATGAATAGCTCCCTTGATTAATGGAGATCATACTCTTAACAAATACAAATTTGCAAAGTCTAGCATTCTTTTTTATAAATAAAAGCAATTTGGTGACTGGACTCTATTCTCTCTGCCCCCTTAGAATTAACTTACATATTCATATTTTTGTCTGTTTTAATGATTATTCCATGCTTCTAGTAATATAGTTATTTCACTGAGCCTTGACAGACAAGATTTTTCACTTAGTGTCAATTTAACCATACACATATTTAACTGTATTTAAAGGTTATGAGGTCCCAGTTGTTTTAAACCTCTCACTGAAGTATAACTGTAATGTTACAGAGAAATGTCTATTTTTCATTAATTAATACATTTTATGGCTAAATTGTCATTCACATTGATTCTTTCACTTAGAATGTTAAACTACTGAAGTGAATTGTTTTTGTCCGCCATTGTACAAAGCACAGGATATACATTTCAGAGAGACTCAAATGAAAAAAAGTCAAATGTTACAAAGGTATAATTGCTGCTTTATATAAAAAGAAGTACCCTGTCTGAAAACTGTGTTCAGAAGTTACTGTATTTTATTTATGACTATTCATAAAACTCAGGGTAATATGAATTTTTTGCTTGCCATGAGGCACATGAATTGAAGGAAGGTCAATTTGTTAGGGGTAATGACTGTTGCTTTATCATAGTGCCTCAAAAATATACTATTGGATGAACTATTCATTATTTACCTTTGCAAAAAAAAAAAAAAAAGAAAAGAAAAAAGTGCCTAGTCAAAAGTTCTACCCACTTATACACTTTGGGCTATCAAAAACACATACTTAAAAGTTCAAGTTGATCCTATAGCAATATAAATGAAGCCTAACATTAAAAAAAAAAATCATTCTCCTCAACCCATCTACTGAGTAAAGACATAATAGCTTTTGCCTGATGCTTTGAAGAATGTATCAGATCAAGAGGGGAAATAAGCTTCAGAGTCAAGATTTTTCCAAGGATAATGTCCTGTTACACCCATCTCCCAGAATAATACAAAAAGCAAGAGTGATGGGGGAATTTTCAAAAGTGCCTAAGAGATTTAGAAACATGAATTCCAATGAAAGTCAATGAGAGCTGTACTCTGAAGTAATTAGGCTATGTACACACTACAAACTTGTCCTGCAATAAAAACTATATTTATAGCTCTTTGGTGTATACACACCTGCTACTTAAATCGCAAAGGAGCATTCACGCTCCTTTGCGATACAAGAGCAGTGCATGGTAGACACCTGGCCCACCATCCACTGCCCACAGCTAGCCCCCTAGCTCAGCCTGGGGCTTTGGGTGGCGGTGGGAGCCTCTGCTGCCACCTGAAGACCCGGAGCTGAGCTGGGGGGTGGCCCGAACCGGCAGCCACCCCCAATTCAGCCCCGGGGCTGAGCTAGGGGGCTCCCTCTGCCACCTGAAGCCCTGCAGCTTCACTAGGGGGGTGGCCCGAACCAGCAAGAGCAGCCGGTTCGTACCACCCCCCTAACTCAGCCCCGGGGCTGAGCTAGGGTGGTGGCCCGAGCCAGTTGCCCTTGCTGGTCCAGCCGGCTAATCCCCCAGCCACCGAACCTGGCATTTTAATATGTCAATTTCACTGCTCAGCTAAAACAGTGAAATTGACATATTTGACAGCTCCAGTGTCCCAGAGTGGCCCGGTTTGGTACTCTGGGACATTTTCGGAGGCTGTCAATGGCGCAACAAGCGTCCACACAGGCTGTACCACAGAACAACTGTTCCGTGGTAAGCCTTACCACCCTCGTTTGGGGTGGTTTACCTGTTGCACGGCAAGAGGCTGTTGCCGCGCAACAAGAAGCTTTCATGTGTGGACGCTTTGATTGTTATCGTGCGGTAAGGAGCCTTACCGCACAATAACTCTGTAGTGTGTACAAGGCCTTAGGCTCTTCTGAAGAACTCACATGTGGCTCCTGAGCTACACAGGACCCAAGTTACAAAGGATTATTATCCAACTGTAATGAAAAATTGGCTGCTTGGGGGATAAACTTTTGGGAAATGTCTCATTATCCTGTTACCTCACATTTTCACTCTCTGTTTTCATAGTTTCTTTAAGTTGGCAAGCCTCAGCCTATGTGCAATCCCAAATCCACTACTTTCTTTGCAGGTGGTTCTTCTCTTCCTTTTCCCAGTACACTTTGACTTTGTGCTGTCTTTGGTATACCCTTCTCTGGTGCTGTTTCTCCAACACTCATTTAGCAACATAATCCTTCTGACAACTGTTGTCATCAGCAAAAAAGGTTGAGTTCAATTCTCAAGCTTTTCCTCCTGAAATCTTAAACACCAGAGTGACATGTTGCACCTCATGTACACCCTTATGATGTGATCTATGTATCATTCATGTTCACCCTTTCAGTGTAACTGTGCATTGCCTGATGCCAGGTATGTTAACTGAGGGGTTTTTGAAATGCTCATGACATACTGAACATTACTGTTATGGTAGCATGTTTCTTGCAATATCATAAATATGTAGAGATATGAAATTTTGCCATGTCACATCCCCAGATGTGTGGCTCACATGGCTTGACTAGATGCAGACAAACACAAAGCTCTGTTTCCACACCCAGGGGAGGCATGCATATGGGAATTCGGCATCTACTGGGAATGAGATATAAAGCTGACTGACATCAGCATACCTATAAATAGAGCATGTGCTGGCTAGCTATGGCATTTACATTAGGCACTGTTTGATGTAACATGGTAGCAGGCAGAAGCTTGGGTCTAGAAAACAGCTATAGGCAAGCAGATTTAACTTTTGTTTTGCTGTAAATTAGCAGCTAACTCCCTACATTGTCACCAGTTTAACATAAAAAGGTGATCGGTGTGGGGAGAGAACTGGAAAATAATAATAAAAAGGTATTTTTGAGTAATCATTACCTAGATTCTCAATGGACTTGAACTTATAATATATCCATGCAAGTACCAAGCATCTGACTTACCCTCTTTCTTCTTCTTTCTATCTTTCTGTCCCCTTTCATCACCAGTAAGAAAAGATGCATCCTTTATAATCTCTTATTTCTCAGTAGGAACAGTATGCTAGCCATCTGCAGGAGATGCACATTATTCTACTTGCCATCCATTCATTTTTCACTGCATGGTACACTTCTGATCTTGGAGAATACTTACCACATTTTTTTTTCAAAGAACCTGACTGATTTAAGAGCCTAAGCCCTATTTTTAAAAGGTGCTTAGGCATATAGATTTTGCAGTGCTTGGTGTTTGAATGTCTAAATTTCAGTGTCTTTCCAACTAGTGGAATTTATGGCTTCAAGTTAGGCCTCCAAGCTCCTCATACAATGGTTGTCTAGACTGGCAACTTAGGTCAACTTAAGGAGGCTTAAGTCGACCTAAACAAAGCCATGTCCACACTGGGCTTTTATTAAGTCAACTTAAGCATTTCCTTAAGTCGATTTAAGGTAAGCTTAAGTCGACTTAATAACACCTTGTTTTAGGTCGATTTAACCCTTAAATTGACTTAAAGCCAGTGTGGATGGGGATTAGCACCTAACTCGACCTTATTACGTCAATTTAGAGTGTTAAGTAGACTTAAGGTCGACAAGGGGCTATGTCTACACTAGAAAAGTTAAGTTAACTTAGTTAAGTCGACTTAAAGTCGACCTTATTAAGTCGACTTAATAAAGTCAACTTAACTTTTCTAGTGTAGACATAGCCACAGTTTATGGGACCATTAGGCATCAAGGAAAAGGATTCTTAGAACTCAGCATATTAAATGGTGAGCCACCACTTAACCTAGCCAAGAGTAAATAAAGAGGAAGAGGGGCCAGATCACAATGGTACCTCAGCACCAAAACTTCCAGTGTTTCCCTTAGGTGCCTGGCTTATCCCAAATTGATGCATTCTCAGCTGTGACTCTTCTGCTGGAGTTAGACACCTAAGACAGATCAACCCTTTTTTGGGAAAAATGAGAGGACCTCTCCTCCCTCAGTAATCCAGTGGTTAAAGCATCTTCCTTGGATGTGTAGACTCAAAATTCAAACTGCTGTTTCCCTGATCTAGAGCAGCAATTTGAACCCAGATCCCCAATGTTCCAATAATTTCCCTAACCACAAGACTTTTTAGAGTGAGTTTTTCCTCAGACTCTGCAGTTAGGTTGCTCAACTGTGTATAAAGGATTAAATATGCTTTGGGCTAGGCAAAAGAAAGGGTTTGTCAATAACTGAGTGGCACTGTATGTACACCTTACATCTCTGTGTAACAAAAGACAACACTCTCATAAGACAGACCTCTACCTTCTGCACTCATGTATATTTTCTAAATCATAATGGCTTTTCACATTTCTTGTCTTTTCAAACTTTACTTGAACTCCCCAAAACAAAGTTTGATAATAAAATATTTCCTCTTCATACACCCCCTCAATCTTAATGATCACGGAAGTTTCTTTCTTTCTTTCTTTCTTTCTTTCTTTCTTTCTTTCTTTCTTTCTTTCTTTCTTGTTTGTTTGTTTGTTTTCTTCCTGTTCAACAAAGCAAATCATCACTCTCAATTTCTGAACTTTCTGAGAGCAGCACGAGATGGCACTTAAGGCAAGAAAGTACATGAGACTATTAGAGATTTAACAGCACTGAATCAGGGGAAGGGGATGAGTCACTGATTTATAAGAGTTTATAAATGTTTTATCACCCCTGTCGTCTCGCAATGGTGCATTAACCCTGTTACATTTGACATCTTAGGAATGATCACACAATTAGTTATTTAATTTATACTTGCCATATGTGTCTAGGCTGCAACTGGAGGCTGGTATTTCTTAAATAATCATTTTGAATATTAGCAAGAGAAAACACGAAAATTTATTTTGAAATGACATTTGTGCAAAATAAGAATAAAAAGAAGCACAATAGGCACATTTATTATTGTATTATATTATTACAATTTAAGACGAATTAAAGTCAAAGACTTTTATAACAGTAATAAAACATTTAGAAGGGTATAATACTCTTCACATTACTTTTCATCTATGTGCTATCAAGACATGTCACAAACATTAATACATGACACTCTGAGAGAAGGAGGTATTATTTCCGTATTCCATGGGGAACTGTGGCTTGTCTAAAGTTATAAAGGAAGAGCTATGAACTTAACATAAATCTCCTACTCCCAATCGAATGCTTTAACCACAAAAACACCCTAAATCTACTTATCAAAAAATAAGCCTTTCCCCCCTATTTAAGCAAATTCATCCTGAAGTAAATCGATGTGTCTATTTGAGACAGTTTCCTCATGTGTGAGCAAACAACATTGGTATAAATTATTACAGAGTAGATGTTATCAGCTAGAATGTTTATTTATTAGGTGGTCATTCAAAAAAAGGTGTCAGTATACTGACATATTACATATAGATGTTGTAGTGCAGCATAGGCATGCAAGGGAGTGGATGGCCCTCCTTCAGTGACTTTCTTTGAGGGAGCCACATCTCCTGACTATCACCTTCTCGGTTAATAACAGAAGTATGAGGGTAGATTAGCATTCCTGGGATTCCCAGGCCAGGTATGGCAGTACCTACCCTTAGGTAGGGTGAGGCAGGGTAAGCAGCAGTCTATCCCTTCTGGTTCTTAGGCAGGGAAAGCAAAGGGGGTGAAAATTAATGCAATATAGACTTCACAGACAAGGGATGAGCACTAATTCAGGCCTCCTGGCCTGGGGGTGGGGGGTGGGGAATCTGTGGCAGGATGGTAGGGCAACACAGTCCTGCCCGAATCCACCATGTCCCAGTCCAGAACCCTAGCAATGGTGGAACATTTCACCACTGGGTCATTGGGGCTCCAGCTGAAATGTGCTGACTGGGGCTCCAGTACAAACACAGCTGGCCATGGGCTCCTTGCTATCCTGTCCCTGAAGTGTACCTGGGTCTCAGGGTCATCCTCCATCTCCTCTAAGTACACAGCTAATGGTAGCCCCAGCAGTTTCTTGGCATCAGACATCTCTGGTGACTCTAAGAGTTCGGGATCATCAATGGAAGAGCTGGAGTCTCTGATGGGTTCAGGTGCCAGCAGCAGGCAGGACTTTTCCCTTGTGTCTTCCCCTCAACTGAGGTAGATGACCTGCTTCTTAGACTTCCTTTTCCTGTCCTTCCCTTCTGCTTCCGGTTTGGTGGGTGTGGGCTTCCTGATTCCACCCACTATGAGGTGTTTGTCCCTCCCTCATGTAGGAAAAATATTGTATGTTATTATAATAGTATTATTTATTTTGTCCTTTATTTTGAATGACAGCAATCTCATCTGTTCTAGTGAGGTCTGGCATCTCTGAGAACACAGTTGATTTGAGATTTGATTTGGGAAAATACTAATAACTTATAGGGATGGACTCAGATCAAGGGATGTGCCTCTAAAAGCATACCTTCCATTCAAAGAGCTTTTCATTCAAGTTCCAGTTTTAGGCTCTATCTAGGGTAGGGTCTTTGATTATATCCACAGTTATACTTACAAGAAAGGAGGATAGCAGGATGCTCATTTACTACAGTGTTGTAGGATAAACAGAAGAGAATGCTCAGTAGCAGGATAGAAGGCAAGCTGTAGTTTATTAATCATGGGGGGAAGGCATCGTTAGTACAGTAGACTCTCAGAATTATGAACACCTCGGGAATGGAGGTTGTTTGTAACTCTGAACAAAAAAGTATGGTTGTTCATTCAAAAGTTTGTAACTTATTATTGACTTAAGACAACTTTGAAACTTCACTATGCAGAAAAAAAATGCACATTTAACCATCTTAATTTAAATAAACTAAGTGCAGAAAGGTTTCTTACCTTGTCAATTTTTTAATTTTTTTCCAACTTTTTTTAGACATTTAAATTTAGTACAGAACTGTTCTGTAATAGCTTTTTTGTTTGCTGTTTGTTTTTTTTTTTTTTGTCTGCTGCTGCCTAATTACATACTTCTAGTCCAAATGAGGTATGTGGTTTATTGGTCAGTTTGTAACTCTGGTGTTTGTGACTCTGAAGTTCTACTATGCTAAGAAAAGGGGAAAAATTCTACATGATTAGGAAAGTTGAACTAAAGAAGATGGTGAGAAAAGTGATATAAATTACTTTTTAAAAGTTAAAATCTAGCAGACTTTTCACAAAACTTATGGGGAAAGAGACGAAGTAATGTTAGTGATCGGGGGGGGAGGTCCATATATCAGATTAAGCACAACCTCAGAAACAAAGAAATTCTATTGCTCCCATCTTCTTTTATATATAAAGATCCCTAAACATTTTTCAGTTGTTGTGCCAGTTTTTAACAGCCTTTGTAAAAGTATATAGGCCATCACACCAACATAGACTAGCCAGAGCTCTCTGACTATGGATTTCCTTACTCCCAAGTCTCTATCTAAGAGAGTGAGACAGACAGAGAGAGATCACCTCACTCACATATGAAATATTCACAGCTCAGGGATGGAACAGAACTAGTTATTCTTCAGTTAGAGCAGTCTATGAACCTTTTTAATAGGTACAATATACCATGCAGTCAATTAAAGCCACAGGAAATATTTGGGTCAATGAAATGAAGTTATGCAAGTTGGATTTTGGCTTAGACTCTGAGTTAAGCATAAATATTCAGTTCTTGATGGGACAGGAGAAGCCACGCAGGCTCTAATCTTCACAGAATGGGCATCAGTTTTTCATGTCATCTGAAAGATGACACACAACAGAACCTCTTATGACTATGCTTTTTCTTCAGTACTGACTCAGAGGGAAACATATCACATACTGAATCACCAGTACAATGCAAATAATGACCAGAATCAATCCTACTTTGCTTATTTGGTATAAGAAGAAAATGTCATGTTTCAAGGTGCTGGCAGCTATCAGCAGGTGTGTCTTTAATCTATAAGCAGCCATACACTTTTTGAGATGTGCATGCTAGCCCCCTCCCTTTAGTTCAGGGTATATTTAAGATGCAAATGGACTTCTTTATCAAGTAAGATAGCTGAAACAATAGAAACTGCACCCCAAGGGATGAGGCCATATGCAAAGCTAATCAGAAGTGGAGTTCTGTGAACGGAGAGGTTTCCCTGGGGTCTGTTGCAGACACAGCAGAGGTTGTGTGTGTGAAAAGCAGAAATCCAGCAACAGAACAGTCATAAAAGCCAGGACAAAGATAAAAGGAGAGTCCTGTGGCACAGACTAACACGGGTACCCCTCTGGATCTTGTTACCAGAGACAGATAAAAATGCTCTGATAACATGGCTCTGGGTGGAAGCCAAAAGAGAAAGTTTTGTTTGGGCAGAGTGCTAGCTGAAAGCAGGCTTTGTTTTCTGAGAATGAAATAGCCTCATATGGGCCATTCTTTTAAAAAAGAGCCAGAATAGTGTGACTCTGACCATGGACCTCAATAGATTCTATGCCAGAAGCCGGGGGCCAAAATAGACTGTTTATGCTGATTATATATTGGCTGGAAAACCCACCAAAATCGGGGATCATTAAAATGGTGTAAAGCCACAAAATAAAGCAGAAGTTTGAACAATGTATTTTAATAGTAACATACAACACAAATTGACAAGATACACTGAAAACATTGTTAAGTAATGTAGCAGTTTTCTTAATGACAAATCTGCCATCCATAAGACAAATTTTGCAATAATGCTTCACATGTACAGTTAGAAGTGTGTTTGAATTTTTGCAGTGTTTCCATGTATTTTCAACTTATTTTTAGGCATTTCTTAGAACTCAAAACTGTAGCATCTGCCACATGGAAGCCATCATGATGTCTCTACAACTCTGAATAGCTTCTTGACCTTTACAATCACCTAGAGTGAGTCACTCCATCTTATCACAGCAGACGTCAGTGGGAGTATGCATCACTAAAAGGGACAACCAGAATCTACAAAATTTAGACACATGCATCAAATTAGCTCACTTAAAGATCAGTTAATAGCTAAAGAGTTAGGGAACAACTTCATTTCTGCTAGATAGTTTGAAAGGGGATATAAGAAATGAGTATTCACAGTACTTCCTGATGGCAATAGTAATCTGATGATGGCCTGGACAGTGAAAAAGAACATAAAAATTACCTCCTACTAATCTGTTTCCTCAAAGTACACGACACTAGATTCAGAAGAGAGATTTAGGTGCCTAAATCCTATATTTAGGTTCCATCAGCATTCACAATCCCCGCTTCTCAACACTATAGGCATCTAAACTCCTGGCCTTCTACGTTTCCACTCCCATAGCTCCTACAAGTGGGCATGCACAAAACTGCCTAAATTTTACTTCTTCTGAGCTTCTCAGTGTCTTACTCATGCCTAATCCCTATCAGATTCACAATGTAGGTCGGGAAGGAATTTTCCATTTCATGCCTCTGATGAAGTGGGATTTTACCTATGAGAGCTCATGTGGAAAATAATTTTTTTAGTGTTTAAAAGTACTACAGGACTCCTTTTTTTTGTTGTTGTTGCTGACAGACTAACAGACTAACATGGCTACCACTTTGGAACTATATCCCAATGTTTAGCACACTCAGCCAGGATATGGAAAATTGAGGTTCACATCTCAGTCTGCCTCATGAGAAGCAAAGACTTAAATCCTGGTCTCCCACCTCCCATTGAGTGTCCTACACACTGGACTATAGGAGGGTATTCTGAGGTAGCATCTTTCCTGTTGAAGCTGTTGTATGAAGTATATAAATAGTCATTGGGTCAGCTGTGCACTCAGGTAGGAGACCAGGTTCTAATCTTTGTTCCATATCAGGAAACGTGGGGATTTGAATCTGGGTGTTCCACATCCTAGGTGACTGCTTTAACTATTGGGTAACTGGTTATTAGGGAGGACAGGGAAGAAAAACCACCTCCTCCTTGTTTTATCTTAGAAAAGGCACCTAACATAACTCATTCTTACTGCCAGGAAAGGATTTATAGCTGTGACTCTCTAGTGGAGATAAATGCCCACCTCTGGCCTGAAGTTAGGTTGTAAACTATCTTTGGCTATGTCTACACTAGAAAAATTAGGTCGACTCGACTTAATAAGGTTGACATTGTCGACTTAAAGTTGACCTTATTAAGTCGACTTAACAAAAGTCGACTTAACTTTTCCAGTGTAGACATAGCCCCTTTTCAACCTTATTAAGTCGACTTAATACTTTAAGTCAACTTAGTAAGGTGGACTTAGGTGCTAATCCCCGCCAACACTGGCTTAAGTGGATCTAATAAGGTCGATTTAAGTGTTAAGTTGACCTAAATCGAGGTGTTATTAAGTCGACTTAACTTTTCCTTAAGTAGACGTAAGGAAATGCTTAAATCGACTTAAGGAAAGCCCATTGCGGACGCGGAGTAGTTTAGGTCGACTTAAGCTTCCTTAAGTTGACCTAACTTGTAAGTGTAGACCAGAGGTGCACAATCCATGGCCCTCAGGGCAATATAAAATATCATTGGAAACTGGCCCAGCAAAGCGGCAGACTTGTTCTGCCCTGTCCTGCTGTGGCCAGGCTGGGGAGTTTCAAACCTCCCACCCTGAGCATGCTCAAACAGAGCGTGCTCAGGGTGGAAGAGGCCTGGCTCAGGAACAGCTCTGCTGGCCACCCCTGCATCTCCAGGCCTCCAGCCATATAAAGGGGGCTGGGAAGGGGCCACCGGGTGGGGGGGGTGCAGGAGAAGGTAAGGGGCTGCCGGGGGGCAGAGGAGCCAGGGGGAGGGCAGAGGATTGTGGAAGGGGCCACGGGGTGGGCAGAGGATCATGGAAGGGGCCACAAGGGGTGAAAGGGCAGAGGGGCACATTCAGTCACAGCTATCTCATTAGTGACTAGGAAGCGCATGAGAAATTTCGTGTTGAACTAGATCTTAGTAAGTAAATACTGGTGTTCAAATCCTGTTCACTTTTGCATACAAAAATAAAATTGTTTAAAATATTGTATAGAACTGTAGTTAATTACAATATTCATGAATATTATTTTCGTTTACCATGGCGCTGTCATATATACGACATATTACGTTGGATTTGTGGCCCTCGAGTGGTCTTACAAAATGCAATTTGGCCCTTGGCCCAAAAAAGGATGTGCACCCCTGATGTAGAAGCACCCTCGGAGCTGTGAATTCTAGGAGGTGGTAGGGCACCTAAAAGTTAAGTATTTCAGTGCTTAAGTTTCCCTTGTGACTCTAGCTCCATGGCTCTCTTTCCGCTGGGTGACTTCCACCAATGTTTTTCTACTGCTTCCTTCCTTCATCTTGCAATTGTTAAACAAATCACTGCAATCAGATTGAGTGACTGTTTTTCACCATCCATCAGTCAAATTTCCTTAACTAATATTCACATCAACAAATGTGGAGGGGTAGTGCTTAAGCAGAGTTCAAGCATCCAGATGATTTGGTTGCTTTGTAGTTCTGAACTCACTAAGCTTACATGTGAGTGGAAGTTTCCCATGACATAATACTATGAAATCTGCTTGCGCTGTTAATTTTGATTAATAGAAGGACACCTGACGTGAGCTCTATAGCACTCTAACAACACAAATTATAACAATTCACAGAAAAATGGCAAAGTAACAAATAAGCAAGCAATAAACAACCCAGTCAAACAACTCAACAAGCTAGCACAATAAAAACCAATCTATCAAACTGAATGAAAAATACTGTCTTAAGTCTGAGCTTCCCTACCATTCAGTTTTCTTCAAATTTTACCCCAAATAAGTTTTGGAGGCAGGAACCATGCCTTTTTATGATTGTAAAGTGCCAGCCAAAAAGAAACAAACCCCCCCCCCCCCAACAAACAAAAATCAGAGATATTGAAGGACCTACTTTTCATAAAGCATCCAATTTAAGAAAAGTAGGTCTCTTATGATGTCTCAGATTTCACACCCAAAATGGAGGTATTTAAAACTAGATCTTTGAAAACCTTCATTGGCATTATAGTATTTCTTTAATAATATTAGATTTTTCTGTAGCAGCCATCTCCATAGTAGCAAATAATGTCTGTAGTTTTGCTTAATAGAATATACCTCACAACATGACCTAATTATCACACTTGTCCAGAGGGCACTTTTTCAATGACAGCAATGCACAGTTTCACTGTGTTTGAGTTCTTTTAAAACTACCTTTACTGGTGAGTGATCACTATTAGAGACAGGACACTGGTTTTAATTAACTAAAGTGTGATCCAATACAACAAATCCAATTTTGTCTCAATATTTGTGTCAAGTAATTCACTGTAATTTTAATTGATTGGTTTAGGTGAAAATCCACCCATAGGTCCTCTACAGATGACAGTCTGTCCATGCAACAGAATCCATGTTGGTGTTCAGGTCAGGGTAAGGCATGGGGAAGGTATTCTGTGGGGCATACACTCTTTTTTTACAATATTGTACCATATAAAATACAGATTTTAAGGTTAGAAGTATAGCTGGTCAAAATTTTTCCAGAAGAACATTTTGCCATCAGAAAATAACAATTTTGTGAAATCAAAACATTCTGTGGTAATTTGTCAGTTTCAATGACATTTTCTTTGGGGGAAAAATGGAAATAATAAGATTTTGATAAGGTCAATTTTATTGGAATGTAACATTTCCACGTTTTGTTTCAAATGAATTTTCATTTTGAAATTTGTTTCATTTTATATTATATAATACATTGCAATATAATATAAAAAGAAAAAAATGAATGACCCCCAAATTTTTAAAAAAAAAGATTTAATGGGAAATTTTAATTTTTTTTATTTTTTGTTCCAATGCTGAATAAACAAATTTGAAATTGTTGAAATTCCTAGAAAATAAAAATTCTGGTTCACACATTGTTCTAACCACAAGGGATCTCTCTGATCATCTATTCTGACCTCAGGCATAATAGAAATTATGCATGCAGGCAAGGTCTGAAAGAAAGGATGGATAATATGTGACAGATGTTAGTCATTTTTACAGCTGGGTTAAATTTTTTGGATGAGTATTTTATTTGCAAAAATGTATTTGTATTTTGGCTCAACCATAACTAAATGCAAATTTATATCAAATTCACTGAATAGTTTTGACTGAATTGAAAAAGTCAAAATGTTTCATAATTTGGAAATAAAGCTTTTTATGCTATTTCATCCCAGTAACCTGGAATGTGTGAGACCCAATGTCTATTGTGAAGAAGTGATTTGAACTTGGGTTTCCTACAATGAAAAAGGGCTCAGGCTACTGAATTATAAATTATTCTGATTGTGACATGGTCTGGATTTAGGGGACCATTTATGATAATATTTAATATTAAAATTTTGAAATTACATTCATCCATATGGGATCTGCAGTGTTATGTACTGATACAAAGGTTATAATTTGTTAAGAATGACATTATTGTTTATTTGTATGTGTCATATCTGTATAGAAGTTATGAATATGTTTGATATATCTGTATTTTAACTTGTGCTGTTTCTGGGCCACACCTCAGACTGGCTATGTCTACACTTGTAATTTTAAGTCAACTTAGTGTGTCTACACTTAAAATTAAATTAAAGTCAACTTAAGGGGGAACTTACAAAGTCGACCTAGAGCATCCACACTGCCTAGGTCGATTTCTAGGGGCTAGGGAGACCTTGGGCAGGTCCACGGTGGCGGGGGGGGGGAACCCCTTGTGTGCAATGGGGCAAAGAGGGACAGGGACCCTGGCAACGCATGTGGGCAGGATGTGATGATGTCGGGATTTAGGGAAGCATTTATGATATTTTCTATTCATATATCATAAATGCTATAATCCATAGGAACTATGTCATGTTTGGTATCAATAGAAAGGTAGTAATTTGCTGGGAATGATTATATAGTTTATGTCTGGGAATTGAATTTGGATTAGAAGTTAGTTTAGTTAGGAATTTAGTGTTATAGCTATACTTTAACTTATGTGATTTTATTGAAATGCCTGAGACAGGCGGCTGTGTAAAACCATTGTGTCCTTAATGTTAAGGAATGTGCCAGCTACAATGGGCCCAGGGATAAGCTGATGAGCCATTAAGGACATAAGGAATACAACCATTGTGTCCTTAATGGCTCATCAGGTTACTCCCTGGGCCCATTGTAGCTGGCACATTCCTTAATATTAAGGACACAATGATTTTACAAGTTAAAGTATAGATATAACACCAAATTCCTACCTAAACTAAGTTCTAATCCAAATAAAATCCCTAGACATAAACTACATAATCATTCCCAGCAAATTACTACCTTTCTATTGATACCAAACATGACATAGCTCCTATTGATTATATCCTTTATGAGATGTGAATAGAAAATAATATCATAAATGCTTCCCTAAATCCAGACAGCATCACACCCTGCCCACACGTCCTGCCTTTGGGGGGCCTGCCAGGCTCCTCCTGTGCCCCCCCCAGCAGGGAGGGCATTGGTGTAGTCCTAGGGTAGCCCTAAGTCAACTTAGGGCTACCTCAGGGCTACACTGGCTTAATTCGACTTTAAAAAGTCGAATTAAGCCTTAAGTCTAATGAAAAGGTGGTTTAATAAAGTCGACTTAATTTTCATTACGTCAACTTTATTTTCCTTAAGTCGACTTAAGCAAGTTGCTTAAGTCGATCTAAGGAAACTGTAGTGTAGACGCAGGGTAAATTAAATCGACTTAAGCAAGCTTAAATTGACTTAATTTACAAGTGTAGACGCAGCCACTGAATGCCTACAGCCATAGCCAGGTTAATGGCCCATTAAGGGAACTCACAGGTACAATGGGCCCAGGGAGAGACCTGATGAGTCTCCAGGACTTGCCCATGTGACTCTGAACTCCATTTTGTTTCTGCAAAATCTCTCACACAGTATGAGAAAGGCCAGCGGACATAAAAGGTCATTCCACGACCACCATTTTGTCTTTCAGTCCATGTAGCTTTCAGTCAATATCTACCTCTGGGCTTATTCATCTGCAACTGAAACTGTGAAACAAAGGACTGAGACCCATCCTGTTACTGGATATATACCAGAGAAACTACATAAACCTGCAAAGTGCAAATTCTGCCAAGGACTTGATTTACATGGATGTTTAAATCAAGGTATGTATATGATTTGCTTTGATCCTTATATTTCTCATAGTTTGTTTCTTTCCTTGTATAATAAACCGTTAGTCCTAGTTAATAAAGGATTGGCTGGCAGCGTGCTAATTTTGGTCAGATCCAAATATGTAGTGATCTGGTACTATAATGACCCTTTGGGGACAGAAGAACTCTCTCTGGGAAAAGAGCATGGAGTTTTAAGTAACTTGTCTCTCTACTAAATGCAGTAGCTGTTTAGGAGACAGAGACTGAAACTCAGTAAAGGGGGCTGAGTATATTTTGTTGTGACTTCTTGATAACCAGTGTGGGGAATAAGAAGCATTGTTTGTGGCTGGTTGGGGAAGTTTGTTGTCGGCTAACCCACCAGTACTGGGAGAACCTGCTCTCCTTTACCTGCCTGCCCTGATCTTGGAATTTTCAGGTAGCTATCCCAGGTGGGCTGGGTCACACTGATGTAGTACTTTCTGAGTCTCATTTTGAAACGGTTATTGGATCAGGGGTTTGAATGTAGGTTTCTCATATACTAGGTGAGTTCCATCATGAATGGCTTATCAGTAGGGCTGGGAAAAGACATGACAATGATGCTACCGTCTGGTAGTTAGGCACTCACATAGAATGTGGGAGACCCAGGCTCCAATCCCCACTTTTCCACTTCTGGCTGGTTTCCTTTGCTTTGGTCTAAATCCTTGAGAATTGAAATAAAATGTACTGGCTTAAAAAGAAAGGTTCTATTCTGACATTAACAACTTTATTCAATTTGTTTTTGACATTAACTTTTTTGACTTTTCAATTTGCCAATTTTTTTTAAAATGTTACTTTTGGATTGGCTCAAAACTTCTGGGGTTTTTTTTTTCTGCTTTTCAGAACTGAAAGCAAATTGAAAAACTCCATTATTCACCCAACTCTAATCATGTTGCTTAATGCATTTTGGAAAGCACTTATATACTGTTGATGATGGTATCAGAACCTACGTAGTATAGAATTTTAGAAAGGATCCAATTTTCATTTAAAGACTTCAAGTGACAGAGAATGCATCATTTCCTACATTAGTTGTTCCAATAGTTAATTACAGTCTCTGTTAAAAATTTGCATCTAATTTTAATCTATGTAACTTTCAGCTTCCAGTCATTGGATCTTGTTATGTCTTTGTTTGCTAGTCAAATTCCAAAGGGGTAGCCGTGTTAGTCTATTGTAGAAAGACAACAGAGTCTTGTGGCACTTTTAAAGACTAACAGATTTATTAATCGCATGAGCTTTCGTGGGAGAAAATCCCACTTCGTCAGACGCTTTGAAGATAGGAAAGTTACAGAGTGGGAGAAAATTAAATGCAGGGGAGTGTATGACATAGCATCAGGTCAGGCTGTAACAGCAAATCAAAATAGGTGTTAGGATTCAAAACACTGGGGAACAGCACATAGAGGAGACTCGCATTACATCAAGTGAATTGACCTCCCTCTCCTCTATGTGCTGTTCCCCAGTGTTTTCAATCCTAACACCTATTTTGATTTGCTGTTACAACCTGACCTGATGCTATGTCATACACTCCCCTGCATTTAATTTCCTCCCACTCTGTAACTTTCCTGTCTTCAAAGCGTCTGACGAAGTGGGATTTTCTCCCACGAAAGCTCATGCGATTAATAAATCTGTTAGTCTTAAAAAGTGCCACAAGACTCTGTTGTCTTTGTTTGCTAGGTTAAAGAACTCTTTAATATCAGAAGTCTTCCCAAGTTTTATATACTTTCCCTGCTAGTTTTATATTGCATTCACCTCATTTCCTGACATTCTCTTCACTACGATAAATTGATTTAATTTCTTCAGTTTCTCTTTGTAAGGCAGATTTTCCAGACTTCCTTTCCTGTGGCTCTTTGCTGAACCCTTTTACTAGACTTTGGCAGGAATAGGCTGAAGAAGCATGGGGACAAAGATCTGCTGACAGGTGAATCCTCTCCTCCCACTACTTATCACACCTGTACAGGGGAGAGCAAGGAAGAAGAAAGGTCCTGAAAAGATGGTTGTTGCCATTGGACTAAAATAATCTTCATGAAGTAGCTTTACAGCATTCTGCAGGCTGAGTAGTTGTGCATACTGCTCTGTACCTTTCACCTTGTCTGCACTCATCGCCCACCCACCCACCCTTTTGGATACTGTGCTCAGGATTTAAGCCTTAGTGCATAGAGTATACACAAATGTTCTAGTTCATTGTTATAATCCTTTCTTTTAAGCAATTATTAATAACAAGGGTATTTTTATGCTGTACAATTTCCACTGCTGTTATGGTAAACATGCTACATATTAGTTATATTATCATTGTATATGGCATTCTATATTTATTGAAAATATTTCTACCATAGCTCCATCATTTCTGAAAGCTGTTGTTATCTGTACAGATTGAAAAAAAAAGTTTTATTTGTGGTCCCCCCCCACAGAAGCATACATAACTGGATATTTGAAAGTAGTGTCCTCTACTGAGAGATGAGGTAGGGGAAGTAATATCTTTTCCTGGATGAACCTCTGTTGGTGAAAGAGACAAGCTTTCAAACTCCACAGAGCTCTTCTTCAGGTCAGGTCCTAAAGAGGAGCTGTGTGAAGTTTGGTAGCTTGTTCACCAACAGAAGTGAGTCCAAGAAAACATATTACTTCACCCACCTTGTCTCTCTTGTATCTTGAGTTCAATGCAGGAACACTGACAGAAGCAAATTTTACTTAATTATTCCTCTAAATCTATATATATATAGAAATATATCTGTACACCACCTTTAAATAACATTGCCTTAATAATATTCTGTACAAGAGTGGGTACATAATTGGGAGCATTAATATTTTCTCATTTATGTATTTCAGGCCTGTTTTTAGAAGTATGTAGTAAAATACAGCATATAGTACTTGCAATATTTACATAATGAAAATTGACATGGTGCAGGGGGACTTCTCAGTATTCATACTACTTACCCACTCCACAGCTTTTAACAATTGACTGTGAAATCCTGCTGACTTGCATGCATCTACAACAGGACCCAAAGACTGGTGATGGGGAACTTCTCTCCGGTGGTTCTCATCTGAGCTTTGGTACCCTTCATTAGTTCCCAGTTTGTTTCTACTGTACATTCAAATCTTTGGATCATTGGGCCCATCCATAGATCAGAAACCAGCTGTATCTGCACCGATATCTCCATTTATGATTCACTAGAGAGCTAGTTTACACTGGGACTATTCATATTACAGTTAAAGCCCATGAAAGCTGAAGTTAAAGCATTTTCAGTGAATGGTTTTGGGGCGTGGAACAAGATTCCAATGGAAATTACACAAATCTCATCTAGCCACCTCTAGGTCATATGGTAAGACAAGTCTTTCCATCATAATTAGCATGATTATATAATACATAACACAAATATGCAAACCTGATTTGGGATAATGACTCCATTGTGCTAAAATCATTCAGTTGATCAGGGAGATTGATCAGATGGCAGTGAATTCACTGCCTTCAGTGAGGAGAACCCTAAACCAGGCCTCTGGATCTGATTTGGGATCATGAACTCATTGTGCTAAGAACTGTACATATCTATATCTATATCTATATCTATATCTATATCTATATCTATATATAAAATTCATTTGTCTTTGGGGCAGTGACTGACTGACTGACTTTCAAGGCACCTTGAAAGCTTGATCTATTTCCTCTTGGAGGTGGAAAGGTTTAATTGGGCCTTTGTGGGGAAGTCCAGTTTTGTGGATGTCCTATAGGGAGTTGAGTTTTGCTGACAGCTGCCAGTTCACATATTTTTGTCTTTTGGCTGTAGATTATACTTCTTCTGTATATGTATACATACAAAACAAAGCCAACTAAACCAGAGAAGGAAGGAGAGCAGAAATGTTCAGTAGGGACTGGTTCCTGGACATTTATGTTACCTGTGAAGAGCTGTGCTTCTATAGTGATAGACACTGGAGAAATCCTGAAGTAGACAGAAATAATTTTTTAATTAAACATCTATAACAGATTATATTAATGTTACTTTCTATTTCCTTTTTTAATTGACCTCAGTGAGACATAATGGAAAAATCTCTTATGCTGGTTTTCTATTATTTTTCTCTGCTTAATACACAGTAAAACATGTCATGGTCAGTTTTCAGATTTTCAAACTTACCTTCTCTAACTGTGTGACTACAATAGATATGGTCAGTTATGGGGCAGCTAACTGCAGAAAATATTTTGTTTTCCTCCTTGGATGCAACCATTATTGAATTTAAATTAAGCATTCATTTCAGTGAGCAGGGATTTGCATGTTTAACTCATGATAGCATTATTGAGACTTCCATACATAAATCCCCATTCATTGTGAGATAAAAATACACACTATTAATTAGATCTCTCAACTATCCCAAGTTACAAGGAAACTTTTTCTTATTTTAGACCAAATGTATAACTGGTCTTATGTAACACTATTTGCATCAGAAATGCTGAGTCAGAACTTTATGAATACATCCACACAGCCAGTGGCACCAACAATCAGCTTATGGGGCTTGTACCACATTGCTTAAAATAGGACTGTGGGCAGCGCTTTTAACTTTCAGCTCAGGCAGGACACTGAGCTCTGAATTCCAGGGACAGTGGTTTTGGAGTTGGAGCTCCAACCTAAGCTGTTTAGTTCCATTAGTAACCCAAGCCTCACAAGCATGAGTCTGTTGACCTGGGTTCAGAGGCTTGCTGCTGTGGGCCTTATAGATGTACCCTGAGAGTATAGAAAACTGTATTTAGGCTAAAGAAATCTATTCCCTATTATCCTAAGCTTCCTGAGTAAGTATTTTTCTTGCCTGTCTCATTTTTGGTCATCACTGATATTGGGGACAAACCTGCTCTCATTGAAGCCAATAGTAATCTTTTCATTGAATTTAATAGACCAGATTATGCTGTAATGCACATTGTTTTAAGGTCTTATATTCACTGACATGGCAAATTTGCCATCATCAGATTGATCTCCCTGATCAGCTGAGTGATCTGTAAAGAGTAAGTCCACCCCAGAGCATAGCGCTGAGTCAGTGGGAAGGGGTTTCCCTCCAACTCAGCCTACTAAAGACACCGCGGTAAGTAAGTGGTAGGCAACTGGAGGGAGATATGCCGAGTATTTTAAGTACTTTGTGTCTCTCTCTCCAATTGCCACCAAAATTGCACCACAGTGTAGACCAGGGCTAAATCACCTCTGGAGTCACTCTTTTAGTGATGTGACAGTAGATTTTGGCTCAATGATAGCAGGATTGCACACTTGGTATGCCAAATTTAGTCTTTGGCATTTTAATATGCATGCCTTACATATTAGAACACTGAACAATATTCGTGATAATTTTACTAGAGTATTTGCATTTCTGCACTGTAGGCTGTGTGGCCTTTCTTGGACCCAGAAGGAGAGGCTGCCTGGGTGGGTGGAGCCAGAAGTGGGTAGATGGGACAAGAAGTATAAGAAGCAGGGCATCTGGCTGAATTGAGGCCAAGACAGGGAGGGAGACTGATGCCTCCTGTTGGCTCTGAGCTGCTGCTCCTACCTGCATAATGGGTTACAGTTAAGGGGGGATCCTGCATAGATGGATGCAGGGCAGCTGTCCAAAGGGTGTGGGGAAATATTTGGTTCTGCACCTAAGGCATCAGGCTTGTGTCAAATGCTGAGTTGTACTATTGCAAGATATTGTTGGATATAGTTCAACATGAGTAAACAAAACTCTGGGAAAAATAGACACCAATGCAGCGCTTATAATGCCAGACATTTGTATAATATAGTATATCTCAACCTAACCATTGTGTGTTGGTTAATGGCCAGGGCCTGTACAGTTTTATATTGCCTTTTAGTCAAGGCAGATTATTAACTCACAGTCTGATAAATCAAGTGTGAGGATCCCTCCCGAGGCTCACAAACCTCTTGTTTCCAAGTCTTTGAAAAAATAGGTGTCTGAATATCCTGATGGCCACCCCTAATTACTTCAAGAGCTCAAGCACTATTTTCATAACTGAACAAATGAAAAAGAGAGGAAGTGAAGAAGATATTCAGTGAAAACTAGAAATGTACATGGTGCACAAATCAGGCACAACAGAGCTATCAAAAGTGCTACCAGCAATTAAAGCTGGCTTAAGGATCTATTTTCTGAAATAAGCAGTAAGGGCTTGGTCCTGTGCCCACTAAAGTAAACTGTAAAGTTTCTATTGACTTCAGTAGGGCATGATAAGGCACTATGGCTCTGTTTACACTAGAAAAGTTAAGTCGATTTTGTTAAATCGTCTTAATAAGGTCGACTTTAAGTCGACTTAAGTTGACCTTATTAAGTCGACTTAATAAATTTGACTTAGGCACTAATCCCCGTCCACACTGGCTTTAAGTTGACTTAGGGAGTTGACTTAAGGCTTAAGTCGACCTAAAAGGAGGTGGTGTTAAGTCCACTTAAGCTTTCCTTAAGTCAACTTAAGGAAATGCTTAAGTTGACTTCGCAAAAGTCCAGTGTGGACACGGCTTTGTTTAGGTCGATGTAAGCTTCCTTAAGTTGACCTAATTTGCCAGTGTAGATACACCCTATGAGAACAGATAAAATAATGGCAATTAAAAGTAAATTAGAATGTATTCACTGTTAAGGAATTAACAAAATACTGAACTATATAAAGTAAATACAGAGCTGAAAAAAAGTCTTACAATAAAAGATCCCCAAGAAAATCACTTGAAAATGAAAGATATTTTAATGGCATATGTCAGGATCAAACTTTTTATATATTTGCTTATATTACAAAAAAATGGGGGGGGGATATTTTCTTTTTTAAATATACAATAATTCCATTAAATCATCAAATAAAAAATAAACATGGGAGTTATATTAAAGGAATTTATACTCTGATTCTGTTTTGTTGTCATCTGTGTGGGTGGACACTGCACAAATGGACAGAAAATGATGAGCACAGTATATGTCCCAACCAAAACTGTAAATATTGATTTTGTTTTCCATACCATTTAATACATTCAAAGATAGAAAATTCATTATAGCCGGAAGAATTTAATTGCCAGATTGTTAGAATATAGGTATACAAGGGGCCAATTGTTTCCTCTCTTATACACTATGATTAAGACAGAGTTATCTGAAAAAAAGAACTAAAATCTCACTAATAAGATTTCTTATCCTAGTATTATATGCACAAAAAAACAGACATAACTGTCATCCCTAATGCTTTCATATAGCAAACACATACAGTCAATGTAAGAATTATCATGTGGTTCAGATCATTCCCCAATTAATATTGTAAATACAAATTAAGATGAGACTTAAGAAAAAGCTGAAAGACTGAGCTGCCTTCTATTGCTAGACCATCAAATAATTGAATTATATGACTAAAATCTTACTCACTGCCATGAAAAGAACGATATAGAGCATATTCAAGGGACACTATGATATCAAAGCTCTTATGAAAAGGAATTTTATAAATGTTAAAAAGAGAAACTGTAGCACAAATTGTAACTAGAACCAAGAGTTGCTAAATTAGAAATAATCCATATCAGATTTAAAATTCTAAAAAGATTTATAAATGAGCCAAACTAATTATCTTACACACATAACAGAAAAAGCTCTAAGATGTACAGAAATTGAAATAAATGAGATACTGATAGCTAGAAAATTAAAGTTAAGTTATTCTGCCAGAACAGGATGAACAGGGCCAAATTATGACTCACCCTAGCAAAACTGGAGAGGTATTTGATGACTTTTATAGTACTTTATGTAACAAAGCCCAAACTCATAAACGGTATGTAAAATGCATCTGAACTAAGTATACAGAAATTTGAAAAGACGGATGCTGAAATATTAGAAGATATAAAAGTTGTACATATTTTAAAAATGGAAAAGACCTAGGACCTGGTGATTCAGCAGTTGAATACTATAAAATATTTAAAGCAGACTAAGTAGACCTTCTCATGATTACCTCTTTAATGTATTGTGTATTATTATATAGGAAGAATTACCTTTAGTTTGAATCATATTATCATAGTCACTATCATACCTATACCTGAAAAGCACCTTCCAATATATTCATGCTTCTTTATCTTGTGAAAGTCCAACTAGGGTGTATAAGAAAGAAGAATGTAATATAATTTAGCAGTTTTAGGGATACTCCCCTTCATCCAATCAGAAAACAAACCTTCCTCTAAATGAAGAGAAAGCCTTTGAGTGGGTGGAGTTCAGATATTTGAAAACAGCTTTCTCAGCTATAATTAATTATTTGGGTAACAGCTATCCTTTTTCAGGCAGTGAATGGAAACTACTTTCACCCCTTTAAATACCTGAGGAGTTCTAGATCAGGATGCCCACCTTTTCCCTCACTTTGCTAGACCCATGTGTATAATACATCTAGAAATATAAAAATAAAAAGATTAATTATTGTAACAAAAGATAAAGAACAATGTAAAACTGACTCATATTCTGATGACATTTTATTATGGAGTAAAACATAGTTAAGTTTCAGTTGCATTTCTCTTCAAAGCTTGATTTTGCCTGTCTACTCTAAAATTAGTACAAAAAATCACATTGTCATCAAAACGTTTAGATAAGATTTGGGTCTGTGGTAGACTATTTTTGGTAAATGTGATGGCAATTGAGCAACAGTTGTTTATTTGGAATAGGGGTTGGCAACCTTTGCTGACCCCCACGTTGGCTCCTCCTCCTCAACTCTTAGCTAGTGCCTGCAGCTTCCTCCACTGAAAAAAACAGCAGCCACCTGAAAATTTGGCAGCAGCCATGGCTGCTGAAAGGAATCATTTGGGGAAAGAAGCAATCTGCAGCAGCTTCTCTTGGAGGCATGCCTGGGGACAGGGGTCCCCAGACACACTGCAGAAAGAACCTGCCGGAGTGGCTCCTTTTGGCGGTGGCATGCTTCAGAGAGGAGCTGCTCCAGACAACTTCTTTCTTCAGCATGCCTGGGGCATGGCATGGCAGACTCCCCACACCTTAGCCATCCCTGAAGAAAGCCACTGGGGGTAGCTCTTGCAGGAGTAGCAATTTCTGTGGTGCCGCAGAGGGTGCCGTGTGCTATTCCAAATGGGCTTACGTGCCATTGTCAGCACATGTGAGGGGGTTGCCTACCCCTGATTTGGAACATCCTTAAAGTAAAGATGTTTTGAAAGACTTTCAGAAAATCTTTGATGAGGTCTCTCACCAAAGGCTCTTAAACTAAGTAAACAGTCATGGGATAATAGGGAAGGACCTCTCCTGTATCAGTAACTGCATAAAAGATAGGAAGCAAAGAGTAGGAATAAGTAGTCAATGTTTAGAATGGAGAATGGTGAATATCAGTGTCTCCCAAGGATGTGTACTGGGATTTATGCTGTTCAAGATATTCATAAATGCTCTGGGCAAAAGGGTAAACAGCAAGGTAGGAAAATTTGCAAATAATACAGAATTACTCAAGATTAGTCCAAAGCAGACTGTGAAATGTTTCATAAGGATCTCACAGAATTGGGTGATAGGCAAGAAAATGGTAGATGGAATTCAGTGCTGATAGATTCAATATAATACACACTGGAAAATAATCCCAACTATATATACAAAATGAAGGGGTGTTAAATTAGCCATTAGCACTCACGAATTAGCCAGATGTTTGTTCTTTCTACCTTTCCTTCTTCTGAATCATTAGGGATTGTCTGCAGTTGGAGATGGAATACAGAACAGACTGGATCGGTACTCTGAGGTGGAGTCAAGAGTCCCCTTTCTCAGATGCCAGGCTGGTCTGTGATCAAACTGATCACTAGATTTGGGGTTGGGAAGTAGTTTTCCAGAGGTCAGATTATCAGGGACCTTGGGATTTTTCTGGTTTTGTTTATTGTCCTTCCTCTGCAGCATAAGGTGTGGATCTCCTGCTGAAACCATTTAGGTATAGTTGACCTAATCCATTCCCTGCCTTGCGGGGACCTTGGGCATTACAGGGACATTGGGCATTAATGGCACATTGGTCTCTCTTGTTCTTTGCCTGTAGCACAGCAGTTTAATATCTGGAGACAGAAATTCTTTAGTCTAACTAATATAATTGGGTTTAGTCCAGAGGTATCTGGTGAGACATAATGTCCTGTATTACATGTGAGGTCAGGCTAGATGATCTAATGGCCTCTAACAGCTTCAAATTCTATGAAAACTATAAAAAGCAACAAAAGGATAGGAAAGAGGGGAAACAATTATGTGAAATTGTTATATTTCAAAGGATTGTGTGAACAGGAGTATTAAAAATTCAGCCTGAAGATTCCTTTGTGTTGGCAGTCCATAACGTGGTTGCATTTGGAAGATGTCTTTATTTTTGTTAATACTATTTTGTTCAATCTACTCAACTCAAGCCACTGCACAGGGAATCATGGGGTTTTGTTCTATGTTTACACTGCAAAGAATAATTTGTGGCACTAGTCTTAAAGCCTGGGTCAATTGATCTTGGCTCTTTGGCTTATGTTTCAGGACTGAAAATAGAAGAGTAGATGTTCTTGCTTGGTCTGGAACCCAGGCTCTGAAACTTGGAGAGGGGTAGGGTCTTTGATCCAGACTCCAGCCTGAGGGGGAATGTACCATAGCTATTTTTAGCCCAAGAGCCCAAGCCCAGTCAATTGACTGGGGCTCTGAGTGTGCATCTACACTTACAAATTAAGTCTACTTAAGGAGGCATAAATCGACTTAATTTACTCCGCGACTACAATGTGCTTTCCTTAATTCAACTTAAGCTGCTCCTTAAGTAGAATTAAGGAAAAGTTAGTTTGAATTAATAACACCTCATTTTAATTCAAACTAGTGCTTAAGTCGACTTTATTAAGTTGACTTAAGCCAGTGGAGATGCAGAGGAGTGCCTAGGTGGACCTTTTTAAGTTGACTTAAAATGGTAAGTTGACTTAATAAGGTCGAAAAGGGGCCACATCTACATTTGAAAAGTTAAGCCCACTTCTGTTAAGTCGACTTAATAAGGTCCACTTTAGAAGTCGACTTAACTTTTCAAGTGTAGACATAGCCTGAGACTTGGTGTCATAGATTCTCTTCTGTAATGTAGACATACCATAAGTAACTAAACCCTGCTAGTCACAGAGTAGAAGCCCTTCCTATGTGGCCTTTTTTCTCTATATATTAAGATATTCTGCATTTCTCTCGAACTTTCCATTTGTTTCCATAGCTACCTGTTAACTTAGTGAAACTCTGTTAGAATTCATTTATCCATTTTAGCTGGCTATTTTTAGTCAAGACCATGTTTGACTGCAATCATTTCCAACTCCATATGAGCTTGTCTATGTAAGCATCTTAACAACAATATAGCCACAGGTCTTTAACAACATGTGTCAGCTTCTAACTATTAAGCTTAAATTAAAGTTCTAAAGCACTACACAATCCTGACCGCCGCTCCCCTAGATCAACATCTGATTGATTTTATTTGGGCAGTAAATTACAATTACAAAAATATAACAGCATCTGTTTACTATTGCAGATATGAAGGGTTAATTGATAACAGTAAACTTCACTCTTTCATTCTGAAAAAAATGCATAGCAGTGTTTGCATCTTTCCAGGTCTTCTAAGGCTGCTCCTCAAATCTATGCCTAGATTGGACAAGCCTTTCACAGATAAAATCATAAAAAAACCAGACATCGATAAACCTTTTAACTTAAATTATTAACCTGTTTTTGTACATACTTAAACAATGAAAATCAAAGGGTGCTGTTTTTACTGAGCATAAACATGGAAAGAAGAAAAATATTTCAGTTGCCTAAGAAACCAAATTTTTCAAGCTCTGTCTGGGATACTTGGATTTCATTTTGTGAAATCCATTCAAATAATAGTGCTACAAGCGGTGGGTAAGATTTGCATGAAAACAAAATGAGTTTCTGAAAGTTCAGTTACAAGTTCTTTTTTTTATTAATTCCAACTAAAACCTCTTAAATATTTTTTTTTTCTGGCCAGGTTCTCACCTCAGTTATACAGATGTAAATCTAATAACTTTGCTGAAGACTGATTACTCTGAATTAATACTGGTTTTAATTCAGAGAATAATTTAACCCCCTATTTTAATAGAAAGGCACAAACTCAGCATTTTTATATCCTTGCTTGATGAAAATATTTATATTTCAGAACAATGGGCCAAATTATCCTGTATGGTGTTTAGCAGTCTCTTTGGACTTAGGAGAGCTTCATGTGTAATTTAAGAAGAATTTGAGCTGTGGCAATTATTAGCTAAAGGTACAAGAAGAACTAGGAAAGTCTGTGTTTTATTAATGGATTTAATTCTGAAGAAACATTTCAAAGATTTTCATATATGAAAGTCCCTCTTGAAGGCCTATATTTCACAGAGCAAGTTACAAAACTGACAATATATGAGTATAAATATAGGGAAATAATTTAAAAGTTCAAAATATAATAACATTTATTAGACAAGAAAGTGCAAGTTTCAGGAAAGTAATCGGCATTTTAAGAAGTTCCTTTTGAAGACATTTTTTTTCTTTTGAAAATAATTTTTTATATGTGGTTGTATTAAATGAAATATATATAAGGACAATATACAGTATACACAGGGGCAGAGACATAACATTTTCAAATATTGCTTTTTCATGCTGAGAAAAAAATAGTATTTTATAGAATTAAAATTATATAGTACTGTAGACAGACCTGTAGATTATTTATTAATTATATTGATCATTTAAGAATTCCTAGTTACCAGATTCACAGGTTCTCATCCTAGACCCAGTATTACTAAAATTATTGTATAGTTGTGTATCCCATATGAACAGTGCAACATTCACACCAGAGGCGTCGTTGCCGTCGGGCTGGCAGGGCGTCGGCCCCGGGTAGAATAGCCTGAGCCCCGGATCTATTTTCCCCAGCAGGCAGAGGTTAAAGTAAGGGGGAACAGTTCCGGGGCTCCCAATTTTTAGGGGCCAGCATTCCAGGGCCCCTAAAAATAGAAAACCCAGGTGGAACGCTGTGTTCTGCCCAGGGGCCCTAGCAAAGCCGCAGACTCCTGCTGTGGCCAGTCTGGGGAGATTCAAATCTCCCGCCCTGAGCATGCTCAGACAGAGCGTGCTCAGGGTGGGAGTGGCCTGGCCCAGAAGCGGCTCTGCTGGCTGTCCCTGCAGCTCTGAGCCTCCGGCCAGGTAAGGGGGCTGGGAGGAGGAGGAGGCGGCGGGCAGTGGGGCCGGGAAAGGGGCAGAGGAACTGGGAAAGGAGCACGGGGCAGAGGGACACAGAAGCCGGGAAAGGGGCCCCAGGCCTGATCTGGCCATGCTGCCTGTCCGTGATGATGGCGGCAGAGGGGCAGGATCAGGCCCAAGGGACCGGCATGCAGCAGCGGGAGCAGAGGGGCTGAATCAGGCCCGAGGGGCCGGCGTGCGGTGGCAAAGGGGCAGGATCAGGCCCGAGGGGCTGGTGTGCAGCGGGGCAGAATCAGGCCCGAGGGCCGGCGTGCAGCGGCAGAGGGGCAGGATCAGGCCCGAGGGGCCAGCATGCGGCGGTGGTGACGGGAGCAGAGCGCGGCGGCCAGCAGCATGGTCTGATCCAGCTCCTCTGCCGGCTGTCCTGCTCCGCCGCCACAGGCCGGTCCCGGGCCTTTGTATCAGGGGTTTAGGTAAGGGGGGATCGCGGAGACCGGGGGTGGAAATGGAGGGGTCTGGACTCGCAAGTCGGTCGAGCAAGGGGTCAGGATGGGGGGGGTTGGGGAGGGATGGATGGAGTTAGAGGCCTGGGGAGAGGCGAAGGGGGCATGGGGACAAGGAGACTTGGTGGGGGCTGGATAGTGGTGGGGGGACTGGGTGGTGGGTGGGGGTGGGGGTGTGGCCTAGCTGGGGGGTGGGAGCTAGCAGGGCGTGGGCTGGGGGGCCACAGCCCTGGATCTTTTTTCTATCCAGCAACGCCCCTGATTCACACTATCAGAACACCTCTATTTACAGTAGTTTATTGAGTGCTTTTTTTCTAAAAATAAAGGTGCCGGTATGCCAACAGGAGTGGGGTTGTCAGGATCCTCCACCACCGCCACCCCTCAGGACCTTTCCAAATGCCCCACTCCACCGCCGTCCCGTAACGGCCTTCCCAGGCTCTGCCTTTACTGCTTGCTGGCTCCCCGATCCTTTTGCCCCCGCCTCCCAGGCCTCTTCCCACATTCCCACTGGCACCCTCACCCCCCCACTTCTTCCCCACTCTTTTCGGCCCCCAGCCCCTTTCCCTCCCACCTGCCTACTGGCTACCCAATCCTCTTGCCCTGCTCTTGCCCGCCTGCCAGTTCCCTGAACCCCCGGGCCCCTTCCAAACTTCTCTTGGGCCCCGTGGGGACCCTTCTTTCCACCCCACCACTCCCTAATCCTCCTGGCCCCATGCCCCTTACCTGGCTGGAGCTGCAGAGGTGGCCAGAGTCGCTCCCTGGCCAGGCTGCTCCTGCCCTGAGTCTGGCATCTGAGCATGCTCCATGTGGGAGATTTGAAAAAGCTCCAACCTGGCCATAGCTCCCAGGCTGGATTTCAGCCTCTGGCAGGTCAGATTCTGGCCCACAGCTGCTGCTCCTGGCCCCTGCCAGTCCCGCTGCCTGGGGCCAGTCAGGGAAAAATAGGTACGGGTACACTGTACCGGTGTGCGCTGACAGAAAAAAAGCCCTGAGTTTATTAATATATTTAGCAAAGTCACAATCTAATTCAATAAGGTAGATAGAGATGATACACAATGTACACTTGAAATCTCATATCATTCTTTGCAGAACAATCTGAAATGTTAGCCATTATCATTCTCACCACCAGTGGCCATCATTCTGGCACTTCCTAAGGTTTACATCTTTCCCTCTTTTTGCACCCAGCCTGGGATACAACTTATATAATATGTTATGCTGACTCCCCACTCTAATGCATATTCAGTAGGGTTTTCTCTCATCTTCCTTTTTCATATTTCCGCACCCTACTAAAGTTTGGGTGCCTTTTTCTTACAAGTTAGTATATGAATGATCTCAGCTTATTAACATAGATGTCAATTTGTTGCCATTGTTAGGAAAAAACTTTGCTGACAGGAGAAATTTTTTTTTGTCTAAAGGATGTGTTTAATTTCTATTAAAGGCCCCTCTTCCACCTACATTCTCCCTCTGACCATGTCTAATCTCTGGTTTAGGAATGACTAGTATCTAAATAAATAGGTGTAAAATTGTAACAAACATAACAGTCTATTCACAAAATCATTTAAAACAAACAGCTCGTGTTTAACTGCAGAGTAAGCTTGAAGCCAAGATTCCTTACACTTAACATAAACACATTGGTCTGTACATTACCATTCATGACACAACAGCAATGGGGAATGAGATGGAATGGAGGTGACTGGAATTCAGGTAACAGAAATAGAAACAGGCACAGGAATCAGTGGAAAGAGAACAGAAACAACTGGGTGATATCTTGCTCCATAGATTTTCTTTCTTGAAGATTATCTGTATGCTGCCACTCAAAGGATAGCTCAGAACTCTCAAATCCCAAGTCTTAAGTATCTCTCAGTTTGTCCAATAGGAAGTCTTCCTGGTCAAGTGCACATGAAACAGTCTTTTGCATGCAGTACTTCAGTTCTTTGCACTTAAGACCTCAGTTCTTTTTACTCTGTACTTCACTGAAATTCACATGTTTCAGTCTTTGCACATGTTCTGCAACTCATTCATAAATGTAAGATTCCTACCATTGCTCCTGCCAAAAAGGATTACACGGGTAAATTAACTATATACAATTCTGAGCTCTACCATGGTACTTTTGTCAGATATCTATGGATGTTAGCTCATGCTCTCGTGGTTGGCTGGTGAAATTATGATAAAGTTTGACAAAATTCCTCCTTACACATTCTGTTCTCAGTTCCCCAGAACTTGGGGGTTACCTCTAAGCCATTTATTTGTGCCAAAGTTCACGTGCCTCAAGTCTTCTGCCATCTGCTGAAACAAATGTCTTACAGAGTACAGGGTTTTAAGTTTTTTGCATTACTGATGAACAGAATAAAGGCAAGAGAGTGAATATAATAAAGGTAACCTAGTCCTGTGGGGTACAATAGAGAAATGTAACAAAATCCTTATGTAAAAGAAATAGTTAACTCTACACTTTTGGCTCTCATAAAATTTAAATACTTCCTTGTAAAGTGTAGACTTCTATAACAACTTCTTCCAACAAAAGTTTATAATTTTCAGAAACAATACTAAACAATCTTTCAAAAATGCAAGATTTCGCTTGGTGGTTATACTCACGACAAACAGATATTTAAAGAGTTTTCTTTTTCTTTTTTTTTAGGATAAGAATCAATAGCTGAAGTCTTAATGGTTTCTTTTGTCTTATTTTCCAGCAATTATTCCCTTTTTCCTGTGTGACATTTCTTTGTTAGAATTTGAGTATCTTTAACTTAATCAGTGTTTAAGGAACTTGAAAACTTCTTTTGTATAAGGATTTTATGATTGGGTGACTTCAACTATCTTACAACTCATTAAATTCATTCTCTGTATTGATAGACAAATGTTTCATAGCAACAAGCTCTGTGCTTATCTAATAATAATAATTATTATTATTAATAATAATAATTTACCATTTCATTATTCAGACAGCTTACCATGAAGGACTTGATTTTCTTCAGTGACTTAATAGTTTAAGCAAGCAAGTCTCTCTGGTACACTGTTTTGTAGCACTAGTCACAGCAGGATAGGGGCAGCTGCAAAAGAAGTGCCAAGAATAATCTCCATTCTGCTTTAAACTATAGAAGCTTATGGTGACCCTAAAGGGCCATTATATTGGTGGTGTTCCTGACACACTTCTGGAATGCCTTCAATATGTTTCCTTCCCACCTTGCATGTGTGCTACATATGCTGTAGAGTTATCTAGGTGCCAATGGCTAGGAAGACTTCAAGCACAGCCTACATTTCAACAGTTTGCTGCACATAAACATTTAAAATACCATTTTCTTCCCTTCATCTGGCTAAACTGTAGATTTATCAACCATGATTGTTTTAGCACTGAATGACCCATTCAATTAGACAGATGCTTAATTAACAAAGTTTATTAACCTAAATATTCAGTTTAAAACATGTTTACAGAGGTATCTTCAACTCTGATAATGTCTCAGAAAAATATGCTGTGATATTAAAGACTGTTGTAGATGTTTCTCCTGAATTTATGATGTTCTCATTTTGCATAGTATGAGTATATTATAGGTTAAATTCTGAAATTTGCTCATGCAAATTGTCCCACAGGTTTAGTGAGACATATTCTGAAGTGAGGAACAACTTAATGTAAGTATCAGCCCCTGCTCTGAAATTCTGTGGTGGTCATATAAACAGTGATGTCTAATTAATCCAAGCTGCAGTTTTACTCAATTTGATCTCTGGAAAACAAATAACATGCATTGATTTGTATTGTGTTTATTTTGATTGCTATTTCCTATTAATGGTACCAGACTATGCAATCAATACTTACAAAATAATTTTAAAAAAATCATTCACTGAAAACCAATCTGCTCATTTATTGCACACAACATCATGTCCTTATTTGTATCCTTTTTCTTTGTTTGTTATAACTATACATTGCTGGGACAAATAGAAATTGTATTCCAATCAAATGTAGATTTTGTGGTAGATTCATTGGTAATCCCATATATGCTTTTGGAGTAATTTCATATTTTTTTCAGAATGTAGTTTATCACTGTTAATCAGGAGGAATAGAAACCCTGAAAAATTAGTCCCACAAATACAGAGTTTCACTTCAGTTGATCAAATGGCTATTTTTGAGTAAATTTGCAATACCTTATCTGAGAATAATTTACAAATGAATAAAAATAAAAGTCAATATACTCAGAAACAGGTTGGGTGAATGGCCTGATACCATTAATTTACTTGAAGATTAATCAATATCTTATTAATTTTAGCTAGACAGGAAATCAATATTTCAGAAGGTTCCTCAAGGAAACCTGAGTGTTTTCATTGTAATATTGGAATTATATTAAAAGCAGGAATATTACTGCTAATAACAGAAAAAAATGAGGGTGGTAAGTAGATTAATATAAAAATAAGTCTGCTTTCTGATTGTCAAGTTGAAAGTGAAATGGACTTTTAAGAACAGAATTAGCTCTTGGCACAGCTCCAGACACTGGGAGAAAGGATGGACATGTGAAAAGTTGGCCTTTGAAAATATGGTAAATGGTGTCTACCTTATATGTAAAGTCATGCTTAAAATGTAATAACTATCACATTTCATATTTCAAAATGCCCTAAGCTATATAGGGTTACAGTGGGCCACATTTTGGAAAATTAGTAAGGGGGGGGCCAGGGATGAGATTTTGTGTTGTGCCTCAAAGAGGAGCACCATAGCCTCATAGCTCAGTGAGAAATGGACTTTAAACTGTCTTTGTGCACTTGCAATTCTGGGATGTTTTGGAACTCTGGAATAATTTAGACAATCCAGGATTTGTCTACACAAAGAGTAATTCTTCCTATTCCTGATTAAATCTATGCATCGATATTCTTTATCTAGGCTAAGTGATTTATTCCTAATTAGCTTAATGAACTTGCAAAATAGATTTAGAACCTACCTAAAACTCACAAATCTTTTCTGTATTAGTTTCCAGGTATAGATAAACCCTAAATTATAGCCTCCTGGGACTATATGATTAGGGTGACCAGATGTCCCAGTTTTATAAGACCAGTCCTGATATTTGGGGCTTTTTCTTATATAGGTCCTATTGCTCCCCATTTCTTGATCTGATTTTTTACACTTGCTATCTGGTCACCTTATATATTATGGGCCTCAGAGCTTTTTACACTTGGTTGCATTGCTTACATGGAGCTTGTGAAGGGCTCCTTGGAAATTAGCTTAATGACTGTCGGATGCATTGCCTGCTCTGGAAATATCTTCTCTTGGCCAGAACAAAGGCTTGTACGCTCTCTTTGGCTGCATCTACACTGGTAAATTAAGTGGATTTAAGCTTGCTTAAGTCGACTTAATTTACGCTGCGTCTACTCTACAGTTTCCTTAAGTTGACTTAAGCAGCTTGCTTAAGTCGACTTAAGGAAAATAAAGTCGACTTAATGAAAATTAAGTCGACTTTATAAAACTTGCTTTCTAGTAGACCTAAGGCTTAAGTCGACTCCCTAGAGTCGACTTAAGCCAGTGTAGCCGTGGGGTAGCCTTAAGTCGACTTAGGGCTACCCCAGGGTACACCAATGCCCTCCCTGCTGGGGGGGGCACAGAGGTAGCCTGGCATGCCCCCCCACCTGGCAGGGCAGAACCCTTCCCACCCTGCCCCTATGCCCTGCCAGGGTCCCTGACCCCCTTTGCCCCATTGTACCTAGGTACAATGGGGCAAAGGCTGAGCCTCCTGGCATTGGGCAAGGGGTGGCCCCCCTGCCCCCGTGGACCTGCCCTAGGTCCCCCTAGCCCCACAAAGTCAACCTAGAGCATCCAGCATGGACGCTTTAGGTCGACTTTGTAAGTTCCCCCCAAAGTTGACTTAAAATTTAAGTGTGGACACATTAAGTCGACTTAGTTAAAGTCGACTTAAATTCATAAGTGTAGACACAACCTTTATGCCACTCTGGCCCATAACATAAATGGGACAGAATGGGGATGAAGACTTCATCCCAGATCTATCAAAAACTGCACATGTGATAGCATATGCAATCACTCTTTGTACACAGCTTAGCACAATGGATTCAAAGTCCATTACTGGGATTTGCAGGTGTTACTGTAAATAAATAAATAGTTATTATTGTTATATTATTATTACTGCTGGCTAGCTGTGTAATTTGCACCTGTATGAGCATTTAATTAGTTTGCCATATTGTTTTAGAGGTGTATTTTTGTGCATGTTGGGAGTGATTTTCAAAAGTGTCTAAGTAATTTAGAAGCCAAAGGCTCATTAATTTTTAATAGTACTTGTTTTCCAGAGTCACTAAGCTGCTTTTGACAATTCTACTTGTATTCTTTTGTTTACGGTTCTCAAACCTTCATCTTTTAAACTAATGTCCCAGTAATGCTTCCCCACCCGCCCCTGAAAACACTTAAATCAGATAATTATATTACCTTGCCCCAAATTTACATAACATTGCTTAGCTTGATTTCTTTATCAGCATCTATGAATCAACACATTTACAATATATAAATCAACATAAGTCACATGATCCCTGTCTTCCTATCCCAAGTCATTGTGAATTGCACTGGGCCCGAGACTCCTGCTAGAGAGGAAGTTGCAATTGCTTTCTATCACCGTATCTTCATTTTCTGACTGCCGTTATTCTGCCAGGATTCTGTACAAGAAAGCCAGAATAAATCTGAGGTGAGATCAGAGCTCTTCATCTATGAACGGAGGCAAATGTCCATATACTCACTCAATCAGTTTTATAAGCTGAGCAAGAAAGAATTTTGTGGGCCATTCAAATCATACTGGCTATGCCATTGCCTTCTGCCTGTCTGGCTTTAGTAACTGTTTCTTCACAGTCAAGATATAGCAGATGTGATGCTGTCTGGATTTAGGTACCCATTTATAATATTATTTTGTATTAATATCTCATAATTGCTATAATCCATAGGAACTATGTCGTGTTTGGTATCAATAGAAAGGCGGCAATTTGCTGGGAATGATTATATGGTTTATGTGTAGGAACTGCATTTTTATTAGAAGTTAGTAATATGGTTGTTATATTTATACTTAACTTGTGTGAATCTGGGGAAACTCCCCAGACAAGATGTCTACAGTCATTGTCTACTTAATAGCCCATTAAGGAAGCTCCCAAGTACAATGGGCCCAGGGAGAAACTTGTTGAGCTACTAGGGCTTGAACATGTGATTCAACTCAATTTTGATTGGAAAGAAGTCCACACAGCATGGAGAAGGCCAGAGGTGATAAAAGGCAGCAGCCCCGACTCCATCTTGTCTCAAATCCTCAGTCTACAGCCAACACCTATCTTTGGAAGTATTCCTTTTCGACTGGACAAAGGACTGAGGTCCACCTGGCTGCTGGGTGTTTACCAGAGGAACAAGCCTGAAAACTGAACTTGAAATCATTTGTATGTATGTGATTCACTGTGACCGTTTAATATCTCTCATACTTTGCTTCTTTTCATTTTATATAAAACCTTTAGTTGTAGTTGCTAAAGGATTGGCTATCAGTGTGGTATTTTGGGTAAGATCCAAACCTATATTGTTCTGTGTGATGTGGCTGGCCCTTTGGGGTCAGGAGAACATATTTATTTAAGGGACCGTGTGGCCAGGTGGGAGCCAGAGGAACTGGAGTGCAATAAAGGGAGCTGTTTCTATTTTGGGCAGATTTCTTCGTACCTACTGTGGGGTGCCAGAAGCCTGTTTGTGACCGATAAGGAAATTGGTTTGTGTACTGCCCATCAGTGTTTGGGGAGTTTGGCTCCCAGTTTTGCAGCTTGCCCTGAGTTTTGCACATCCAGGAGGGTATCCCAGGAGGACCCGGTCACAGCAGAATTTAAAGGAAAAAAATGGAGTAGGAAAAGCTAGATGTTTGGTATCAGTTGAAGGGACAAACAAATAAATTAGAATGAACAAGGTGAATAACAAATAAAGACTGAAAAATCTTAAGTAGCATTAGGGAAGATATATTGCGGTGGGAAATTCATAAAGTCATAGATTCTAAGGCCAGAAAGGACCAATGTGATCGTCTAGTCTGACCTCTTATATAACAGTACATAGACTTTACCCAGAATACAGTGTATCTTTTAGAAAAATATCCAGCTTTGAACTAAACACTGTCAGTGATGGACAATCCACCACAACCCTTGATAAATTGTTGTAATGGTTAGTTAGCCTCATTGTTAAAAATGTATACCTTATTTCCAGTATGAGTTTGCCTAGAGTCAACTTTCAGTTATTGGATCTCATGACTTTGTCTGCTGAACTGAGGAGCCTATTATCAAATACTTGTTCCTCATAGAAGTACTTACAGACTGATCAAGTCATCCCTCAACCTTCTCTTTGTTAAATTAAATAAGACCAAGGTCCTTGAGTCTATCACTATAAGGTAGGCTTTCTAATCCTGTAAGCATTCTCATGCCTCTTCCCTGAATTCTTTTCAATTTATGAACATCATTGTTGAATTGTGGACACCAGAACTGGACACAATATTGAGCAGTGATCACACCTGTGCCAGAGATAGAGATAAAATAATCTCTCTATTGCTAATCAACATTCCCCTATTTTTGCAAAGAAGGACTGCATTAGTCCTTTTGACCAGTTTTACACTGAGAACTCATGTTCAGTTGATTATCCACTAAAACATCCAAAACAGCTTCTGAAGATAGAGTCTTTTAAGTCTGGCCTACAGTCTTTGTTCCTAAGTGGGTATGTTTACATATAGCCATTGATGGATTTGAGATGTACTGAACATATTTATGAACTTTTTTTGACTTAGCATTTTAATTTTGTAGGAGAGTAAAGTTAGAGCTGGACACTAGGCCTCTCCCAAAGCCACTGGTTGTTATGGTAATGTGGTCATGGACAGGCAGGCCTTTCTTCCTTATAATTGGGGTTTTAGTTAAAATGCGTTATCTCCTTTTTCTCTCTTCACTTCTCACAGTTTATAAGATAAGTGTAACTGAGAAGAATACCATCTTTCCTCTTCTGCATAAAGTCCTTTGAGAGAACATGCTTATCATCTTTCTCAACCTTCCCCTCCCTTGCTAAATGCTTGGTCAGTAATTTGTAGGCATTGCTGTAACAAAAGTAATATGCTGTAAAGTTAAATATCTGCGCACCATTGCCTAAACCTGTAAACAACAAACAAAGGTGGGTATAATTATATTTGCCATATAGTTATTAATATTCATTGCTTGGATGTTAATGTAATCAAAAAAGGGTCTTTGGGGAGTTGTCATGAATATAAGCTTTTACATATTTGCAAGCATAAAAGGTTTGTAATTCACTCCTCTTTTTGCTCACTGATGGCATCAAGGTGGAATGAGCAGGAAATAAAGGGTAACGTTTGACCCAATCTGTCTCTGGGACACCCTGTTTTCTTCTATCAAATTTTATTGTGAAATATATAGGAGAGAAACAGGAAAAATATAAAGCAAAAGAGATGTTATCTGTCAAAGGTCCCAGGGGTGTTTCTTATTCTTTAATGATCTCTAAAAATAACAGTTAAACACCAAGCACAACTTTGGTCCTTCCTCCTTCCTAAACTAGAAATCCAATCTGCATATTTTTTTACTCACTGTAAACTGCAAGAAATTTGAGAAATTCATAATGAACATATTGTACACAAATGAATGTATGTTTTAATAGGAGCATATTTGGTTAACTAGTGAATTCACTGCTCTATTTATTATTCTGTAGGCAATTCTGAATATTTATTTTTTTCACTCAGTATTTCCCTTTTTTAGTTCCTCATGAAGAGAAACAGACATTGCTTCTGTATGCCATTCTGCTCGTCATTCTGATTTTTCTTTGCTTGACAGTTTCTCACGAATGTTATTAGGAGTGTGTCTTTCTTGAAAGAATATGGTAAAATGTAGGCCATAGGAGAATTTTAACAGGAAGGCAATTTTTTCCTGATTTCCTTGTACTGAAATTCTGAAAGGAACTACGGGTTGATTTCTGCACTCTTAATGAGGAACATGTGAATCATTAATCTCCACCATCAATATAAAGGAAGAGGATGGACTGAGGACCAAGCAGTCCTAAGGCAGAAGCCATTGGGCATCCAGGACTAGAAATGTCATAAAAGGTGTTTTTGGTATGCTCATGGCATGAGCTACATTATGGTTATGGTAGCATGTTTCCTGCAACATCATACAGATATGGAACTCTGTGGTGTCAGGACCCCAACTGAAACACCGACCTGTATTTCCACACCCTGGAGAAGCATGCATAAAGAACTGGGCTGTCAGCCTTTTTATATGAGGGGCCTCATTGCAATCTTTTCTCTCTCAGAGGCCCAGTGACCAAATTTTGGATAGATAAAGCATAGACATTGATCTCACTATTAATAGAATTTAAACAGTCAAAAAATAAACACCCATTTACAAACTCAATTTGGTCTCTAAAAACAGAAACTTACTTTTCATACCTAAACACAATGTGGGGTGGTAAGGGAGAGTGTGGGATGGTAGGGAGGACAGGGGAACATGGTAGGGTGGGAAGGGATGGTGGGAAGGGATGGGGTGGCAGGGGAGGCCAGGGAGCTTGACTGGGGAACTTGGGAGG
>ML685883.1:4496639-4552821 GCA_007922175.1 Pelusios castaneus
CAGCCCCCTCCAGGCCCCCATGAACTCCCCGGGCCCTCTCCAGGCTCCACTTCCACCACCTTCCCAAGCTCCCTGGCATTACCGCTGCCTCTGGGGCCTGGCAGTATTCCTGAGCCCTGCGCCTCCTCAAATCCTGGCCCCAGCTTCACTCCCTGACCAGGCTGATCCCGCCCTGAGCCATGTGAGCGAGAGTGCTTAGAGTAGGAGATTTTAAAAGGCCCCAGTCTGGCCCCAGCTCTCAAGCACCCTGAAGGCCAGATTCCAGCCCCTGACAGGCCCAATTCTGACCTCAAGCCATAAATTGGATAAGCCAGGTAAAGAACAATGCATAAAGAACAATGCAATTTAAGTGCCTTGGCTTGAGAGGGAAGAATCACCTGACCACAAGAATGGTGGAGTAAGGGGATTTGAAAAGAGAAAAGGACACACTTTGAACTGGGGAAGTATCCTTGCCATGGATTCCATCTTCTAAGTACCATCAATGACTGATATATATATAATTTGCCTAGGCAACTTATTCCAGTGGTTAATCAACCTGACAGTTAAGAATTTTTTCCTAATGTCCAACCTAAACCTCCCTTGCCATAAGTTAAGCCCATTGCTTCTTGTCCTATCGTTGGAGGTTAAGGAGAACAATTTTTCTCTCTTCTCCTCATAACAACCTTTTAGGTACTTGAAAACTGTTATCATGTCTCCCCTCAGTCTCCTCTTTTCCATACTGAAAAAACCCAGCTCTTTCAATCTTCCCTCATAAGTTAAGTGTTCAAGACTTTTAATCATTTGTGTTGCTCTTCTCTGTACTTTCTCCAATTTGTCCACATCTTTCCTCAAATGAGGCACACAGAACTGGACACAATACTCCTGTTGAAGTCTAATCAATGTGGAATAGAGCGGAAGAATTGCTTCTCATGTCTTACTTACAATACTCTTGTTAATATATCCCAGAATGTGTTTGCTTTTTTTGCAACAGAATTACACTCTTGACTCATATTTAGCTTGTGGTCCACTTTGACACCCAGATCCCTTTCTGCAGTACTCCTTCCTAGGCAGTCATTGCCCATTTTGTATGTGTCCAATGAATTGTTCTTTCCTAACTGGAGTACTTTGCACTTGTCTTTATTAAATTTCATTCTATTTACCTCAGACCATTTTACCAGTTTGTCCAAATCATTTTGAATCTTGATCCTGTCCTCCAAAGCACTTGCAATCCCTCCCAGCATGGTATCATCAGCAAACTTTGTAAGTGTATTCTTTATGCCATCATCTAAATCATTGATGAAAATGTTGAACAGAATCAGACCCAGAACTGATCCCTATAGTACCCTCTCTAAATCCCCTGCCCGAAGCATATATAATCTTGAACCCCTTCATTCAAAACCAAACTAAGGAAGTACAGCCTAGATGGAGGTACCATAAGGTGGATGAATAACTAGTTGGAAAACCATTTCTAATCAATAATTATCAGCAGTTCATAGACAAGCTGGAATGTCATATCAAGTGGTGTCCAACAGGGATCAGTTCAGAGCTGCTCCTCTTCAATATCTCCATCAATGATTTAGATAGTGGCATAGAGCAATGATTCTCAATCTGTGGTCCAGGGGCTAAAAGTAGCCCATGGGGCTTTCAAAGTGGCCCATGACAACCCCTTCTGCTGACTGAAGAAGGGGACTGCTGTCTAAGGACCCAGATTGAGCACACAGGTCTACAGGACATGAATGTTTTGCCTGCTGCAATCAGGTAGATGGGAGATAAGTGAATCCGAGCTTCCTTGCTGAACTCTTCCTGTCAGATTTTGGGGTGGGAAGGAGGGGGATGTTGCCAAAGAATGGTGGTCCTTCAGGATTGTAAAAATATTTGTGGTCTTCAAGGCAAAAAGAATGGGAACCAGTGAAATAGAGGGTACACTTACAAATTTTATGGACAATACAAACCTGAGAGGGGTTGCAGGTCTTTGGAGGACTTGACTAAAATTCAAAACCATCTGGACAAACTGGAGAAAGGGGCTGAAGTAAATAGGAATAAATTCAATAAAGACAAATGCAAAGTACTCAACTTAGAAAGGAACACTCAGTTGCACACATACAAAATAGAAAATGACTGCCTAGAAAGAAGTACTGTGGAAAGAGATCTGGGTACTATAGACTCGAGGATCACAAACTAAATACAAGTCAACAGTGTAACACTATTGAAAAAAAAAAAGCAAACATTATTCTGGGATATATTAGCAAGAACAAAACACAAGACATAATTCTTCTACTCCATGCTGATAAGGCCTCACCTTAAGTACTGTGCTCAGTTCTGGGTACCACATTTCAGGAAAAATGTGGACAAATTGGAAAAAAGTCAGAGAAGAGCAATAAAAATAATTACAGGTCTAGAAAACATGATCTATTAGGGAAGATTATAAAAATTGGATTTGTTTAATCTGGAGAAGAGAAGACTGATGGAGGACATGTTGATAGTTTTCATGTACATAAAAGGTTGTTGCAAAGAGGAGGGAGAAAAATTGCTCTCATTAGTCTCTGAGGAGAGGAAAAGAAGAGATAGGCTTTAATTGCAAAAAGGGAGATTTAGGAAGTTTCCCAATTTCCAGCCTAATTGTCAGGATTGCCAAACCCAAACATTGAAAACCCATGAGTCAGCCTGTCTAAATCACTAGACTGGCTTAAAAATCACAAGATTTTTAAATGTAAGAATATTGTGGGTTATTTTTATTTTTCTTCTAGTTTGAAAGCCTTTTGGGTTCACATTTTGAGCTTTTCTCTGTAACTATAAGGCCTAGAAACCTTTTTTCTTTTAAATGAAAGCTTATTTGCTCATGTATTCATATGACTCCAGGAGTTGTGGCTTTAATAAAAGTATCAGCTATCACCAGACTCATGTTAAAGTCAAAAGAGCTAAAACAGTGAATATCTGAAAAGTTGTCTTGACATTTGCAGAATTTTACCTTGTTTTATGAATTGCAGCGGTAATACACACTGTATGATATTAGTTCACTCTCTGTTTTGTTCAAAATGCAGGTGCCTATGTCTTCTATAAAAACTGATGCAAATAACTGTCTGTGCAATCTGAACAAAGAGGATTTTTGTCCAAAGTTTAATCTTCCAACAGGAAAGGAATGGAGAGAATTAGGTAGAAGATGTGGAGTCAGTAATTAACTAAACAACTGAGAAAAAAAAAATCTCCATTTTTCCCTTTTGAATTTCTTCTCAGAATCCAACCAGGCATAAATTTGTCCCTCTTGCTTAGTTTTCAAACATATCCATTTTATTTACCAGAGATTTATTCTCCTTAACCAAACTAGTACAAAAAGTGCCATGCCCAAAGGCAATATTTTCTAAGTCAGTGATTCAGAATTCAACTCCCTGCAGTCTTTTAGAATCGCTTCAGCTTTATTATCTACCCCACAAAGTAGCTCCTGGAAGCCAGCCAATCCCTTAAGCAGGAGATTTAGGACCCAATCCAGCTTCCATTAATGTCAGTGGGAGTTTTGATATTGGTTTCAAACGAGAGGACCAGTCCTTAATTCTGCGGTAATTATGGTTTTCAAGTCCTGCAAAATGGCTTTCCAATGAGTACTATGTATGGTGGTAGTCAGTGATTGAGAAGTTACATGTTCATAATCAGAGGCCATGATTTTAAAAGCTAACTTTTCAGTATAATTTAATATTTATTTAAACACAGTGAGCTTTTTGGCATGACACAGACTAAGGTAGTGTCATCTTACATAGTAGGTTACCAATTACACCACCAGTTGAAGCCCAAAACTCCAAAGGCAGAACAATCAAGATCAATCAAAATAACAGGAGTGAGGAACAGGACTAAAGTGACTCTTATACAAATACACTCCTATCTATTTCTAAGCAATGCAACAGTTGATAAATCAGGTCAAAATATGGAAGTCAAAAAGAACATTTTGATATGAATTCTGCATTCAAATGGTACATTTTCAACTGGCTTCTCTAAGTAGAACATGCATCTGTGCATGCCTATGTATTCTACATGTGCAATTTTTACACACACAGTTCACATACAAATATCTGGATTCACATTGGCAAACAGTTCTTTTCTTTTCTTTTCTACATACAAGTGGTTTGTATGTGTTACTGCTACCTACTTGCATAATTCTGAGATTTTACATGCACAGAGCTCTGAGCAAATTCTTCTAGTGAAAAACTATGAGTGTGCAGAATGGCAGGGGCATGCTTTGAAGTCATACTGAGAATCCTTTGAAAACTTGCCCTATAAGTCAGTGGTTCTCAACTTATTGTGGAGTCAGCCATGGTAGAGGCAGTCATGTGAAACTCAGACACCTCTGTCAGCGCTCCTCAGTTGTGATTTGCAACATCCAGACTAATTCTCATCGTGGGCCTCCATTTGAGCAGAAACTGTCCATTTGAAGGCAAATTTAGTGTTTCCTTTGTGCTATTGTGTTCTTTCTCTTGTTATTTTCACAGACATAATGACTGTTGCAGTATGGGCTTTAAAATACAATTAAAGTGAGAGCAGAGTAAATCTAGTTTTGATATACAACATTAGTGTAGTCTGTGGCTCTTTCAGGGCTGGTATGATTAAACTTGTGTCACAGTTTATTTTGCAAATCCTTGTTATCAGAGTTTTATAACTGCGGTCAAAATTAAAAACTACATAAAAGGTTCCATTTGATTTATAAGAAATTTTCTGTCAGAAGTAAACAGAGAACACTGACTAGGGCCATGTCTACACTTGGGCACCATCTAAAGTTGATATTAATACATCAACTTCCTAAAACCAGAGGGCAGTGTCCACAGGACACTCTTGCTCCGGCTCCTTCTGTCCCCAGTGTGGACACTGGCCTCTGGCTGCCAGCTCGGCAGCCCCCCTGCCAGGGCTGCTGCCGGCCCCCGTGGCCCCAAGGGACAGTGGCAGGGCTAAGCTGGCAGTGGGGGCCGGTGGTAGCCCCAGCAGGGGGCTGCGGGGAGCCAGCAGAAGCCCCAGCGGGGGGCTGCCAAGCCTTCAGCAGGGCTGCTGGGGCCAGCGAGGGCGCTGCTGAGCCCGCAGCCAGAGGCCAATATCTACACTGGGGTTAGGGCGAATTACTAAATTTGCCCTTAGCCCTACGCCTCCTGGAGAGGTGGATTTACAAGGTTGACTTGTAACACCACTTAATTCAACCTTCCAGCCACGTGAGTATGTACACAGGCTGTAGAAGGTTGAAGTGAGCAGTGTTATATTGACCTAAGCCCTTAGTGTAGACCAGGCCTAGAACTCCTTGTTTGTTTTGCTGAACTAGACTAACATGGCTACCCCTTTGGAATTTGTGTTTTTGAGGTACAAACGAATGGGAAATAGATTGGGGGGGGGGGGGAGGATTGTGCTCCCAAAATACCTGCTAAACTTTCCGAGTAAAAGCAAAAGAAAGAGAGGGATTTGACCCTCAATATTTCATTACACTAAAAAAGAGAAGTTGCAAAATTATTATTGAACACAGCAGGAACTATTACAGGGACATGGAAGATGGTTTTGTAGATAAGACACTGGTTTTGGCCTCTGGAACTAGAGGCTCGGTTCTTGGCTTTACCACAGACATACTGGCTGACCTTTGGAAAGTCTCTTAATCTTATTCAGCCTCAGCCCACATCTATAAATTAGGAATGAAAATGATTCCTTTGTTTGTTTGATCTATTTACATTGTAAAATCTTCACAGCCTCCATGTTACCATATGTGTTTGTATGGTGCTTGAAGAATCGAATCCTCATCTATGCGCTATTATAAAATATATATAATAATGGCCCATTAAAGTGTAGTTATTCTGTTTTTACTCAAGTATAAGTAAAAGCAGAATGTGGCCCTATGCTCTTTTTATTTATTTTTTTATGAGAAATTTTAAATTACTACTCAGAGTATATTTGCTTTGGTACGTTTACTCAGTGTATTTAGTCAAGTTCGGAAATATTTTGGTAATAATTTGTTTTACATGTCCTGTCATGATGAATCCACTTTGCATTCATTGCAAAAATACTGATCTGACTGAATTAATTTTGTATTCATGTTGCTCCCACATGTATCTCTTTAGATGTTCTGCTCTAATCAACCTTTAATTATGACTTAGTAGGCACTGTATTTTTTTTGATAATATATTCTTTTGGGGCCTCAGATATCACGGGGCAAAACAATTAATGGGGCCAACACAAACCAGATTAATGACTTTGTTAAGTTACACCACAGACAGGTTTGGCTCTCACGGTCAGCCCTATAACAACGGCAGGGTGAGCGGGGAAGGCAGCCAGGGAGTAAAGCCATAAGGGTGGAAAAATGATGAAAAAATCCTGCAGGGGGTGCAGTGTCCTAGGCACTAAAATGCTTAGTTATGGCTCTGCTTAATGTTATCCTCATTTATATTACAGTAGCATGTAAACACCATATTGAGATTCAGACCTGTCACAGTGGTGCCCTTTCTTGTTGTACTCCATCAGTCTCTGTCTTGCTCTCTCAAGACTCAACTGGTCCTGGTGTGTGGATTGGCCCTCTGGCGAAGTCACAATGCTTTTCCTCTTCTGAGGAAATCACGTGCATCTAAGTCTCCCAAGATCCAGTGTCTCAGGTAGTCTTTTCGTTCACTACCTCTTTAATGGTGCCATTTCTCCAGAGGCTGGTAGGGGACCCACACCTTCCTTTTAGCTCCAGCCCAGGGACCCTACAACTAGTAGTCAAGAACTACACAGTGCTATCCTTATTGCTTGTATCCTTGGGTTACTTCCTACCTTGCTTCTCACCCTGACTAACTGCATTCTGTCTTTCCTTCAGTAGTCCCCGTCTACTCTCAGCTACTGGACTTGATACAGGCCCCTCTGTTCCTGTCCAGCTGAGTTTCATCTTTAATTAGTCTTTGCTCCCTGGTTCCTCATCCTGGTGCAGCCCAGCCCACATATTCACTTTTAACACCTTCAGGCTTTGTGTGGGATGGATACACTATCACACAGTGCTGGGCCCTATGCAAACATAAAGTAAAAGCAAAACAAACAAGGAGTCTGGTGGCACTTTGGTAATCCTTGCTCCAGTGAGTTTACTAGTTAAATACATTAAATAACAGCAGGTTAGTAGCAAAGCTAAGAACAGACCCCAGCTCGCTCTCTCTCTCACACACACAAACCCACCACCAATGAAAGCCTTTGTTTGTTTCTATATTGTCTCTTTTTAGAAATGATAATTAATTTTCTCTCTTGTGGTAGAGAAGCTAACATATAATTGAAATGGTTGCTACGATATGAAGCCTCTTCAGACATAGAAACAATATGCTTCTGGTGGGTAATTTCTGGCTGCTTGGTGCAGCTCTAATTTAGAGTTAACCAGTCAATCAAGCATTCATACTGTCAATCAGCTGAATACAGATAGTAAAATTGTCTATAAACTTTACAGAAGTAAAACTAACTCAATTTTTAAAGATATTAAGGAAAGGCAATACTTATCATATTATTTGTATTTAAGGTCAGATGCAAAACACATAGCTTCACCTCATCCTAATCTCAGTCAGACTAATGTTCCCTTCCAGAAAAGGTTGAACCACAGACCTAGCCAATTCAGGGTGCCAAAATTTAGCAAATCTAAACGTGTCATCCCTGAGTTCGGCCAGGAGCCAGCAAAGCACTTTTTATAGATATGTGGATTATAAGGCCAGGAGGAACCACAGAGATCACCTACTCTGATCTGTATGGCAAGTTACAGGACTTCACTTAATTAATTTCTGTCTGAAATATTTATCAAACAGGAAAAACCATATATTTTAGGAGGAAAAAATGCAATCTTGATTTTAAAATTGCCAGTGGTGGACAATCTACCACAATCATTAGCAAATTGTTCCAATTGTTAATTACTCTCACTGTTAAGGATATGCTAATATTTTAAAAATCTAAATTTGTCCACCCTCAGTTTCAAGGGAAGCAAGTCTCTTTAGGTTCTCTTGCCTTGAGCAGCTTAAAAAGTAACACATAATAATTTTAAATATGTAAGCAATTCCAGCCACATTGGGCTTCATATTTTTCTCATCAGTATGCCACTTGAGAATGAAATGAGTTGTCATGAAAACTGGAAAAAAAATTATTTTACAAATAATTGTTACATCCCCCTGATGTGTTTGTACCAAAACCACTGTAGCATTGTTCTCGTGCATGAGAATTAAAACAATGTAACATTTGGAAATAAACCAGTTTATTTTTCCAGTCCAAGTAGGGTAAAACACCAGACACAAACAGTGTATAATGTGACAAGTAAATTAGATTTTTTTAAAAATGTAATAAGTTTTAATAAACTAAGATGTTATTTTATCACAGGTTAGTAGACAACTAAAAAAATACTGTAGGCCAGAGTTAGTATAAAATGACACCACTCCAATGATATCAATGTAGCTATGCTGATTATACTAGTTGTAGATCTGTTGTGATAATTAGGCTTCTAAAAATTTACCCTAATTGTAAGCTTAACTGTAAAAAAAGTATAAGCTTAACTGTAAAAAAAGTATATAAAAGTTCATAAAATGTCACAATAATTAATAGGAACAAATATCGATGGGAAAAGGTGCAAAAGGACTATGTTAAAATTATACTTAATAATAATAGAAGTTGTGGAATGCAAATTAATGAACCAGAATTGATGTGTTTAATATTGGATCTAACTGATGGACAAAATAATGAGGGGACTCTTCCACCCATCACCCTCTCTTTGGGCCCTTGAAGAAAGAGACTTTGTGAGGAAAAGAACAGAAAAAAAAAAAAAGAGCAGATGAAAACAAAATGGAGGCTATTGATGCAAGCTTCACCATCATGGCTGCCATCCCCAGGCTTTTCTCCTAATCCTGAGGAATGTTCTGAAAAGACTGGGCCAGAGAAGGGAGTCTAGATGACATACCCCTACCAGCTCCAGCTGAAACCCAAAATACCACCTACCTCTGAGATGAAATGGGATTGGATTTTAACAACAGCTTCAGCCTGTCAAAGCTGCTTCTCTTTTCCCTAGAAGGACAGGTATTAACAGTTTTACTACCATCTAAGAGACTGTGAAACAAAGAGGTTTTCCTTATAAAAACTTTCTCTAGCTAAAAGGAAAGGGAAGAAGGGATACTGTTAAAACAAAAATGTTATTAAATTCTTTACATTTCAGATGTGCAAACTGTTTTTCCTTCTTTTCTGCATTTTTAATGGATGTTCAAAAAGGATTTTTAATAGTGTGTTTGCTGTGGTACTAAGCAAACTGAGATCAGTGTATAGCAAACCCTATACCTCATTGAACACTGTGTTATGTTCAACAGTGGCTGAGTTATGTTAACACCTTTGGTCCATTTATTTAATCTAAACTAATACAACAAAACTGGTATATATGAGTTTTAATTTCACAACATCCCTTTAATCACCAAGAATAAAATGCCGGTAAACCAAGATAAAATCAAGTGATTATTAACATGTAAATGAGAATTGCTCTTTAGTGCAATCAAACTTTTATTTTGAATAGCATGTTTTATACAAATCGCATCCCAAGAAGTGTTCTAGAAAAGATCTACATAATACTATTATGTGATAAAACAATAAATATATAGATTAAAAGTAGGCAAGGGGAAAAATGAGAAGTTTTCATCTCAGATTTAGCATGAGATGGAACATGCATAGGGTGAAGCGGTGCAAGGAAGATATCCCGTGGAAATCCAAAGGGGGAAATTCTTGAATCAAAAGAAGCTAAACAATGTGAAGGGAGAGAGAAGAAGAAGAAGCATGGAGGAGATTTCAATGGACTGAACTGGTCTTTCAATGAGGCCTTAGAGAAAAAGAACAAATTAGCCGATGGTCTAAATGTGCACTGTTCCATTTACATTAGTGAAGTTTTATGCTTTTTAGACCAGAATTTCTATCCAGGGTCTGATATGGGGCCTATCACCATAGAATTTGAGTTGCAGTGGTTCGAAGAGATTTAGGCAGTGTAAAAAGATAAATTATCTTTTAGTAATAACCGGCATGACATTTTAAAAATAAGAGTATATTCAATATCTGTCAGCTCCTTCACAGGTATACATTTCAAATAATTTCCATAATAAATGGCAATAGTATTGAATGATATAAGTGGCATCAGCAGGAAACTTTTTCCTTCCACAGACAGTTTACTTAAGCGTTGCATAAACATTCATTCTCGTAGGATTTGTGGCCTGGGGAAACAAGACGGGGCTGACAAAATGTCATAATTATTGCACCCGACCGTACTGTGTCACAGTAATGCCCAAAACAACATTATTGAACCAAGGTCAAAGCCTCTCAACACCAACTATCAGAAAACACTTCAAACTGCTAATATTCTCTCTTTTATTTGTTGACAAAGCTTAATTAAGGTGAAGACTACTGGTCATCTTACAGTGAATTAAAAAAACAAAAACAAAAAACCTTGAGGAAAATCAGTGCAACCACTGAAAAACTGCAAACTAAGGATGAGTGATTGGATACTTCCAGCCACCTGGCATTAGAAAAAGGGTAGCTCCTGACATGTGACTGTAGAGTAGTGTCAGTCACTCCTCCCGTTTTGGGTCAGAGGGAGGCCACACCGATATTAGCTGTCTTTGGGGTACTTCCTACTCTCTCCTAGGGGTATACCTGGGTTCATGGCACACCCTTGGTCTTGCTGGGGTAGGCAGCCAACAGTGCAGTGGTTCCCCTTCAGGCACAGATTCCCCAGCAGGCAGGATGTCTTTGGTGCGGCCGTAAGGTCAGCAGTCTGGAGCAAGTGGGTGCGTCCATCTCTCTTGCTGTCTCGCATCTCAGTGGGCTAGAAGCCCTGTCTTGTACACTTTTTGTCTTATCTACCTGCTTCCAGTGAGAGGGCTGAGGCTGGTCTGGCTCTACCCGCTCTGGCTTGGAGGAAGGCCACACAGCCTCATTAAAGGAACTCAGACCTATTACTCAAATTGACAGCTATGCAATGAATTTGAAATTTTTTGCTTCGGCACTAAAGGAAAAGCATATGGAAAGAAAATACACAAAGCAGAGAATAGAATAAAAGGGTCAAATCTGTGTGCTGTATATATAGATATACAGGAGAGAACATTATCTTTCTCCCTTCATGTGTGTTTGTGTGCATGCACACATACATGTCTATGTATGCCAAAGCATGTTTCTAATTGCATGTAAGGTATTGCAAAGCATTATAAAAAGTAGTGAGCTAAGTGACTATATGAAAATAGAATAGTCACTATGCACTCACCAACAGCTCAAACTCAGCTTTGGACAATATTTTATTCTCCTATACATGCTGACACATGTATGTTTATATGTATCATGTACTTTGCATCTATCTATAAACCTATAAATATATAAGAGTTGCTGGGTCTGAGATTTCATGTGCAGTATTTCTGATTCTCATATCTGTTGTTTAGTCATCTACAATATCAAATATTACTGAGTTGCAACAGTGAAATCTTCAATAAAGTGAAAAGTGATTCACAATTATACATGTTTAAAAACAAACATCTGTAAGTGGTAAAAACTTAAACTATGTGGAAGGCTTTGAATACATATGCCCACAGAGTCACTGTAAAAACTTTTCCTGATCCCAATACCAGTATCTCTGCTTTATGACTAGTTTGGAAATGTTCTATGGAATCAATGGCTATCTCTACACTTGGAAATTTAAGTCGACTTAGTGAGTCTACACTTAAATTTTAAGTCGACTTTGGGGGGAACTTACAAAGTCGACCTAGAGCGTCCACACTGGATGCCTAGGTCGACTTCTAGGGGCTAGGGGGACCTAGCACAGGTCCACAGGGGCAGGAGAGGCACCCCTAGCCCAGTGCCAGGGGGCTCAGCCTTTGCCCCATTGTACATAGGTACAATGGGGCAAAGGGGGACAGGGAACCTGGCAGGGCATAGGGGCAAGGTGGGCAGGGCATGCCAGGCTCCCCTTATGCCCCCCCCCAGCAGGGAGGGCATTGGTGTAGTCCTGGGGTAGCTCTAAGTCAACTTAGCGCTACCCCACATCTACACTGGCTTAATTCGACTTAAAAAAGTCGAATAAAGCCTTAAGTCGAAGTAATTCTAGGTTTAATAAAGTCAACTTAATTTTCATTAAGTTGACTTTATTTTCCTTAAATCGACTTAAGAGAACTGTAGTGTAGACGCAGGGTAAATTAAGTCGACTTAAGCAAGCTTAAATCAACTTAATTTACAAGTGTAGACACAGCCAATAGTATTATGATTACATCATTGCCTGTCTTCTTAAATTAAACCATCTTTGTTTGCTCTAAGATTATCCTAATTTAAAATTTAAACTGAATACTTGGGTAGGCAATGGCAAAGAATATTCTTTTTCTTCTCTTCAGTCTCCATTGTGAAGGAGTTTGTAATATTAATGTCTTGTTATTTAGGAATATTTTTTTTTTAAAGCACCAAAGGCAAGTAAAGGAAGCTACCAATTTAACAGTACATCAGTGTACAGAAGAAGAGAAGCTATGTTTACCCAGAGGAAGAAATCTGTTTTCCTCACCTGACAAACATACTTCCAAATTCTTGATATTCCTTCATGTCCTAATCATTAGTTGAGAGATATTGAGCCTTCTCATTTGCATCTTTCCTCCCTGCTATAGCATTCTTGCCTGGGGAGAGTTGAGAACCTTGGTTAATATTAATGAAATAATTTGGGACATAGACAGGCCAGCAAACTAACTTCTGCTGCATAGGCAATAATATTACTCCTCATTAAAGCTTGTGGAAGTTCATCTCACATTCAATTACTGATCCTAAGAACAATATTCCAGGCAATCTATGCTTCTCAGACAAGAGCAGAAGGGGGTGGCGGGAGTGATGGTGGGGGATGGAAAGCTCTTTACTTTCTGCCCTCTCTGCCAACCAGCTAGGAGACTGAGTAAGTTACTTATTGGTCAGAAAGATGTCATATAGCTGCTTTGAGAAATGATGAATGATTCAGAGCTCCGAATCTAAGATGTAGCAGAAATAAAGCATTAGACCCTAAGGGTTATTGAAGGCCATATCTGTAAAAGCTTAGAAACAGCAGAACAGTTTAAAATACTGTTGTCAATTCCATATCAATAAAGTCCCTGGATTTTCTGAGGGCATAGCAGTATGTCTTACTCATAACCACTTTTGATTATGAAGGTGGCGGTGTTATTTTTGTCTGATGATAGAGTGTGAGGGAGGGGAATTGAGGGAGAAAATAAGTCAGGGAGTTTTTATACTTATTTTAAATATCTTTTCACATATCTCCATGCTTCACAATGACTTTATCAGCAAACTTTTCTATAGTCAATAAAATAAATTACTGGATTGTGAACCTGGAACTTTATATACACCTCACACAACTAATTACTCACTAAAAGGGTAAAAAAAATGGTCAGAAAAAGGAAAATAACAGAATTTTGCTTTAAAATCCTTGTTGATTAGGAACATGATATAAATTCTGTTGAGTCTTTGGGCTTTCATTTCAGTGGGTTTTGGATCAGGTTCTTGTTTTTTTTATGGGCTGTAACATTTTAAATTTGATCTTTTTGTAAATGTTTTCCATTAGCTTTGTCTGAATGTATATTCTTTTGTAATTTACTCTTAAAGCATATTGAAATCATTCATCCACATTACAACGTGTTAGTTTACAGACTCTCTGAGTACTGAGCAATGTCTGCCAGTGAGACTCTAAGCTCCATCTGCAGGTGAGAAAATTAACACATAATGTACAACATAATTATTACACTTATATATATATGTACCTTCTGTTATGTACATCTGCTTTTTCATCTAGGATACAAAACCCTCAAACTATAGTGCCATGTTGAAAGGGCCCTGAGATAAATGCATTTTAAAATTTGAAAATAGTCATTTAAATTCTGGACCATAATTGATATTTCCATCATAAAATGAAATTTGATATACTGTACTGTGATACGGCTTATTCCATGAAAAGAGATGTTTTTAAATAACTATTTAGGGAACAGAGTTAATTGTCTTTAAAACATGAAATGTTTATTACATACATCTTATTTTGCAGATAATAATACCCAACTCTAGACTGTGCTATCTTCTTTGGAAGGCAAAGCAATTGGAATAAATATGAAGGCTGTTTCTTCTTGAAGTATGGCCACTATCATTGACTGGGGTACTGAAGGAACCAGGAAGCTTCTTTTAATAGCTTGTAAGATAGGTCTGCACCTTGATTTTCTATTTGAGAAAACATACCTTCCTCAGGAAGTAGGGTGCCAGATATCCTCAAGAAGATGGTGTTAAGGACTCTGCTTAAGACAAAATATCTTGATATAGACACTCTTTTTAACTGTTGACCTGTGCAGTATTTCATAGTATCATTGAAGATCCTAGAGAAGTGTGTGGCAAAGGAACTCTGGTGATATCCGGAATGCCTAGCTAATCCCTCATAGTATGAATTCACACCTGGGTATTTGAACAGAAACTTCACTTAATTTCTCAGTGATCTCTTTTCCACCATTAATTACTATTTTTATTTAATTGTGATGAACTTGAAGTATTATGGACACATCTATAGTGGAGATGGAGTTGTTTTTGTGTGGTTCAGTTGCTTTCTTGAGACATCCTATTTCTACCTTGAGGGCTCATTCCTGTGGGTTTGCATATAGTTTTAGTATTCGAGGCTGTAATGAGGGATAGTGAAGTGTTACAGGCTACAGTGTTTTCCTTATACTAATGACACCCAGTTCTATATCTCACACTTATCTTAGACTGAATGGGTGACTGATCAAGGCAAAGGGTACCTAAGCATGGCTCTGATTGATCCAGTAAGATATTTCTTTCAGTAGCAAATGAATCATCCCTGGTTTAACTAAAATAATGAGAACTTTTCATACTCTTTGAACTTGCTGCGATTTTTGCACTAGTATATCATGATTTGCTTTTAAAAAAATATTCTCAAGGGTTTATTTAGTAATTTACTCTAACTGCTTTAGGTATTTTTTAAAAACAAAACATTAGATTGAGTATATGTGGAGAACAGAGTAATGATTTTCAGCAAACCTTTTGTGGGTATTTTGAGTACATAGGCTCAGTACACACGCTCAGTAGCCAGATTGAAATGACAAACCATAATAGCTCCAGAGGAACTCTTACAATCTACCCAGTCAATGATCCATGAACTAAGAAGGATTTGCTCAATTTGGAGCCAACACCTTCAAACATGTTTGTGATGGGGCATGCATACCCTGTATTGGTTCTCCAAGGGTTAACTCTACTTTGTGGGCCATGGGCTATGCCCATTAAACCTTACTGGACACTGGGTTTAAGAAGGAGTGAAGAAGCTCACTGGCGGTTGGCTAATGAAGGGAAAGCATACAGACTTCCAGCTCTCTCCAAGGAGTTGCAACGGGCTCTGAACCCATAGTTAATGCACACAGGATGCATCTACTCTGGCAACTAACCTCTGAGGGTCGACTTAAGCCTTAAGTCGACCGTATTAAGTCGACTTAAAGCCAGTGTGGACGGCTATGTCTACTATTAAGTCGACTTAACAAGGTCGATTTAAGTCGACTTAAAGTGTAGCAACTCTGTTAAGTAGATTTAACAAGGTTGACTTGAAGACTACTTAAGAGTCGACTTAACTTTACAAGTGTAGACATAGCCACAGAGCCCCAGACAGATTCCAGGCTATTGGACATACCTAGAGAAGGGAAAGAGAAGTTGCACTAGGTGAAGACCCTGGAGGTAGCCATGGGGACTTAAACATAAATAGAGTGAGGGAATCAGGGAACTGGTCAGTGTGTTTTGGAAGGATCCCCACTGATGAGGTGGCAAGTACCCCACCACTGCCAGGGCCCTTGACTGGGGCTCAGAGGAGCAGGAAGGGCTCAAGCCCCCTATCCCGGGCACTACACAGCCCTACCCTTAGGTGGTGCCCCAGTTTCCCAACATGCCATTAGGCCAAATTATCCCACAGAGCTGGGTAACTTTATTGACTCTGGCCATTAAGCCATGCTACCCTGCAAAGCAGGGCTATCCCACTGACACTGGACACTGTGACATCCTACCCTGAACATGAGGGCCAGCATACTGCCTCTGGTCATTAATCCATGCTGCCCTGAGAAAAAAGGCAGCCATACTCACTATCACCATTAGACCATACAGTTCTGATAGGGAGAACAGAAATATTGACTTTGGAAATTAAGCTGCACACCCTAAGGGGGTCAGTGCACACAGGTGCAGGACTATAGCAACCTCTACCTGCCCAAATGGACAACAGGCACACTTGTTCCATAACAGGTAGGTGGAGAATGTAAGAGACTTGGGTGGAGCAAGAATCCTGAGTCATGGAGGTAGCCATGGCATACTTGAACTCTGAGATTGACTCAAAAAAGTCGGGGTATTTGCTTGGGGGAACCTACTCCAGGCCCAGTTCAGCCATTAAAACCCAGGTGTGAAACAACAGACATTCAAACCAGGGGATCGTGTCTTGTTCTTGTTACTCTCCACAGAATTGAAGCTGGTCTCTAAATGACAGTGACCATTTGAAGTGGTCAGATAGGTGGTTCATGTAGACTATGAAATTCATTTACAGAGGAAAGGAAAGGAAGCCCAGACCTGACATGTGAACCTTCTGATGGAATGGAACCACCTAGAAGGATCCAATGATTGTCCCTTACCCCACAGAACCCAACCTTGTTTTACTAGCCAGTGAGCCCTTGAACTCACAATGTTTGTGATCGGAGCCAAGTTATACTCAAGGCAACCGAAGGCACTGCTACAGGTATACTGTCAGCCCCTGCAGGATGGGCTTAGCTAGTGAGCCACCACATCACCACTATTCCCAGTCAGAAAATCTTTGTTCACCATCAACCACTCCCTAAGAAGATGTGGTCCATAAGGACCTACTGACAATGCTGGAAATGGGCATAGTGGAGTAATCACAAAGTGGTAGAATCCAATTTTGCTGGTCCTGAAACCAGATGGGAGTTATGGTTCTGTACAGACTTTGAGAAGATGAACACAACCTCGTGGCTCAACACTTATAATGATTGGGTGTGGCCAACTTCATCTCAACATTAGACTTGACCAAAGTGGCATTAGCAAATACTACTGACCCAACACGTCACAAGAGAAGAGAGCCTTTTCTACCGTCTTGTGTTATACCATTTCATCACTAAACTCTTGGGTCTATATAGGGCTACAGCAACCTTCCAGCAGCTCATGGACCAGGTATTTTAACCCCACCATAATATGCCACCACTAACATAAATTATACAGTGGTGTACCTAGCTAGGAGGAACATCTCTGTCACCGCACTGCCATGTTTCAAGCCCTGGTAGAACAAGGGCTTATGGCCAAATCAGCCAAATGTCACCTTGGACAACATGAAGTGACTTACCTCAGATATACTGTGGGGTAGGGGACACTACAGTCCTTAGTGGACAAGGTACATGCCCTGCAAGAATACCCAACACCCAGAACAAAGAAACGCGCATGCCAATTTTAAGGTCTGGCAGTGTATTACTGCCGCTTTGTGCCAGATTTTGCAACTCTGGCCACCCCTTTGACTGACCTAATCAAGGGCTCCTAATCACAGAAGGTCCAGTGGTCAGAGGAATACTAGGAGGCCTTTCAGGATCTGAAGGACCAGTTTACCAAGGAACCCATCCAATTCCACCCTGATTCCATCAAACACTTTCATTCTACAGGCAGACGTAGGAGGATTGGGCCAGTTGGAGAATTAGGCCAAAAGATATGTGATGAGGTTCAACAAGGACAAATTCAGAGTTCTGCAATTAGGACGGGAGAATTCTATGCACTGCTACAGATTGGGGACTGATTGGCTAAGGAGCAGTTCTGTAAAAAGAGATCTGGGGGTTGCTGTGGAGAAGAAGTCAGATATGAATCAACCGTGTGCCATTGTTGCCAAGAAGTTAATGACATATTAGGCTACATTAGTAGGAACATTGAGGGAGGTGATTATTTCCCTTTATTTGGCACTGATGAGGACACATCTGGAGTATCATGCACAGTTATGGGCCCTCCACTAGAAAAAGGATGTGGACAAACTGGAGTCCAGTAGATGGCAACAAAAATTATTAGGGGGTTAAGGCATGTGATTTATGAGAAGAGGTCGAGGGAACCGGGCTTATTTAGTCTGCAGAAGAGAATTGTGAGGAGGGATTTGATAGTAGCTTTCAACTAACAGAAAGTGGGGGGAATCCAAAGAAGATGGATCTAGACTGTTCTCAATGGTAGTAGAGGACAGATCATGGAACAATGGTCTCAAGCTGTGGTTTAAAGTTTAAGTTGGACATTAGGAAAAACTTTTTCATTAGGAGGGTGTTGAAGCACTGGAATGGATGACCAGGGAAGTGGTCGGGTCTCCATCCATAGAGGTTTTAAGGCTTGAGGCCCTGCTTGACAAAGCACTGGCTGGGATGATTTAGTTGGGGGTTGGTCCTGCTATGAGCAGGGATTGGATTTAATGACCTTCTGAGATCCCTTACAGTCCTAGTCTTCTCTTATTCTATGACACATCAAACATGGGGCTAGAGGGCAGTGTCGACCCAAAAAGTTGACGGTGAGGAGCACCTGATCCTCTTTAAGCAGGAAGATGTCATCTGTAAACAGAAGTACTCAACTATTGAAAAAGATGCTCTTAGGGTAAAGTGGACAGCAAATGCTCTGAGATATTAGTGGGAAACCCCTTCCAGTTCATCACTGATTATGTGCCCCTTAGGTGGCTCTACACCATAAAGGACACCAACGGAACACACATAAATGCTTAAGACTAATATCTGGAGACTTAGGTAAAAGTTCCACTGACTCAGGCTCTTAGGCCACACCACCACACAAACTAGGAGCAACACATTGATTCTCACTATTGGGCCATGCTGCCCTCAGGGAAGGAGCAGCTATATTGACTCTGACCATTAGGTTATACTGTTCTGAGGGAGAGAACAGCCACACTGACTTTGGCCACCTCCTCAAGCTAAGGGGGTCTGGGCACACAGCTGTGGGGCTATAACAACACCTACCTGCCTGAATGGGGGATGGACAAGTTTTCCTGTGACATTGTTAAAAAAATAAATAAGCAATCTTCCACTTATACCTTTCTGATCCACAGAGACTTCCTCCTTCATTCAGAAGCCGCATGCTTAGCTGTCTCCTCAGCACTGCTTTGGATCCTGAAAAAAGATATAGGGAATGAAACATGAAAAAATGTTGTGACTCAGGATTGAGGCAAGTACAACATTTAGTTCCCCTACAAATCCCACTGTTTCTGCCCCTTTATGTTTTTATCAGTTTTCTTAAATAATTGACCCTTTTATGAAAATTTCTCCTGTTACTTCACTTCCCAAGTTTTTTGAGCTTTCTAAACTTTAGGGAATGTCTTTCTAGAATAATTTAAATCCTTTTTACTACAGACCCCTTTAAACCAACCATACAACATAGTATCATTTACATCCATATCATTAAACATCTGTAAAGCTTTACCAGGCAGTTTGGGGAGTAATACAGTCAATCTCTGGCCATCAGGGATTTTGTGTACCCTTTACATCCTTCTGAAGGTGGTCAGAGATTTATTGATGCAATCTGTTTCTCTATAACTTGGGCACAAATTATCCCAGGTGTGTGATCCCTGGAGAGATGTACCCATGAGCAGAGGATTCAATCTTTGTATTTCCAGTTCTTTTAAATTCTCTTTCCTTTTCATTCCTGGGCTGCCATCTCCCTTTTTTGGGCTTCTGCTTCCAGCTTCTTTTCCTGGACCAGGATCTCCATTTCCTGAGGACTCTCTTTTTCTGCCACTTCCTACTTTTTCACTATTGTTCTGGCCAGTTTAAATTGCACTGCTATGTCCCTGGATTTCATGCCAGGCAGGTTTCCTAAGCCTGCACCCCATATGTGTTTGTGCATTTTCAGTGAATCAGTCAGATCTCTCTGCCACTTATCATTCACCCTGAGTAAAGCTTTCACCCTCTCTGTATTTCTCCCTGTAGCATTCAAGCCACATTTTACAGTTTTCCCAACTGCTGGTTGGTACATTTAGCATGTGTCTCTGGGTTACTCATCTTGTCCTTTCCCTTGCTCTGTTTTCCTTGCCTGATATAAACAACTAGAAAATAACAAACCAAAACCTTTTTCTTTAACTGTTTCCAAGCTTCTCACTGTTGAATCCCTTGGCTAATCAGCAAATGAGGTATAGATTTTAATTATATCCCTGTGACGTTTCCTTGAGGTACCCCAATTTGTGAGGCACCTCAAACCAGCTGCTCTTAACACGAGGAAGCTTTTTCTGTGTCTGTGGGAATCAGCTCCTCAATGCCACTGGCCACGGTCTCCATAAGCACTCCTCTCTAGGCCTATGCCAGCCTTGTTCTCTATCTACAGGTTAGCAACTAATATGCCCCAGCCTTTGAGCCCTCTGAGTGTCTTCCTTATGTGTCCAGCCCTGCTGGATTCACTGCTCTGGAAGGAACAGTACACCCCCATTTACCAGATCACCAATCTGTTTAATAAGCAGAACTTAGGTGAGTTTATAGTGAAAAGGAGTAAAACTTTATTTAACAAAGTGAACAAATCGAGTGATAGCAAGTAGAAGTATTGGAAACAAATGGTTACATGTAAAATAAAATCATAACACATTCTAGAGCCTAGATTTAAGTAATTAGTTTAATTCAGGTCTAATAAAGTATTGCCCAGCAGTGCTTTCTTGGAGGCAGGCTGTGATCCCTTGTTCATGAGGCAAGACGCACTGTCAGCTTGTCTCCAAGGGGAAGATTACAGTTTATTTCTTTGCATTAGTTGATATAGCAGACTAATCTTTTGATCTTATTAATAGACAGGGCACCATCATGATGACTGTTTTTTTTTCCTGTAGGTTTTTTTTTTTTTTTTTTTTGCAGATTTTGTGACCCAGTGTCTGATTTTCAGTTTGGTATGCAAATAGGCCTTCATTGCAAGGCAAACAATGCACCACATAAACATGACCAGACAAGGAGATGAGTTTCAGTTACCTCCTGAAAAGAATATATCTGTGGAGTAACTGTCTGGTGAGCTGTCTTAACCCTCATACCTTAAAAGCATAGTTTTCAGTTTAGATACATAACTCCTTATATTTTATCCTTGTAGTTATTATGATGGCAGGTAGGCTACTGCCTATAGGTAAAGACCTTACCCTTTAGTAAGTTATCATGTGTAGATCCAATCCTGGGGATCCATGAAGGACTCTATGCATCCCCTGTGACCGCTGCCAATTGGCTTCATGAGGTTCCTGGCTCACACCGATGCCCCAGGGGTGATATGGGAATAAAATCCATATATGATTATGTTGTGCTTAGATGCTAAAGGGCAATTCAACTGTGTTCAAGATCAAATTATGTGATCCTAAGGGAAGAAAGAACAGAAAATGGTTTAATTGAAACCTTGGAGAGGAAAGCAGTAAAGGAATATCTTTATTATTTATGCTTTCCAACAAATCGAAGTATGAGCCTCAATCAACTCATATTTTGTAGTTCTACAACTGTATAGTAATGATCTCACTAGTAATCTATGAGGGGAAGAGCTAGTCATGTGACCACAGGATGGGATGGAAGCTACAGCGATACAAAGCTATGTTGGACAGTGATACTATGTTGGGTCTGCCCCCCAGAGAGCTAGGGTTGTAAGTCATAAGGCCACCCTTTCATGTCTGTCTCAAAGGAGTCCACACCTTCTCACTGTTATGCTTCTGCAGACACAAGTCAGTCATGGGATTGTAGGAGCCCGGGTCCGCTCTGAGGGCCAAGAGGGATAACAGTTGGTAGCCCAGCCCCAGCTAGGGCAGGTGACCAAGCTATCTTTAGCCCTCAACAGGTGAGTCCCCAGAGTGCGTCCTTGCCTTGAGACAGGCGGACAGTCTATATCCCCCAGGTGGGGAAGGCAAACAGTCTGGAACATTGGGCAGGCTTTACAGGCCAGGATCAGGTAATCACTCCAGGGGTGGTGTGGGAAGGAGGGAGGGAGGGGGATTCAGGCCCACCTAACTTCACTGAGTCCCAGACCAGGTCCCTATCTGTGACAGAGGGGTCTGACTCTTCCCCTGGCCACTCAGCTGCCGGACTGTTGCCCAGCTCCCCTGGGCTGCTTCCTGCCCCCTTTCCTGTTGGTACTTGATGTGATAACCACTCACTTGGCCTCCTTAGGGTATTCACTAGGGAAAGATTGCACCGCCCCTCAACATCACCGGGGGTGATAAGGGTCATCTGCTGATGGCAAATCCTCCAGGTTGCAACCAGTCAGGGGTGGGCCCTTGTGTCCAGCTGCTCGTAGCTTGTCTAGGTCATTGGCGGATGGCAGTATACCAGGGTCTCAGGCAGCAGTCTGCTCTAGTACTTTCTCAGGGTGACAGGCTGCAGACAGCTCCCCTGGGTCATACATGGCAGGAAGCCCTGGCAGGACCTCCAGATCCCAGGCAGCAAGCAGCCCCCAAAAGGGCCCCAGGCAGCAGACAGCTCCTCAACAGGGCAGTGGTATGGCCAGGGCTCTGGAGCAAGAGAAGACACATTCTTCCCTCTGGGCGCTCAGCCCAGACTGAGCTCCTGGGATCCCCCTTTATATTTTCTGCTCTGCCCCCTTGACTTGTGGTCTGACGGACAGGATGGCTCTGTCTCCACCCATGTGGGCCATCCTGCTCTCTGTCTGTCTCTGAGGGAGTCAATGCCCCTTCACTACAGGACCGAAAACTCTGTTTATATTCATGACTGAACCATTCTGCTATCTAATATGGAAGCAGGAAAAGGAAAGAAATTCAGGTATCATGATGGTCAGAGTAACCCCTGCTTCTCATGAAGCTATTGCAAAATCCTGATGCATTGGTAGATAAAGGATTTGTTCTGAGAAGATACTTCAACTCCAAAGGGTACATGGAATTGGTAGGTGTATGTGCTTGTTCATACAAATTCCTAAATGCATGAAGGAAGGGTCAACATAGATTAAGGTCCTATCTAGCTTAAAGGGGTACCTCCCTGAGCTAAGGTTAAACATACATCCTCTGAGTCAGAACAGGACACTAGAAGCAAAATGTAAGTTGCAAATCTTCATGGGTATTATTCCTATAGTCAACGCATTCTTGAGAGATGGATGGAAGGGCAATAACCCTCTGGAACTGAGGTCTACTCAAAAATGACATAAGCCCTTTCAAGACACAGAATGAGCAGTAGTGGGAATTAGTAAATTTCACATAGATTTCCACACTACTATGGCAACAGCCTTCATTCTAAATATTAAAAATACACCCACAGAATGGGTATATCCTTAGGTTAAAAACTGGGTAAAGCTACTATGATGCCATAAGAGATAAAATAAGATGGCATGAGATGGTGATAAATTTGGATGGGTGCCTGTGGAAGATGGGAAAAGACTATATTTGCCATAACAATGCCTATCAGGAGGGACAAGTGTAAGTGCAGATACGGGGAAGAGTCACTATCATCTTAACCCCGCATCTGGGAATCACTCTATCATCACTCAACACAGGATGGTATGTGCATTAGAAATAAATGAAATATGAATTAGAAGTAAAATGTTAATTGGGAATTAATTTTATGCAATATCTTTTAATGAGGGAGTGAACACCTACGTATACAATATTTACAGCATTTCTGGGTGCGATATTAATTTTATCTCAGACATTCCCATGGTTGAAGAACTAAAACTTACCTATGAGATGTATGAGAAAATTGATTAATTTAGAAACTGATGTTTCAGTTTTAAAAGAACAACTGGAACACTCAGACATAAATCAGAGTATGAAAGAATTGGAAGCAATGGAGAAATCAGGTATGATTTCAGTCCATCACTCCATGGATAAAGTCACTTGTATTATGTGTCGTGTAAAGACACATTCTCTCTTTGCACACTGGTGAGAAAAACTACTTTCTGCCCCACAAAAAACATGGCACATATTAAGCCATCTGTTTAGGATCATACTCTTTATTCAAATTCTCCTATTGCATGAGTTGTTACCATCATTTGGGTCAAGTGGAAATTAAGGAAAACCTGGCTAAAGAATAGCCATGTGATTTGATACCCTGGAAAATAGTGATTACCATTCCCAGAGTATCAAGAAGGGGCTATGTTAAGGGTAAGTTTTCTTGTTTAGTTTATATGGATATCTTTCTTCCTTTATGTTTAATGATAATTAGTAATGGCAGTGTACATTACTAGTTACTTAGGGTATGTCTACACTGGCAACGTAGGTTGACTTAAGGACACTTAAGTCGATCTACAAAAAGCCGTATCCAAACTGGGGTTTTATTAAGTTGAATTAAGCACTTCCTTAAGTCGACTTAATAACATTACCTCTGAAGGTCGAGGTCGACTTAAGCCTTAAGTCAACTTCTTAAGTCGACTTAAAGCCAGTGTGAATGGGGAATAGCTCTAAGTTAACCTTATTAAGCTGCCAGTATGAACGGCTATGTCTACTGTTAAGTTGACTTAACAAGGTCGACTTGAAGTCGACTTAAAGTTGACCTTGTTAAGTCTACTTAACAGGCTCGACTTAACTTTACAACTGTAGACACAGTCCTTGTTTTGCTAATGAGTATTAGAAATCACCATCTTGGATTGTTGAAAACAACAGGACTCCATTTTGAAAGCACTTCTCTATGGACCAGTTGCCACCATTTCTGGGTTGTGGCATCAACTAGAATTGAGATCTGCCTGGCAACAGAGGGCAATATAAGCCCCTGCAGACCAGCTTGGGGCTGTCCTTCTGGGAAGCAAGGTGTGCATGTGGGTCCCATGAGATATCATGGGTCTTTGGATGGAACATTGCCTGACAGAAGAGGAAAGAGGGTCACCGTCCTTGAGTAAACAACTTACCCTGAGGTTCATGGAAGCCAGATCCTGTGTCTCCAGCTAAAGGCTTCCTCTGCTCAGTATTCAGGAAGAGTAAAGAATAGTTCTAAAATATCTAACTTTGAACCTATGGGTTGCATTAGTGATAGGGGATCTGAAGTTCAGTCACCAATATATCCTTAATATTTCCTCTAGTGATTCCTTCCCTGGTACTATAAACTTAAATAAATTAACAGTGGTTTAACTCTAAGAAAGTTTCGTTATACCGCCTGGTGATTGAGATATGGTGGGATATGAATTCTCCTTTAAGAACATCATAGTTAAGTAATTACAGGTTGAAAGCCCAGTTTGTTCCCTTTAGCCCTGAAACTAAATAATACCAGAGATGTGTAAAGGGCTGTAGACTGAGTGGTTCTTGGTACTGAGAGATATACAGTACCTGCAAGCAATGGAAACCCTGGCTAACCAGTCACCAATAAGTCCATCATGTACTTAAAGTCTTGAAGTACCAAACAGAGCTGTGATACTGAGAGGAGCTGAAGCATTGAGTGAAATTGCGGTACCACAGTGGTGTAGCAAGGGTCTCCAGCACCTGGGGGCCTAGCCTACATGTGTCTCCCCATCTCACGCCTCCTGCACAGGACAGGAAGTGTCCCAGTGCTGCTCCCCAGCTGCTCTGGGAGTGGGGGGGTCTGTATCTGTGGAGGAGAGGGATTGGAGGCTTGAAGAGGTGCAAATGCAGGCTTGACTTCACTGCCATCCACTCCTTGCACTTACCCAGTGTGAAGTGCCTGTCTCTCCCTGTGCAGCCCAGCACTGGCTCTGATGGGGCAGCCTCACTCACCAGCCTGGGAGGGAGAGCCAGGACATCCTTTTACAATGAACAGTGGAGAGGTGCTGAGGGACATGCCTCCAGTGCCTCCTGCGTCCCCTTCCCCACCCATAGTGAAGGGCCAGCCAGCCTGTCCAGGCATGCCACACCATGCCCCCGCCCCCCACATTAACCTGCAGCTCTAGCCTAGCTGGGGTGGCCTCACTACTTCCCCCTGCCTTGGGATACGCCACCCCCCGAGCTCTCCCTCCTTGGTATGCTACTGTGGTACCATTGGATCAGTATGAAATACCCTGCTGGAGAGTGCCAAGGGATTAGAGTGCTTCACACTACGTCCTGCTGTGGATGGGGGCTTAGTCTTAAACGGTACCAAGGAATCCTACAGGAGTACTGGGAAAGGAGTTAAGTTTGATGATACTGGTCTTCTGTGTTACTCTAACCATCCCCACTTAATGGTATTGGGGTCTTCTTGGAGGCATGATTACTCTTAGAAGAACTTTGGTATTTTTCATTTTGCTGGTACTGAAGGAGCTCTTCACTTCTGCAGGACCAAGCCTCGAGGCTGAAGACTCTGAGGCTGTTGACCTGCATAAAGAGCAGGATCTCTTTAAGGTGGAGTCCTTAAAAAGGGAATTAGAGGTCCTCTTACAATCTTCAGAGGAGGCCTCTGAGGCTTTCCCCTTGCTGGTGGAGTGCTGTGCAGTAGCTGAAGGGATTCTAGATACCCCTGAGGACTGGTATATACAGTGGTTCTTCTGGCTCTGAATTGGGGTGAAGAGAGGGCTCCATCATTAACTGACAGTTTATTTTTCCAGTTTTCTCATGCCCTGGATTTCAGGGCTAAACAGAAGTTACACTTGGGGGAAATGTACAAGTTCCCATGTCAGTAAATACACTGAGAGTGTCCATCACTCACCAGAATGGCTATTCTACACATGAGGCAGCATTTAAACTCTGGAAAACTGAGCACGCCCCTCTCAGAAAGGACCACACTGAAGGAAATAAATAATCTTCCAAATAAATAAAAATGAATTACTAACAAACAGCTAAAAACTAAACTAAAAAACCTAGACCAAAGTCATCAAGTAGCCATGGCGCACACAATGTGGACACACTAAGCTCTGTTTCAGGCTGAGGCAGTTGAGCAGGAACCGAGTGCAGTACACCTGTGCATACAGGTTTAATCTGGGACACGAGGATATTAAAAGTGCATTGATGGGCCAAAGGGACATTGCTAATGAAAAGCCCAGATTGAAGTTGCCTGTGGCACATGTACCTCTGAAGTGGAGCACCCAAAGGAATATTATTCAAAGAACAACATGTTTTACAATTGATTTAGGGAGTTTTTATTTGGTTGACACTTCTTGCCTCCCACATATAAGATCAGATGCTATAGTTAGCATTGGCAACATTGATTGACCACTGGAATTTTTCCATTGACTTTACTGTGCGTTGAATCAGGTCCCATGAGCCTAATTATTCAGGGCAAAAAGGGAATTGTAAAAACCTCTTACAAATAACCTAGATAGTTTTATATAGAGAGAAAAACTCATAAATTGAAGTGTCTGATATCTCAGGATCTTTCAGTAATAGAAGTCTGTACTTTATGAAAAGCAGGGAATCTCCTGTTTCCAGTGGTAAAAAGAACATTTTTCCTTGCATGTTTGTGAGATAATAAAACTTATTATCAGGCATATACTTTCAATCACCTGACCATGATGGTCATGATGGTTGTGAAATGCTCAGGGAGATTAGATAGAATACAAAAAAAAAAACCACAGTAATAATGGGTAATTTCAACTGCCTCATATTAATTGCTACATGTTACATCAGGATAGGATGCAATATTTACATACCATTAATGACTGCTTCTTGCAGCCCCTCATCTTTCAATTATCCTGATGTCTGCTGGGAAGATAATACAGCAGTGCACAGGCAATCCAGGAAGTTTTTGAAGAATATTGAGGACAACTTCCTAATACAAATACAGGAGGAACCAACTAGGGGCCTTGCACCTCTAGACCTATTGCTCACAAACAGAGAAGAATTGATCGGGGAAGTAGAAGTAAATGGCAACCTGGGCAGCAGCGACCATGAGATGGTAGAGTTCAGGATCCTGATCAATGGAAGGAAGGAAAGAAGCAGAACACACACCCTGGACTTCAGAAAAGCAGATTTTGGCTCCCTTAGGGAGCTGATGGGCAGGGTCCCATGGGAGGCTGATCTGAAGGGGAAAGGTGTCCAAGACAGCTGGCTGTATTTTAAAGAAACCCTGTTAAAGGCACAGGAAGATAACATTCCGATGTGCAGAAAGAACAGCAAATGTGGACGGCGACCAGTGTGGCTTAGCAGGGAACTCTGCGGGGAGCTGAAACATAAAAGGGAAGCTTACAAGAAGTGGAATCTTGGACAGATGACAAGGGAGGCGTATAAAGATATTGCTCGGGACTGCAGGGATAAAATCAGAAAGGCCAAAGGACAATTGGAGTTGCAGCTAGCAAGAGATGTGAAGGATAACAGAAAGGGGTTCTATAAGTATATCAGCAACAAGAAAAGGATCAGAGGTGGTGTAGGTCCCTTACTAAATGGGGCAGGCATCCTCGTGGAGGATGATGCGGAAAAGGCTGAAGTACTCAATGCTTTTTTTACTTCAGTCTTCACAGGGCGGGACAGCTCCCAGGCTACTACACGGGGTAACGCGGACTGGAGAGAAGAGTGGCCCCCGGTGATGGAAAGTCAGGTTAGGGAACACTTAATGAAATTGGATGTGCACAAGTCCATGGGGCCGGATGAACTGCATCCGAGGGTGCTGAGGGAGTTGGGGGAAGTGATTGCAGAGCCGCTGGCCATTATCTTTGAGAACTCGTGGCGAACGGGGGTGGTCCCGGAGGATTGGAAAAAGGCAAATATAGTACCTATCTTTAAGAAAGGGAAAAAGGAGGATCCGGGGAACTACAGATCGGTCAGCCTCACCTCAATCCCTGGGAAAATCATGGAGCAGATCCTCAAGCAATCCATCCTGAAACACTTGGAGGAAAATAGAGTGATCAGGAACAGTCAACATGGATTCACCAAGGGCAAATCAAGCCTGACCAACCTGATTTCCTTCTATGATGAGATGACTAGATTTGTGGATGCGGGAAGAGCTGTTGACATGATATACCTTGACTTTAGCAAGGCTTTTGATACAGTTTCCCACAGCATTCTCGTCGGCAAGTTAAGGAAGTATGGGTTGGACGAGTGGACCGTAAGGTGGATCGAAAACTGGTTAGATCAATGGGCTCAGCGGGTAGGAATCAATGGCTCGATGTCTGTTTGGCAACTGGTAACGAGTGGAGTGCCCCAGGGGTCGGTCCTGGGGCCGGTTCTATTCAACATCTTCATTAATGATCTTGATGATGGAATAGACTGCGTGCTTAGTAAGTTTGCGGATGACACCAAGTTGGGGGTAATGGTAGATACTCTGGAGGGCAGGGAGAGGATCCAGAGAGACTTGGACAAATTGGAACACTGGGCCGAAAGAAACCTCATGAGGTTCAACAAAAACAAGTGCAAAGTCCTGCACTTAGGACGGAAAAATCCCATGCACTGCTACAGGCTGGGGACCGATCAGCTAAGTAGCAGCGCTGTAGAAAAGGACCTGGGGGTTATGGTGGACGGGAAGATGAATATGAGCCAATAGTGTGCCCTTGTTGCCAAAAAGGCCAATGGCATATTAGGCTGCATCAGTAGGAGTATTGCCAGCAGATCGAGGGATGTGATAATTCCCCTCTATTTGACTCTGGTCAGGCCGCATCTGGAATACTGTGTCCAGTTTTGGGCTCCCCACTTCAGAAAGGATGTGGACAAATTAGAAAGAGTCCAGCGGAGGGCAACAAAAATGTTTAGGGGGCTGGGGCACATGACTTATGAGGAGAGACTGAAGGAACTAGGCTTATTTAGTCTACAGAAGAGAAGACTGAGGGGAGATTTGATAGCAACCTTCAACTACTTGAAGGGTTGCTCCAAAGAGGAGGGAGCTAGGCTGTTCTCGAGGGTAACAGAGGACAGAACAAGGAGCAATGGTTTCAAATTACAGCTGGGGAGGTCAAGGTTGGATATTAGGAAAAACTTTCTCACTAGGAGGGTGGTGAAGCATTGGAATGGGCTATCTAGGGAGGTGGTAGAATCTCCATCTTTGGAGATTTTTAAGGCTCGGTTAGACCAAACCCTGGTTGGGGTAATTTAGGGGGAGTGGTCCTGCTTTTTAGCAGGGGGTTGGACTAGATGACCTCGTGAGGTCCCTTCCAACCCTATTATTCTATGATTCTATGAAGCCATGCAGCTGGGTGTAGTAGCATCAGGTAGTGGTGGGAGCTGCCCCTGCCCAGAGCTTTGCCTCCTGGACCTTCCCGTTAGCCCTGCCGCTGGTCCTTGATTTTCACCCAGACCTGCTTGGTGTCCCAGGTGTAGCTCTTGGCAGTCAGGGCCTGGGAAATCAAGGCATGAACCTCCCTATTGTGACGGCTGCCCTGTAGCCTGGGGGCGACTGCCTCATCCCCCCAGATGGCTATGAGCTCCTGGATTTCCTGGTGGGTCCAGGAAAGGGCCCGCCTGTGGTGCTGGCTGCTGTGCTCTGCCATGCTTGCAGAGGCAGGCCTGGCCAGGTATGAAGTTCAGGGAGGGCAGGACAGTGTCCTGCCCTGTGATGGACAGGGTAGGCTTCCTGTGCCAGGAACTCTGGGAGGGAGGTCAAGGAGAGGGGAAGGGGACTCTGTAGGCCATTTAATTCAAATTAAGGCTAATCCAGGTCTACACTGCCTTAAGTCGACTTAATAATGTTGACTTAAACAGTAGTTCGAATTAAAACAAGGTGTTATTAATTCGAACTAGTTTTTCCTTAATTTGACTTAAGGAGCGGCTTAAGTCGAATTAAAGAAAGCCTAGAGTAGACGTGGAGTAAATTAAGTAGATTTAAGCGTGCTTAAGTCAACTTAATTTATAAGCATATACCCACGCTTACTGTCTGCAAATCTAGTTGATTCAGATAAGGACATCTAGCACCCCAATGACCTCAGATGTGCCCCATAAACTCTTATTCAGTGACTCTTCCTGATTTTGCTGAAGATTTGCTCTGGCAGCCACACAATGGCAGCTCAGTGCTTTCCACGCCCACAGCTGAGCCAGGCCTGTCTCCTTATTGTTCCTTGACCCAACCTGTTCCCTCTTCAGTACCTGACCCCACCTACTTTTGAACCTCCTGACTATTGGTTCTGATCACTGGCTTTTCTTCTGACCATGACATGGGTTCTTCTGTGATTTCTGCCTCCTGACTTTGACCGTTGGCTTGTCTCCCTTCCATGGCTCTATTTCCTCTCTTCAACTCTCCTCCGACCATTAGATGCAACTCCCATCCCAACCACTAGGTCACACTGTCTACACCCTGGCATGTGACAGTGAGAGCCCTCTGTGTACTCACAATTAGCAGAGGTACACAAGCCAGTCCTCACCATAAAAGAGGGGATGACAGGTAGGGAGACACAATCCCTCAGGTATCACACAGCATGAGAATAATGGTCTTGTCTCAGCACTGGGGGCTAGACTTGAAATGATTTCTCAAGGTTCCTTCGAACTCTACATTTATATGGTTCTAGCATAAACAAGAATGAGTAAGGGAGTATAAATGTTGAACCAGTGAAAGATTATGATGTGCACATATTTTTATTCATGAATCTTGACAGATTTTCAGATAAATATATATTCAAATTTGGGGAATGTGTCCAGTGTGAAAACTGAGATAGCTACAGAGCTATTACTACACTAAAACATGGCTACTCTTCATTTCTTACATAAAAATTATACAAAACATGATCAATACCAGATTCTTTAGGCAATTTGTTCTCTGGTTATCTCACTCTGATGTATAAAAAGTATACCATTACTCTATAATCATTTCTATAACTTAATCCATTGACTTTTCAGATATTATTTATATAATTCCCACTTTTTCTGTTTCAGTCAATAAAGAAAGTCTATGTATGTATTACATAAAGTGTATATATTTACATATATACAGTATACTGAAATAAGTTTTAATAAAGATAAAAATCAATAATACTTCAGTTATAAGGCTGAGCACAGCTTTGAAAATCCGCATAAGCACTCAACAGATGTTGCTGAGTTTTAAAGAAAAGCCTGTAAACATTATAACAGCATGAAGTGCAGTCTGTTTTTCAGTTCTGAAAGTAAGTTACTTCTTGGAATTTTAATGACTTTTTTATTCTGAGTTTCTTCCAGTTTGTGGTAAATTTATGCATTACAAAACAGAGATTAGAATTTAGAATTTTCATTTTAATACACTTGCAATAATGCCACCATTTAAAAGCTTTAAAAAGGTAAAATGTAAACAATGAGAATTTTAGTATTAGACACAGCATCAACAAATGTAACTATATTAAGATAAATGCTTTTCTTGTTAAAAAACAATAGAGGAACCTCATCAAAACAGGACACATTGTTCAAAGCTTAACAGACCATCCTTTTACCGAAATTATTTGCTATAGATTCCATAGTTACACCTGACATTGTAAGACATTGACACTAAATTGGGTTCTTCAATAAAGGAATTTGTTTTAGTCATGTGACCAATAGAGTTTTAAAAGCAAAATTGTGAAAAGCAAGATGCATTTGAAGGTGACCATAAAGACACACTGAACTACAGCCCCCTAAGTACGTATAGGTAAATATCTGTTCTAATTGTATGTTATTCTATTGTCAGGTACAAGAGGACAGTTATGGTTTTATTTATCTTCCTGGAAGTAACATCTCAGCATTAACTAATCCACATATCTTTGATATCTTTCTAAAGTGTATATCACATGTGGAAGTGAAATTTTGTACAAATTAGGTCATTTAAGAAGGCATCAGCATTTGGTTTGAAAACAGGCCAGTCAGTAAATTGTAGTGAAGCTAAAAACTTGTGTTTATAGGCAAAGAGACATTATGTCTTTATGTCCAATTTTCATTGGGACAGTCCCAGTTTTTCATATGCTGTCCCAGTATCCTAAGAACCTTGGTTGAGACACCTAAGATGTCCTGACTTCTAATTTCATCATTCTAAACTTTTGACTTTTCTACATAACTACAAAGCAAACAAGGAGTCTAGTGACACTTAAAGACTAACAAACATATTTATCACATGAGCTTTAAGTCAAAGAATCGGGTCAGACTGTTACAGCAAATCAGTGTAGTTGTTTAGATTCAAACAGTGGAGAACAGCATATTAGAAGGAGGTAAGGGAAAAAGGAAAGCAAAATTACCCATTGTAATGAGAAAAGAAACTGTAGTACTTATTTAACCCTAAGTTGATAGTATTAAATCTGCATATGAATCATGTTGGTGGATTTAATGAAACATTAAAGCAGGCACATATCCCTGCAACAAACCATGTTGCCAACTTTGCCCACATATCAACACAAAAGACACCATCATAGGACCTAATCAAGCCAGCTACTCCATCAAGGACTCATTACCTGCTTATCCACCAATGTGATGTATGCTATCATGTGCCAGAAATCCCTCTCTGCCATATATATTGAACAAACAGGACAGTCTGCACAAAAGAATAACTGGATACAAATCTGACATCAGAAATAACAACATTCAAAAACCAATCTGGGAACACTTCAATTTTCCTGTTCACTCCATTGATGATCTGTTAATAGCTGTGATTAGGCACATGGATTACAAATCAAATCTTAAAAGACCAACTGCAGAGTTGGAATTCATATGCAGATTTGACACCAATAACTTAGGGTAAAATCGGGACTACAATTTCTTTTCTCATTACAATGGGTAATTTTGCTTTCCTTTTCCCCATAACCTCCCTCCAATATGCTGTTCTCCACTGTTTGAATCTAAACCACTACACTGATTTGTTGTAAAAGTCTGACCTGATCCTATGACTTACACTTCTCTGTATTTATTTTCCTCCTATTTATCTGTAGTTCTCCATCTTCAAGTGTCTAACGAAGTGTGATTTTCCCCACAAAAACTCATGCAATAAAGAAATTTGCTAGTCTTTAAGTGCCACTAGACTTCTTGTTTGTTTTGCTGAACAAGAGTGACATGTCTACCGCTTTGGAAATTGTCATCATAACTACAAAGGTTTGTCCAAGATGTACTGCTGCAACAACATAACATTTTTGCACCCCTGCTTGACATTCATCACATAGTGAGTGTGTATTTTGTGCCATCCATTGTTTAAGGCCAAAACTTTTTATAATATGCCAAGCAATAACATTATAATAGGAGTCCAGTAATTCTAAAACCCTGTCCACTCAATGGAAACCTGCTGCTTTGGTGCTTCACTGTGAAGAGGTGGAAAGAGGAGGAAAGAATGGTAGATAAGTGGTGGTGTTTATATTTTGTGTTTCCCTCCTCTCTTTGGTGCTAAAGGAATCATACAGCATAGGGAAGCAAGAAAAGAGAAGTTTGTGGGGAAGAGACAGAACCTTTCTTCGATCTGTTCTGTTGTTCCAGAAGGAGCTTTTCTGACTCACGTGGAGCAGATCAAAGAAAGGAGACAAAACATAATGCACAAAGGTATTCCATGACCTTAGAAAGTGCTGCTCTAAAGTGTCCCATTTTTTATTTGAAAATATTTTCACTAAAGCTAATCAGACAATGACAATTTCATTTCACAGCGACTTATGGGATTTCAAAGTTTGTTTTGATTCTACATCTCTCCTCCTTCCTGATGAAAACTTTGTTGAAATTGATGTTTCTCTGAAATGTTCCTTCTTGGAAAAAATTTTGTTTAGTCTCCAATGTCCTGACCAGATCTGATGTTCATCTTATTTAGAGTTAAGCAAATATTTCCAACTTTTTTTCTCATATAACGGTCTCCTTGTCTGTATATCCATGTGTAGAGGAGGTTATACAGTGGAGAGGAATAGTATAATATTTATTTTTACAAGTTTTAAAATGGCTTTATTCATCTATATTAAGTGGACTTCTTTTAAGCACATAATAGGCAGTAGAATGGCAAGCAGAATAATTTACTCCTGAAATCATTCATCTTTTTTCCTTGCTGTACTGTTCTCTTGTGTTCTTTACTTATACTCTGGATTTTCTTTGTAGTATTCAGTAGAAAAGCAGAACCTTTCAAATGAAGAAAGATCAGTCTTGCCCTTTCACGGAAAATCAATATTCCTTGTGGTTTCTTCTTCAGCTAACTTAGACTTTGTCAAATGTAGAATATGCCCCAGAAAACCCGTCTGGTGTTCATCAATTATTGTTTTACTGCAAGCACAATAGAGAACTAAAATATGTTTTTTACTTGACAGATGAAAAAAGAAAACTTGGGCACTTTATTATAGTGCACTTAGGATGTGAATGCTTGAGGGGTTTTATCAATGTTGCTGGTATTTTATTTTCAGAGCATCACACAATAGCACAAAACCAATGTATTGCCTAGCAAAAGAAGCAGATAGATTTCTTCGCTATAAAAATTATTTCGAGTGCAAATCCTAATATATTCAGCTTATTATAAATTAAAATGCTGTTTGGTTGGGATATGATTATTCCATTTTAAATAAAAAATATCTTCCTAATGAAACCTAAGATTTGAACAGCGCCTTTGCCACTGTTAGCCTGTACAGGTTAGGGTAGCTTCATCAGAAACAAATATTATGGATTCATATTGGGAAATTATTCTGTAACTCTGCTGCATCACAGGTCAAAGAACATAAAGTTGCTTTTTTATTTTTTAAACTGTGACCATCCATGTTGTTTACCCAAACTCCTGCATTTTGGGCAGCACCATATGGTAATGAAAAGTCATTCTGTGATTACAAAACGAAAACATTCATGACCTTATATATTATGCATATAACCATATTGCTCTAGACCTGTATGTGGAGATATTTTTATAGCATTTTATGGAAAAGATGAATGGTGTTTAAATGTTATTGCTCTCTAACTAATGAGGATTGGGACTGTTCGGTTTAGAGAGAAAAGATTAATGAAATAGGGCATGATAGACGTGTACAAAACAATAAATGTGATAGAGAAGGTAAATTGGGAATTTGAATTTATGCTCTTGTAATGCAGGAGCAAAGAAGAATGAAACAAAAATTCAGCAAATTTTAGCAAGATAAAAGGAAATATGTTTTTTTCAGCAAAATAGCTAATTAATCTTTGGAACTCATTGCAACAAGATATTATTTAAACTAGGCCTTTAAGAAGACTTTATAAAGGATTAAATGTTCATAGGGCTAATGAAAATATCCACAGTTAGATTAGCTAGTATTAAAAAAAAATCAGTTAGGGATATAAACCCTCATGCTTCAGGTCATTAGTCAAACACTAAGGCCTAGGCTTTCAAACTGTGGTCTATGCCCCCAAGGGGGCATGGAGAATATTAGCATCAGAGAATGGTGATCTCAGGCTTCTGCCCCACATGGCGGGGCTCTGGGATGGTGTGCCACCTCAACCCTCCTCACCTCTTTTTGTCCAGCTTGGGGAAACTCAACCAAGAACTGTAACTCAAAGAGGGGACTCAGCGCAAAAAGTTTGAAAATGATGCTCTGAGGGTATGCCTACACTGCAACCAGAGGTATAACTGCAACACATGCAGACATATTAGAGCTAGCTTTGATCTAAGTAGCTTGATGTTTTTTTAAATGGTTTAGTTAAAGGTAAAAATGGAGATTTCTGCTGGTAGTCCGAGTGTGGTGAATATCTATATGAATGTGACATATAACATGGATGTGTAACACATATTTCCTTTCTGCACTAAGGATGAGTCCAGAACTCATTAAATAAAGACTTTTCAACATCCCTGTAAAAAACCCATATTACAGGAGGTGTGTTAAGCAAGGAAGCCTTCATAAGACAACACCAACATCTGTTCTTTATTGCAGTTATGTAAATGCAGAGTAGTTCCATAGGTATGTAGTACCCAACGGAAGACTTTGTGACTTGTTAAGATGATAGTAGGTGATGTCGCCATTGTTTAGCCCTGACCAAAAGTTACCCTGTGTATAAGCAAAATAACATTGGTACTGACCAAGGACATACCTTGCTCCCACTAAGTACTAGATATAACTTGCAAGCTCTGTAAAATAACAAGATAAGACCAGGGCAAAGAAATGTTGTAAGTGTAGAAAATAACCAGATGTGCGAGCCATTTACCCACTTAGCAAGCAAGGGTATAAAAGCCGGTGCTAAGCAGGTGAATCAGAAATTTTTCCTCTCTGTTCCATAAGCTTTACCAGCTACTATCTGTTGTACCAGTGCAGTGTTGTTGTAGCTGCCCAGGATACTGGAAAGATAAGGTGGGTGACATAATATCTTTTATTGCACCAACTTCTGTGGGTGAAAGAGAAAGGCTTTGAGCTATACAGGCTTCTTCTTCTTCTTCTTCTTCTTCTTCTTCTTCTTCATGGCCATAATACTCCCAAGTCATACTCTCACACAAGAAATGTTAATTGATCTGAGATTTTTCTTCATCAAATATCAAAACAATACACCATGGGTTTAATAGGCCTCACAAGATCAGGCCTCACAAGATGGTATTGGGAAGTAATAGAGGTTGGGCATGAATAACTCATGACATTTTAGAAAAAAGAAAAAAAGAAACATTTTAATTTTATGGATTAATTTAAAATTTTAATGTTTACATCACAGTGGAAAGGGATAGATACTTTTTAAAAAGATAAAGCTAAAATTAGCCTCCCAGAGAGTTGAGAAAATCAATGAGGCTTCTGCCCATGGGTTCTTTTGACCTCAAAGGCCATCTTTGCCCAGAATCCATTTCTAGAGAGATTGTAACACACTTAAGTCCTGATTTTCAGAAGTGCTGAACATCCTTAGTATCCATTAAAGTTAGTGGGAGTTATAGGTGCTCAGTACTTCTGAAAATCAGGACAGAAAACAGATGCTACGATGATGGGAGCCTATTAGCGCCTATAGATAAACAAAATGAAATAGATGACTCAGAAGTATCTCTGCAACTAGCCTGAGCCTTTCCTTTCCAATTGGTGAGGGACAAACGTGTTATTTTGGCCATTGGACAAATGCAGTGTCAGTGAGAAAAGACAGAGGAACAGAGAATTGGCTTTTACCCTTGCTCAATTCCAATTATCTTTTCAAAGGGGGATTAGGAGATGGGCTAGCAAAATGTGGCTACAACCCTGATGGGGGCCTCTCCACACTGTTATAATATAGCTATATTAAAATAGTTGCAATGCTGGAAGATCAGATGCCACTTTATGCCAAGGTCCCATGTATCACTGAATGCTTACAAATGCATAGCTTGAAATCAGGCCAGTTTACTTGTGTATTAGTATAGATCAACGCGACTGATAAATGTATGAGTATATTTGGTGTTTAAACTTCAAGAAAACCAATGGAGTGTTATATACATTGTTTTAACTTATATCTTATTTGCTATAGTGTAGTTGAAAACATTTCTATTATGTATATCCCTGTAAGTAAATAACCCTCCAAATAGAAAGAAGCAAATGGAGAACTTTAACAGAAAAGTGCTAATTTCAAAGCACATGATCATGTGTCATGACCAGAGACCAAAGACTCTAAATGCATTCCTTACCCTCTGCCCCTCAAGTAAGAACCCACATAGGTAGTGACCCTGTCAGCTTGTTTTCTGTGAGCCGAAGCTTTAAGTGTGTATCCAGGGAATTATTTCTTCATCTCTGGACTATTTAGATTCTCAGAGAAGAGAGTACCAGATTCAAAGCAGAAATACCCATATGCAACCTGGGAACACTAAAAACAATTTTGAGAGATTGACAGTTGATTACATCACTGCCACCTTTAGAATTACAAAATATGACTCACCTGTGCATGTATTTTACATTCTCCAACCTCTCAATGACTTTCATTTCCTTTTCTTAGCTAATAAATATTTAGTTAGTTTGCTATAGAATTAGCAGAGTTGTTCTTGGTATAAGATCTAGGATAGCAATTGATCTGGGGTAAAAGACTGACTTTTTGGACTGGGAGCAATCTGAATGCGGTGTGATTTTTTTCTGTAAGTGACATTTCAACACAAAGTCCAGTTTGTCTGGGTGGCAAAGATAAACTGGAGACCCTAAAGGGGTTGTTTGTAATTCCATGGTAAGAGGGATATAGAGATCCAGGTGTTCATGTTTATTGCTGGTTTGGTGAAATCTAATTATAGACACACCACCAGTTTTGAGGGGTCTGCTCTGTTTTCTTACAGTCTTCCCTGAGGTAGGAATTCACGGTCATGAGCTACTCCAAATGGCATGACAATAGTCACATTAATAAATGGATAATCAGGCTGCACATGATCAATCGGGTACTGAATAATGCAGGCGTTTGGACGGACAGTTTTGTAAGTGTTATTTACAATTGTCACTTTGCCAAACAAAATGAGTAGGTCTTCATTTAATCCGATAATTACAACATTATATTTTTAAAATGTTATAATCATACACAGAAGCTACTTGGATCCAATAATAATACATTCATAGCAATAATGGTAGGATTTTCATATGGTCATTTAATCTTGTAAATTATTTATTTTTGCTGGTAAAATGCTGGGGGAAGGGGGGAAGGTAATGGTATTTCATAACCTTGTAAGATTATAATTCATTAGTGTCTTTTGCCTACAAATTTGACCTGAAATCGAAAAGTGAGGACCTGCAGGACGTAACTATGGAGCATTGCTTCATACTTTCATTGAGACCCAAATTGATGGCTCAATGGAAGTCTAAACTGGCTCTCCCATTACAAACATTAAACTTTAAATGGGCGAGAGGACTCCTCCTTTGTTTTTCATTACTAACAGTGACTCTCACCTCTCTCAAACTCACCGCTTTCTGATATGTTGTGTTTGAATCTATACATCTTGCTTGATTTGTAGAAGTAATCTGACCTGAGGCAGTGAAGCGTAATCACAGGATTTATCTTTCACTCCAATACTGTAAGGCTAACAGACTTTAAAAGTGCCACAGGACTCTGTTGTCTTTCTACAATAGACTAACACGGCTACCCCTTTGGATTTCCAATACTTAAGTTTTTTTCAATGTAAGTTTTCTCCATTCTGGCATCTGGCGAAGTGAGACTTCGCCCACAAAAGCTCATGTGAAAAATAAATTTGGTAGCCTTTCAAGTGCCACAAGACTGATGAAGATTGTTATCTTTGTTTCTGGAGCCACTCAAGCATGAGATACTGGAGAACAAAGAATTCCAGTGAAGGCCCTAGGCACTGAGCTGCAGGGGATCACTGGTCCAGTCCCGCACCACGTCCTGATTAGAAGGCTCTCTCCCTAGAGTCCCCTAACTCTTCCAAGCTGCTCACTGCACCCAGCTTCAGATAGCTCCAACCTCAACTCCACTCTGCTTCAGCACAGTTGCTGCTCTGCCTCCAGCTCAGCTCCCTGGGCTGCTCCTAAGGCCCCTCTGGTTCTGGCTGCAGTGGCTCTGATCCCAGCATGGTTCTGCTGCCTGGGCTGCTTTTCTGGTTCTGGCTGTCATACCACAGGGCAATGCTTTTTCTTTAGTTCAGCCCTGCTCTGCCCAGGCAATTCTAGCTCTGCCTTTCTGCCCTGTCAATCAGGCTGACCTTGAGAGTTGGCCTCCCCAACTGGGGAGGGAGACTTGTCAGTCTCCAGATTCTGATTTCTCATTGACCCTTCCCCTTTCCTTTGGTATTAGAGATGGCCAGCTTAAAAACAACAACAACAACAAAACACCACTAAGTTTCAGTAAGGAGCCAACAGCTCCTTACATTATCAGAACTTGATCCTATTGCTTGGCATAAGTTAATATTAGTTGTGAAGCTAGTAAAAAATTGATCACTCCCTCTTGTAGGTCTTGTCATTTAGTGAGCTATTTGAAACGTATGCTGTAATGTTCTTCAGGATTCAGAAATCCATTTATGATTACCTTTCTTTGGCATGCTTCTTATTTACATATTGCTTGTTCTGATGTTGAACCTACATGCTTTCACCTGTTAATAGTTTAATATTTCCAAACATTTCAGTCTTGTACTTTAGTGCTCTGATATATTTTAAAAGGACATGATTTATATAGTCCATCTCTGATGTGCCAAACATACAGTTTCTTCATGAAAAGTAAAGCCTTTTGTCTTTAGTTTTCAGAAAGCCTCTTCTGGGCCTCCTTCCAATTATGGTCTTGCCAAAAATAAACATGCATGCCTTGGATCCTTGGTAAACTGCTTGATCCTAGCATGATTTCCATTTATATCCTGTAGTTGTCACTATCAGAAAAGGCATGGGAATCACAAATTAGGGTTACAGTTCAGAAATTTTGTGCCAGTTTGATTTGATGGAAGCACCACCTTCCACTGAATTTTCTGAAAATCGAATGTTCTGGGGTGCTCTTAAATAGCAGGGGCCAAAATTGGGTCAAAAAACACAGCAGATTTGTCCTATTGTTCAGCTATCTGACTTGAACACATGTTTCTCACAGGGAATAATTTTCTCCAGTCTAAAATATCCTGTTAGCTTCTGAACACCCATATCAAAATCTCTGTCATCCCTTTTCTTTGAGGGTAGCAAAAACCATCTACAAGGTCAGGCCCCCTGAAGTGTTGCAAAAAAGGCACATTTATGAATGGTATTTGTGATTTTGGTGGCAGTTGCAAACAGTTTAAAAGTGTCAGAAGTATAGCTTAGCTCTGACCAGCGCCCCATGGATGTACAGAAAGGACAAATACGCACTTAAGGGGTAAATTTTCATGTTATTTCCATATCATGCTGAATTGAAAATCTATTTATACAGTGCAATTAGATTAGGATTTTGGCACTGTCAGTTTAAACTGTATAATATAGAGTGTAAGGTTTAGGTATTTTTGTTACCAATTCAGCATATTGCAGACTTCAGAGTCTAATTAAAATGATCATTTATAGCTATATCATTTCACCTTCAATGAGGAATGGTCTGAGCATAAGATCAAGAATGGGGAACTTGGAGTTCTAATCATGACTTGGATACCAATTTCTTCTGTGGCTGTTGGTGAGTAACAACCTTTCTGAGATGAATTATAGTTTTAAACTACAGTGTCTGGGATGATATAACAGGTCTTTACCCCATTGGGAGCTCCCATAGATATTGATGCTGTGGCAGGCACGTACGTTGCCTCTGTAAAGGTTTGAAGAGTGCAGTCGATATTATGCTCCTTGAAAGTGAGCAATGTTCACTTCCACTGTCCTCAACCACAAAAGACCATTTCTAATTGAAGGCCTTCAATTTCTTTTTAAGAATGTTAAGTCACTTTTGAGAAAGCACAGTAGATCTGTTGCTTAAAATCAGACATCAAATGTATTAAACAAACTCTTTGTTCAGTTACTTAAAAAGGCATTATGAAAAAAGGGAATATTGTGTTGCAGATATTCTTTTATGATACATAGGTACTACATCACATTCTACCACTCAGATCATTCCAGCTGAGTTACTTTTTCAATGCCATTTATGAATTAGTAGATTTGATTTATTTTGATGAAATTTAGTAGAACCAGATGAAAAATAGCACCAAGCCAATGTGCCTTCCAGAGTTTCTGCAGAAATCTGAAGGATTTTGTATGAAATTACAGGAGAAAAGGAAGTATGCATGTGCATATGCATGTGTAGGTGGGAAAGATGTGGTACAGAGATATTAAGATCACTTGTGTACCTAGCAGAGGTTCAAGGGAGCTAATGACGAATCTTATTGACCAGCTGTCGCAAGACAAAGGGTAAAAGGCACTGACATTGAACCTTATAATAATGCAATCACTGGAAAGGCAAATGACTTTGCATTTTATTGGCCTAAAGAAATACATGAAAATATTACTCAAGATATAGAAAAGAAACTGGAGCAAGAGGAAATGCAGAATGTCTTTCCTGATAGATATAGCTTCAGGAGCAATGTAAACAAAGGGCAAGGCTATACTTAAAACTGCCGCAGAGTTGTACTATACCTAAAACTCTCCAGTTCAGTGAAGAAGTTACTATGCCTATGGGATGGGTTCTCCCATCAGCACTGTTAGAAGGTCTCCCATCGCTGCCTACACTGCAAGTATAACTGCATCACTCTAAGATGTGGATTTTTCATATCCCTGAGTGACACAATTATAGTGATGCACATTTATAGTGTAGACCTGGTCTCAGTGACAAAAACCAAACAAACAAAAAGCAAAACAACCCACCCTGAGTTGGAGTATAGTGTATGTAGCTATGTATCTGATGAGGACATGCTATGAATCTGTTTTCTGCTTCTAAGCTGAAATGTTGCTTTCTCGATTTAAACTCTAAGGGCTAGATTGTGCACATAGTAGAACGTGTGGTTCCTTATCTGATTATTTGCAGAGCTGGAGGGAAGAGAAGAGTTGGAATGGGTCAATGTTTGGTTCCAGCCCTTTCACTTCACTGGTTGCAGTAGCTAAGCTAGCAAAGAAGCAGGCTGTAATTTACAGCGTAGGCAAGTAGTACATTACTAACCTCAGGGAGCACAGAGAAAACAGGGGAAGAAATGTGTCTCAGACAAGTGTCTGAGTTGCAGTGTCTTCAAGGTCTACTCCAGTGATGAGACATAAACCGCAGTATCCTTTGTTTAGGTTTGTGACAAAAAGCATAACCAATCCCAGAGGTCGGCAACCCCCAGCATGCGTGCCAAAGATGGCGCACACACCTAGTCGTAAAGGCACACAGGGCTCCCGGCCCTGTGGTTCTGCGGCTGCTCTCCCCTACTGGCCCCGCCCCCAGTGGGGCCTGGGGCCACAAGAGCCATGTGCACACCATGGCTACTGTCATCTGTTGGCCCCTGTCCTCAGTCAGGGGGTGTGGCCAGCAGGAAAAAGGAGCCAACATGTGCCACAGCTCCTGGCCCCGCCTCCAGCATCTGATGGCCCCGCCCCTGGCACCTGCTGAGGGTTGTGGGGGCAGGGCTGGCCTGGGGGCTGGGAAATATTGCCGACCCCTGCAGCTCTAAAATGGTATTCACAGCTGCTTCCAGGGTCTGAATTTTATATTAAAAGTACTAAGCAGTCTCTCCCAATTAGGATTACTTAAATTCTAAACTGGCTAGAAATTCTGATAGGTATCCCTTCTATGTTATTTTAGATAAAATACTTTCAGCTAGAAAGTGTGATTTTGTTACATGGAGCATTTTAAAAACCTCTATTCAGTTGTTATATTCCATCTCACCTGGTTCTTTTCCTTATTATTCTCTCCCCCCCACCCCTTTCTTCCAGGAAACTGCTTTGCAGCTTCTTCACTTTCTCTGGCGTCTTTTGTTGTATTTTCTACAATTCCTTCCTCACCCTGTGTAGCCTGAAGTCTTCTCTTACAGAGAAAGCAAATTTGAATATGAATGACTTCTATCTTTGGGGTTTGTACTGACACCCATCTCCAGAATATTTGATTGCCTATTACTTAACTGAAGAGATGCAACAAAACATGAAAGAGCACAAATAAGGCCACCATCAGAAAGCACAGTGGGTGTCTCCTTTGCAACCTGCTGTCTTCCTAAATGGCAGCTAGTTTTGGCAAACAGAGGACTCCTAGATGTTTACAGCTGCAACAAAAAGAAAAATAAAATGAGAACAATTGTGCAGACCTGTTAGACTTCCTGATTTGGCACACAGGCTACTTTTCTTAGCACTGTTCCTATTGTGAGATTATATCTCCTGATTTTCATAGCTAAGGAGATACTTAGGGTTGCTTCTCTATAGTTAAAATGGCTCTAAGCCTTTTGTGTACATAGAAATAAACCTATGTCTAGAGCAACACTGGGCTATGTACTACCCATTTATCTCTCTAGTTGCAAAGTCTGAGTGAGAGAGACAAGTTTAGGAAATGGTCTAGCTATTCCTTTCTGGGCAATATAGACATTTCCTGAGGCGTTGGTGACTCTGCATTATATAAAAAAGCAATTCTCCTAGACTTGTACCTCCTTCTGTGAAAATATGCTTTGGAGGGAGGGTCAGTCCTGCTGCTTCAGAAGCATAATTGGAGTTCTTTCTCCAAGAGTGAGAAAGCTCACTTTCCTATGCGATTACTGAGAGGTGGAACTAGGGGGAAAGGTTCACTTTTGGGAAACCAATTTATGACCCTAGTAGCATTGGTTTATATTGGTGCTCTAGGCAAGCTTAGCTATTCTGACCTTTGAATGGAAAGCTTATTTATGCTGAGGCTGAAAGTGGGGGCATTTATTTGTAGGAGTAGACAAAAGTTTTCAGAGTGTGTGTGTGTATATGAGAGAGAGAGAGAGAGAGAGAGAGAGTAACATCTGTATGTTTATCATTTTAACTCCCTTCCCTTTTTATTTGGCAGTAATAAATTACCTTGGACCTAAAGATCACATTTTGATATTTCCTATCAGACTATTCACTGGCTTGAAGGGGAACAAAACACATTCCTTGCAAGTAGCACTAGTGGAGAGCCTAGATCAGTGCTATTGTATATGATTAGGTTGAGGGTTCACAATGTTACTTAAAATAGTAGAATTTTTACTTGCATTTGAAATAAATTAATCTCAGTTCTGACCCATATTCTCAGACTTGTTGCAGCAGATACATTTAAACTCATGTTACTGGTGAGAACAAAATTAGATACGTAACGCCAAGCAAAAGTCAGAGACAAACTAAAAATAAAGTAAAAAAAATAACATTCAAAATAGTCCAAATTGGAAAAATTAGAGAGAAGTCTTTAGATATACTCAGCAGCAAGAATATTACATTTCAATTTATGTGGGACAATGAGACAACAGCTTGAAATGAGACAACCGCATTTTCTTGTCAGGCAACCAAATTTGAAATTTTAGCTAAGAACAGATAATTGCTTATTACAGAAGCTGCTGCTAGCCCCACAATCACCAAAAAAATTTGCAATGTAAGAGAAAAGAGTGGTGATTTTCTCATAATAAATTTCTAACAACATTCTTCACTCCACTCAGCTTATAGTGTTCAAAGGTAATTCTGTCTGAACTCCTAGGAACTTGGGAAGGGCTTGTGTGTACTATTTTAGTAGGTGATGAAGTTTATGCAACAGTCTCCTGAGCTTTCATTATCACCTTATATAAAACCTGGCAAGAGCATATTGAGCATCTGGCTGTTAATTTGGTACAGACAATGGCAGATTATATATCTAGGAAAATATAACTTGGACGGCAAGAAACTCAGTATATAAACTGTGGTAGGCCATGGTCTGGCAAAAATTATAGCTATCTTTGACTGACTGCCCCCACAGAAATGTAACAGATGAGGTCTCTCTCATGAATCACAAGATATTACAGAAAATGTGTTCCACTTTATACCCACATTCCCTCTCCTCTGACATACACATTAAGAAAAAAATAAACCAAATAAAATACAACGGAATGAGTTTTGACAAGGCTTTTTCAGTCATGGAACAAAAATTATGCTCAAAAATGGTACTTAGGAGCCTGGAGTTTAATTTATCATTTCTCATTCAAACAGAGTCTTTGGACATATGTATTGGTGCAATATTAAGCCTGGTATTTGAAGGTGATATGTAACTTGTTTTATTTAGCAACAAAGAAGTTGTTGTTATCAAGAGAACAAAACTATACTGCTGTAGATGGAATGGGTTTCCATAAAGTGCCCCTTACAAAGAACTGAAATATTATTTACTCTGTGAATGACTATAGTCCTTTAACATGATTATTGTCTATGAAAGCAATAAACTGCCCTTTGACGTAACAGATTTTTTTTTATCTTTAGTTCTTTTAAAATATGTTGTTGAACATAAATCTGTGGGGAGAGAGAATAAGCTATTATGAACACTTTGTCATGAATACAATCTGAGCAGTGTGAAAGGTTTATGGTTTAAACCAGAGGTAAGGATGAGTATAAAATAAAAGCATTGTGCTTTATGAAAAAAAAAAAAACAACAACCACAACAAAATGACACTGTTTAGGGGGTTGTTCGGCATCTGCTGGAATATGTAATTTAGGATACCAAATGGTGGGTCTACACTTGTAAATTCAGTCGACTTAAGCAGGCTTAAATCGACTTAATTTACTCTCCGCCCACACTGGTGTTTCCTTAAGTCAATTTAAGCTGCTGTTTAAGCCGATTTAAGGAAATTTAAAATCAACTTTATTAAACCTAGTTTAAAGTCGACTTTAATGCTTAAGTCGACTTAAGCAGTGTGGGCACCCTAAGTCAACTTAGGGCAGGGGGAAAAGGAAGACCCTGCTCCCTTCTCCCCAGGAAGCCGCTAGTGGCTCGTCTCGGTTCCCTTCTCCCCAGAACAGCACAGAGCAGTCCCGCCCGAAGGGAGCCCTGCACTCCCTACTAGCCGGGACCCGAGCTTCCTGGAGAGAAGGGAAAGCAGGGCTCCCTCCTAGCCGGGACCTGAGTGGTCCCGGGGAGAAGGGAGCCCTGAGCTCCCTCCTAGCCGGGACCTGAGCGGTCCCGGCCAGAAGGGAGCGCGGGGCTCCTTTCTGCCCGAGACTCATGCTCCAGCTGCCGGGCAGCCCCCGGAGGCTTCCCGGCAGCTGGAGGGCGGCCGTGCCGGCTATTGCCAGCGCTCCAGCTGCCGGGCAGCCACAGTGGTGCTCCAGCTGCCACGAAGCTTCTGGGGGCTGCCCAGCAGCTGGAGCACAGCCCCTGGGGGCTCCCTAGCTGCTGGACCACGGTCCCAGCCAGAATGGAGCCGCAGGGCTCCGTTCTGGCCAGGACCTCTGGGGTCCTGGCAGAAAGGAACCCCATGTTCCCTTCTAGCTGGATCCCCGTGGGTCCCAGCAAGAAGGAAGCGGCAGGTCCCTTTTTGCCAGGACCACTCGGTTCTGGGCAGAAAGGAGCCGCGGGGCTCCCTTCTCCTTGCACCATTCTGTCCCGGCTAGAAGGGCTCCCTTCTGCCTGGGACCTAAGCGGTCCTGACCAGAAGGGAGCCAAGCGGTCCGGGGCAGAAGGGAGCTCCATGCTCCCTTCTCCCCCAGACGGCTCTGGGGCTTGCTGCCGCAGGGACAGCCAGCCCCATGTGGGGCTGGCTCTCCCCCGGACAAGCCCTCCTAGCCTGGGAATCCGAGGCTCCAAAGGAGCCTCACCTCCCCCTGGACCTAACTAGTCGACTTAGAGACTCTAGTGTAGACTCTCTAAGTCGACTTAGGAGTCCTGTGTGGACTCTCTAAGACAATTTAATAAGGTCAACTTAAAGTCGACTTGGTAAAGTTGACCTAAATTCCTAAGTGTAGACATAGCCTTAGAGAAAATGTCTATGACTTATTTGTAGTCTACAAATAAATAAGCCCATTTGTACAGTTTTCCACTTAAATATTATTCTGTTTTAAGATATGACTTCCTTTCCTATTTTCAAAGCAAGTAGTGTTGACTAGGGTTGTTATTTCAGTAGCAGAAGAAAAAAGGAGCATGAAGGGTGAGAAGAACTGTTGTTTGGTAGACTTCCTAGTTCCTCCCATGCTGGGAGAGGAACTATAGCTATATCACATGCTATTTGAATATAGTAACCCTCACTGAGGGTGTGTCTACACTTACAAATTAAGTCAATTTAAGGAGGCTTAAGTCGACTTAAAATAGTCCGCGTCTACACTGGGATTTCATTAAATCGACTTAAGCTGCTCCTTAAGTCAAATTAAGGAAAAGTTAGTTTGAATTAATAACACCTCATTTTAATTCGAACTAGTGCTCAAGTCGACTTTATTAAGTCGACTTTAACCAGTGGAGACAGGGATTAGTGCCTTGATGGAGCTTATTAAATCGACTTAAAATGTTAAGTCGACTTAATAAGGTCAAAAAGGGGCCATGTCTACACTTGAAAAGTTAAGTCAACTTTTGTTAAGTGAACTTATTAAGGTACACTTTAAGTCGACTTAAAGTCCACCTAACTTTTCAAGTGTAGACATAGTCAGAGAGGCTCCAGTACCACTCCGTATCCATAGGAAGAGGATTCTTTTCTTCTTCCCATGACTGTTCTCCTTAGCAATTATCTGATATACTTAGGCACAGAGCTGCTTTCTTTCTTACCTAAATGTAGTGATCATGGAAGATACCAGAATAATAGTCCTCTATAACAGTTGTCCATAGAACATCTAAGATTTAATAGTAATCATGAACATCCTGCTCTGCCAATGTGCTTTGCTTCTCACCTGAAGGGTTAAGATGTTAGGCTACTGTCTGTATCCATTAAGTCCCTTACCACTCAATGCAGGCTAAGTCCCACAGATATGTGTATATATTTATATCCATTTTAAAATGTTGGCATAGCCATTTATGTAGAGACTTCTGTTCACAATTTCAGCTTTGTATATATGCAAATAACACACATTGTTTTGAAAAATCTAGTCCATTATGTATTTTAGGATAATGGATTTCCAAAAATATATAAATACCATAAGTGTATCTTATGACCCACTGTGTTTTGTGTCTGCTGTTTGAATTGAACTATCTAAACATTATTCAGTAGTTTAGGATTAAGAACAATTGTTTCTCCCAGATGAAGGCAAATCTGGAGAACTAGTGCATAAACAAATTTGAAATAAGAATTTTCACACGTTGCCATGCAGGGACTTTAAAATTCTTTAAAACTTCTACCAGAAGTCTATTTAATTCAAAAACAGAGGGCACACTTGAATGTTTAAGAAGATGACACAAATAAGTGTAATTTTTTGAAAGCTGTACATTTTTCTGAGACAATATCTCTCATACAATATCTTATTGACTTTGCTAAGTGTGAAGTGATTGAAGGTGTAATGAACAGTTTATGATTGCATATACAAGGACCCCATGTATTCATAAATGACAGGTCTGAAGAAGAACTATGGATTAAAATGACCCCAGGTAACTGAATGTTACTTGTGCTGCAGTTCTATATGCAGCCGAATAATGAAATGATACCCACAAAGGACTCTGAACATACTTGACATGAGATATTTTATGATTGCTGCTGGAATAAAGGAAGTGACATACAAGGTTCTCACAGATTCATTACAGGCTATGATAGATGTTATATCTAAAGCAAACAATGAAGAGCTATTTTTAACATATATTGGTGTATGTACTTGATCTATCAAATTAGGTGTTTGTGTAGCACTAACAATATTTGATTGTCCACAAGCTTCATAAATGTATTTGTCACAGAACACAGTAACTTTTAAGGCAAATCTTGTTTTTCTACTCTAAATATTCAGACACTGCTGATAAATGCTTATGGCTCATTCATGTGCTCTGACAACAGATAGATTATTTTTCAGAAACTGCATTATATATGTGTGTGCTTAGCCTGTCAACCTGCTTGACAGAGTCACTGCAATGAGATTTATTATCATTTTTTTAAATGAAGCAGTAGAATTGTATTACCAAAAGGGGGAGGAAGGGAAGCCCAGGAACAACAAAAGATACCACACCATTTTCTCTCATCTTTGCCCTGATAATAATTCTTTTATATTTTTCTACCTCTGAGATTTAACATCAATATGACTGTCCTTATCACTGAACTCACTGCTACCATCATAGGATATCAGAGAACACACCTAGTGCCAAATGATGACTAATGGTGATATTCAACAAAAGCTCCTTGAAGCAATAATCCTTCAGAAACTGGTGTAATGAAAGTCTCTGGTTTGTAGGGAGTTGAGTGGGATTCCATGAAATCCGGATGAGTTTATATTATTGAACTGTCTTCAATGGGTTATGAGAAAAATATCCTCTTGGTAGGTCAATTATCTCATATATTGTCCTGAGAAAGATCTGTGTCCACTTTCTTAGCTGGTGTTATCTATATTTTTATATCAGCAATGCAGTTGTAGCCATGTTGGTCCCAGGATATTAGAAAGACAATGTGGATGAGGTAATATCATTTACTGGACCAACTTCTGTAAGTGAGAGAGAAGCACTTTCAAACACACAGAGCTCTTCTTCTACTTTCCCAGACCTGAAGAAAAGTTCTATATTGTTCAAAAGCTTGTGTCTCTCACTAACAAAGGTAAAATAACATTTTTTAAAAACAATTTTCAGGATTGCAGTGCTGTTGCTGCTTCCATTTCAGAATTTTGCTTCGGCATGGTATCATGCCGTTGACATGGTATACCTTGACTTTAGCAAGGCTTTTGATACGGTTTGCCGCAGCACTCTCGTTGGCAAATTAAGGAAGTATGGGTTGGACGAGTGGACTGTAAGGTGGATTGAAAACTGGTTAGATCAACGGGCTCAGCGGGTAGGAATCAATGGCTCGATGTCTGGTTGGCAACCGGTAACGAGTGGCATGCCCCAGGGGTTGGTTCTGGGGCCGGTTCTATTCAACATCTTCATTAATGATCTTGATGATGGAATAGACTGCGTGCTTAGTAAGTTTGCGGATGACACCAAGTTGGGGGGAATGGTAGATAATGTGGAGGGCAGGGACAGGATCCAGGGAGACTTGGACAAATTGGAACACTGGGCCGAAAGAAACCTCATGAGGTTCAACAAAAACAAGTGCAAAGTCCTGCACTTAGGATGGAAAAATCCCATGCACTGCTACAGGCTGGGGACTGATCGGCTAAGTAGCAGCGCTGTAGAAAGGGACCTGGGGATTATGGTGGACGGGAAGATGAATATGAGCCAACAGTGTGCCCTTGTTGCGAAAAAGTCCAATGGCATATTAGGCTGCATCAGTAGGAGTATTGCCAGCAGATCAAGGGATGTGATAATTCCCCTCTATTCGTCACTGGTCAGGCCGCATCTGGAATACTGTGTCCAGTTTTGGGCTCCCCACTACAGAAAGGATGTGGACAAATTAGAAAGAGTCCAGCGGAGGGCAACAAAAATGATTAGGGGATGGGGCACGTGACTTATGAGGAGAGACTGAAGGAACTAGGCTTATTTAGTCTACAGAAGAGAAGACTGAGAGGAGATTTGATAGCAACCTTCAACTACTTGAAGGGTTGCTCCAAAGAGGAGGGAGCTAGGCTGTTCTCGATGGTAACAGAGGACAGAACAAGGAGCAGCTGGGGAGGTCAAGGTTGGATATTAGGAAAAACTTTCTCACTAGGAGGGTGGTGAAGCACTGGAATTGGCTATCTAGGGAGGTGGTAGAATCTCCATCTTTGGAGATTTTTAAGGCTCGGTTAGACAAAACCCTGGCTGGGGTGATTTAGGGGGAGTGGTCCTGCTTTTTAACAGGGGTAGGACTAAATGACCTCGTGATGTCCCTTCCAACCCTATTATTCTATGATTCTATATTATATGAATTAGTACACAGCATAGTGTGATAGTCATCAAACCTTAGGGCCCTATTAGCAGCAAACAATCACTAAAACTTATCATAGAAAGAGAAAAATAAAGAAAAGCTCAGAAAACAAAAACAAGAGAGGTAAAAGGAAAAAAATAGGAATTCTGTTTTTAAATATTTTAAAATCTCTACCTTATCTTTGAAAATCTAACATGGAGACAGACTCAGAATATGGCTGTATTACAATTATGTTAGGAACCTGAGCTCTTATAAAAAACCAAAGTCTTTCTTTTATGGTTATTATACTGTTACTCTTATCAGCACTCATCAACATATCATACTGTTAAAATCATACTTCATTAGTACTTTTGAAGCATTTTTCATCTTGAAAGCTCTTGTTGGACTTTCCAACTATTATAAATTCATAGGAGAAGAAGAAAAGACTCTAATCCCATCACTGGCTCTGTGCATGGAGAACTATTTCAGTATGAAACCCTTCTGCCAGGTGAAGATGGCTGCAACTAAGGCCAGGTTCAGTATCTAAGGGTATGTGTACACTTGCAATTTAGGTCGACTTAAGGATGCCTAAGTCAACCTAAATTACTCCCCATCCACACCGGGCTTTCATTAAGTCGACATAAGGGCATCCTTAAGTCAACTTAATAACTACTGGTGGTTAGGTCGACTTAATTCCCTAAGTTGACCTATGGCTGGGGACAAGGGAGCTGAGGCTCGCGAGAAGCCATGGCTCTCCGGGAGAAGGTAGCAGGGGCTGCTTTGTCTCTGCACCATGCGGGTCCTGGTGAGAAGGGAGCTGGGCTCCCCTCTCTTTGGGACCCACGGGGGTCCCGGCAAGAAGAGAGCTGCTCCCTTCTCCCAGGGGAAGCCGCAGCTTGCCAGCGAGAAGGAAGCCTTGTTAAGTTAGATGCCCAGCTCAAGGAACCTTTAGTCTTAGTTTTCAGAGCTACTGAGCACCCACAATTCAAGTTCAAGTACCGTATTTTTCGGACCATAAGACGCACCCAGTTTTTAAAGCAGGAAAACAAGAAAAAAATATTCTGAACCAAATAGTACCGGTATACTAAAATATTTATTAAAATATAGCAAAATACGGTAATATTTAACAGCGTAAACTCAACAGTGGTGTTAAGAACCATCATCACTTCCATTAACAAATGAGAAAATTTTTGTGTAAACTCACACGACAGAAATTACCGGTATAGGCATTAATTGAAGTTAAAGTAATTGAAAATAGAATTAATTGTGTTTAATTGAATTTGAATGAATTTTGAATTGAAATTTAATTTTTAGAAAGGTTTTCATTTAAAATTAATTTTTAAAAGGTTTTTTTAAAAAAGGAAGGAAAAAAGAAGGGAGGGAGGAAGGAAGGAAGGAAGGAAGGAAGGAAGGAAAAGAGAGAAGGAAGGAAGAGAGAAAAAGAGAGAAGGAAGGAAGGGAGAAAGAAAGAGAAGGAAAAAAGAGGAAGGAAAGAAGAGAAAGAAAAGAAGGAAAGAAAAAGGAAGACAAAGAAGGAAAAAAGAGAAAGGAAGAGAGGAAGAAAGAAAAAAGGAAGGGAAAGAAGAGAAAGAAGGAAAGAAAAAGGAAGGAAGGGAGAAAAAAAGAGAGAAGGAAGGAAGAGAAAGGGAGAGAACGAAGGAAGGAAGAGAAAGGAAGAGAACGAAAGAAAGAAAGAAGGAAAGAAGAGGAAACAGGAAGAGAAAGAAGGAGGAAGGAAGGAAGAGGGAAAGAAAGAAAGAAGCCCCGGCAAGCCGCCGGCGGGGCAGGACAGGACCCTGCGGCGGCCCTGGCAAGCCGCCGGCGGGGCGGGGGTGGACCCTGCCACGGCCCCAGCAAGCCGCCGGCAGGGCGGGGCAGGACCCTGCGGCGGAGGCTGATCCCGGCCCGGTGCTGGGAGGCCGAGGCCGTGGAGTAGCCCGGCCCCGGCCCCAGGAAGGAGGCGGATGGCGGGTGGGAGCCCACCGCTGCCGCAGCCACCCCTCTGGCCCGGCCACGTGGGGCAGGCAGGCAGGCCCATGCTCCTGACCCTAGCCTGAGCCTGCCTGTCCCAACCTGGGGGCAGGGAGGGCCAGCCCAGAGGTCCGGCGCAGGCCGGGTGTGCCGCGGCAAAGCGGCTGCCCCGGGGGTTGGATGGAGCAGTGGGGGCTGCTGGGCTGCGCGGGGGTCCCTAACTGATGTGCAGGGGGTGTGACGGCCGCAGAGCGGCCGTTCGCAGCTTAGAGGGAACACTGCTTGCTAGACCGCATTCACACTATAAGATGCACCCTCATTTTCCCCTCACTTTTTGGGGAAAAAAAGTGCGTCTTATAGTCCGAAAAATACAGTAAATACAGGAGATAAACATTCAGCACCTCTGAAATTCAAGCTGAAGGTATCTCAGCGTGGGCACAAAGAAAAAGAAGTATCACAGATCAGTGGTCACTTTTGAAAATGTTGTCCTTAGTGTGTGAAGATGAGTGTAGTTGTTTTGTCATGTATATTATAATGTCTTTCTGGTCTCTCTTTTATGAGTCTTTTTGAAGAGTCTTGTTACTTTTAGTCTACTGCCAGCCAGCTGTTGTAGTGTAGACATACCCTAAGAGTTCCTCTTTACAATATGAAAAAGAACTGGTTTGAGCCCCCACATCGTAATCTGGAAAAATTCAACACCATTCCTGAGTGCCTCAAAGAGGCAGTCCTTCACCACTCGCAAATACTGGGACTGTGTATGATAAAGCAATTTGCATCACAAAGGAACAAGAACCCAGCATTCATTTGGGAAAACACACAACCACAATTCAAATGCACATAACCATACACAAGTACACACTTCATGGTGTTCTTTGCCTCCATTTCCCACCTTGCCATGTGAAAGTTTGATGAATGAATTTCCTTTTAATATGTCACCCCCCCCTTTCCTTGAGCTGCATCTCACTTGCAATTGATTATCCTTAGTCAGAGAAGAGCCAAAGTTCAGAGGTGGAGTCACATGGGTCCATCTCTGATCCCTAAAAAGAGGGAGGTAGCCTGAGCAGTGCTTCCATAGCTGCTGCCACTTCTGGTGCTGTTATCTCTGCTGCCACTGGACACTCACTACAGCCTCTTATCTCTGCCACTGCTACTAAACACCAATAGATTCCTGTTGTTGGTGGGTGGGATCAAACCTGGGATCTCAGATCCTTGGTGTATGAGACTTTATTGCATGGGCAAAAAGTCATATGACTTTTAGTAAGGCTGTAGAACAATGTTTTTCAACCGGGGTTCTGCAGAACCCTAGGGTTCCGTAGACAGAACCTTAGGGTTCCGCAAGATCTGCTGGCCGGGAGCCAGGGTCATTTAAATCTCCCGCCCTGCTCAGCCCAGCCATGGCTGGCTGGATTGGGCTGCTGGGGCTGCCCAGATTGGGCTGCCACCGCCATCACCACTGGGGCCGGCCGGATCAGGTTGCCGCAAAAGCCACTGCCTAATCTGGGCGACCCCGGTGGTGGCATCAACCCCAGAGTCGGCGGCCCTATCCAGCTGGCCCAGGGAGCCAGTGGTGGCGGCGGCCCAATCCGGGCAGCCTTGGCAGCCCCGGGAGCCTCCAGTGGCCACAGCGGCCCAATCTGGGTGGCCCCAGGAGGTGACGGCAGTGGCAGCAGAGCACAGGACCAGCAGCGTGACCTAATTCGGCCATGCTGCCTGCTGCCGTGCTCCGCCGCCTCAGGCTGACCCCGGGCCTTTGCTGTCTGGGGGCAAGGTAAGGGGGAGGAGTGAAGGGAGCATGGGGACAAGGAGACTGGGTAAGGGCCGGTGGGGGTTGGGTAGTGGTGGAGGGGACTATGGACAGCTGGGGGGGGGACTGGGTGGGAGGGCTGGGGAGGAATGGAGGAGATTGGGGACTGGAGTGGGGACTAGGGATAGAGGGGCCTCGGAGGTGTGGAGAGGGTTGAGGGGGGCAGAATGGGGCTGGAGTGAAGACGGGGGAGCTGGGGGTGGGGGGTTAGGAGGGCTAGAGTAGGATCTTGCTAGCAGGGAGCTTAGGGAATGGGGATGGGGGCTGAGGAGAACATGGTGAAAGAGGGGTCTAATGTGGGCACTAGTGAAGTACATCCCAGGTGGAATCCTCCTCAGTTTTCTTTCCTTTTCCTTTCCCTTTCTCACACAGGCCATTATTCAGATAACAAGCCAAAATAATTCTGTGGGGAAAGAGTTGGGTTGCCTGGGGCCTCATATTTGAGAAAAGAAAAAAAAACTGAGGAGGATTCCCACTGGGATGTACTTCACTGAATTACTTTTTGGCTATGTCTACTCTACACTGTCCTAAGGTTTTTTAATTTAATTATATGTGCTCCTGGGCTTCTTTCTTTCTTTCTTTCTTTCTTTCTTTCTTTCTTTCTTTCTTTCTTTCTTTC